>JALBWW010000009.1:28991902-29336637 GCA_023212625.1 Styphnolobium japonicum
CATTTGTGCATACGGTTCACGCGAACACTCTCCACCAATCGTGAATGGACCAGTGTATAGTCGAGATCGTCGATGTTTTGCAATCATAATACCACGGCACAATCCCAGCCAGCCACTTGTGGAGTTTCCGGACCCCCGACGACTCCAAGATCATTGAAGATCTTCACTCGGCCATTCGCACCCGCACTAAGGTGTAAGCTCAACCTCCTAGGCTCCAAGCCTTACAATGATAATGTCTCATACAGACTATATATACATATAGTATAAATATTCCCAGAATATATATACATAATCCCCTTGGGATCCAAGCTACCATTTATTTAAGAATAGCGTTAACTGTCCTATCTAGGGTCCAATCTACGTCGGCCCGATAGTAGTACCGCTGTTTCTCGATCATATGGTGCCAAAAATCACGTAACACATCTGTTACGGTTTTCAAGTCGCGTAAAGCTTTTTCCGTAAAAATTCAATCGGGTAAGCTATAAAAATCATTTTTCCGTCGTGTAAAGTGTTTTCTGTAAACTTTCAATCGCGTAACCCATTTTCTGTAAATTTTCAATCACGTAGGGTATTTTTCACAAAAACTAATTTATTTCATAATAAATAAATTATTTTCAAGTTTATTTTCATTTTCTCACTATGAAATAAGTAAAAATAAATATTTAAACCTTAAAATAAATTCTAAAAAATCCTTTCCATAAATAAGGATATTCTTAAAAATAATAAATTTGATAAAATCCCATATTCTCATAATTTTGAAAATTCAAGAATTATTCCTAAATAAATACAAAACTTTATCAAAACAATTATTTTCCATAAAAATATTTAATCTAAAGTTTCTAACTCTTTCTAAAATAATTCCTCTAAGGTTTCGAAAACTAACCATTGTATTCTAAATGATATAACTTTAAATAGATAAATCTATGCATCAAACTACATATATGTGTATCCTACACCTTTCTAAGGAAATAAGACATATAATTTACATAAGATATAAAGACAAGCTATCAAACATAATATGGACATGAATCTTTAATCATCAAAGATATTAATTAAGCAACATAACACTTAATGTAAGTCACGGTTTTTAGTACATAAAAACAAGTCATCACATATAACAAGTTATTATATACAATAGTATTGGTTGATAGAGAAAACTCCCCCTTACCTTGTTTCTTTAGCTTTTCCAACAAAGCCTCTTGACTTAGGATTCTTCTAACTTCTTGGCCTCTTTTTGAGAAGGTCTTAACTAGAGATATTCTTATAATAACACTAAGATGCTAAGGCAAGGTTTAGAACTTTGGCAAGGGTTTGGGAAGGAAAATATGGAGCAAGGCCGTGGCCTTTTGGGAGAGAAAGCCGTGAGCTTATGAGAGGAAGAAGAGAGAATTTTGGTGTGAAGACTTATGCTTGGATCACTTGCAATTTATAGGCAAAAGTTAGGATACATAAGGCATTAAAATTTTGGGAAAACTACCCTAGGGTGGCCGGCCTTCACTTGGTAAGGTGGTGGTCTTCAAGTTGGCTTCTTGCCACCATTAATGCCATGGTGATTCACCTAGGTGATTCACCATGGTAATTAATGTCCACCATGAGTCACCCCTTGAGTCATGAAGTAACATTAATGTCTTAGAGATATTTTCTCAAGATTTTTATCAGTAAGTTTTACCCAATGGATAAAGATCAGTATCTATTGTCCAATGGATAATAGAATGTATCCAAAATCACCCAGAGATTTTATCTGCTCATAAAATCCCTAAAAATGGAAAATGATCAAATCTGCTGACAGATTTGAAAACTAAACTTCCATTTAATTAAAAAAATTCCTCGAAGGTATTCTGTATCAAAAATAAAATTATTTTATTTTATTTTTCAAAATGGTCTGAAATTCACTTATAAGGTTTAGTCCAGTCAAATTTCAATTTAATTGAACTCATAGAAATTCCTAAAAATAATTTATCAAAGAACTTGCAGAAAACACTGTATATAACATAGGTTGCAAATTTTGGGGTGTTACGTGTCTAGATCAGTATGTCGGCCCTAACACTAGTTCCGCTGTTTTTCTCAATCATCTGTCACTTTTAAAATATTTTCCAAATCGCGTAATGCTACAATTATGGTTTTCAATCGCATAACACTCTGATTACAGTTTTGAATCGCGTAACATTTCTGTTACGTTTTTCTAAATCGTGTAATATTTCTATTACGTTTTTCTATCGCGTAAAAATATTCTTACAGATTTTTAATTGCTTAACTCAAAAATCAGCATTTTTTAATCGTGTAAGGTTTTAAAAACACTTTTAAATCGTGTAAATCAATTTTCACAATTTTTCAAACGCATAAAGCATTTTTCACAAATTTTCAATCGTATAAAGCATTTTTTACAAAAACTAAGCTATTTTGAATTAAATCAAACGTTTCAAAGTCTGTTTCCTTTGTTTTCACTATAAACTAACCTTTAGAGAAATACTTCAAATTCCAAACTGATTTTCAAAAATCATTTCTACTTTAAACTATTACTAAAATATTTCTCTCTTATTTTCGAAAAGAAAATCTTTAATAAAATAATTCTCTTTCATTTTGAAAAATAAAAACCTTTAATAAAATATATATTACTTTAAAATAGTTTCTTTCTCTCACTTTAAAACTTTGTTCATCTCCTTGTTAGTCATAAAAATCTTTAACTCAACTCCTCATCACCTAATTACTTGAGTTTACTAATTAATAAAGTATTTTCCTTTGATGCTAACTTTTTGGGCTAAGTGGTCGAAAGCCACAATTGGTGTTTGGACCAAAAACTTTTCATTTCCACCTTGATTCATTGCTTCCAATCATACATACGCATATCCATACTCATGCTTTTCATCCACATATGAATAATCTCATCCATGTACAACATATATTATACATCAACCATGGCAATTTCATGCAATATCTCAAAGACGTATAACCATATAGGATAAATAAAACATAAACCATTAACCCACACAATCAAGTGAATAAATCATTAAATGAATTTTTCACCAACAAACTACAAATGCTATTTCTCAGCACCAAATTGGTTGATAAGAGAAATCTCCCCCTTACCTTAGAGTGGTGTACGAAAGCTTCCTAGAAATCCTCTTGGAGTGAAAATCTTTTCACCACCAATAAATCCTTAAATGGAATCAAATACACAAATTTAAAATCTAAGACTTGAAACAAGATGACCATGGATCAAATCTATGGTCTATAACTTGAAAATAGAACTTAAAAAGTGAAGATGAAGAACTTCACCTCTAGATCTTCAAACTTGGTTTCCAAAGAAAGTAGTTGAAGATGGCTTCTTTTGGAGAAACTTACAACACAAAAGTTTCTTGCAATGGTATTTGGATTCAAGAAACAAGGTTGGTTTAATTTGATCAAGCTTGAGGTGTGATGGAATGGTCTTGGCCGAAAATTCAAGGAGAGAAAATGAGAGAATTTTGGCTTCTTGGACAAAGATGAAAAGTAATAAGTGAAAAGTGAATTGTTTACGGGGTAAGAAGTGAAAATAGATATTTTCCTTGTCTTCCAAAAGCCTTGGCCCAAAATTACTAGAAACTTGGAGAAGAAATGTGTTTGCTCTTGTTTTCCAAGTGTAAGCTTCCTATTGGTCCAAAATGATGAATCATCCAACCTTTACACTTGTCATTTTCTCATTGGTCCACAACCAAAGTAACCAATGACTAGGCAAATGACTCACCATGATGACTAGGTTGATGATCTAAGCAATGAGGTCATGAATTGGATGATTAGGCATGTGACTCATCGTGTGACTAGGCTAGTAACATCATCATGACTATACTAGTGACATCATCATGTGATGACTAAGCTTCTAACTATATATTTATCTCAAGATGTTTTCCAATAGTTATTGTTCAATGGATAAAAACCAATAGATATTGCCTGTTGTCCAATGGACAATAGTGTACCTAGATTTCATTCGACAGATAAAATCTTTGAAAAAGAAAATTTTCAAAATCTATTTTTGATTTCAGGTTTAGTAAGATCCCCTGACCCCAATCAATAGTCAAAATTTTTCCATCCCCGAAAATAAAAATATTTTTTTCATTTCCGGTACCACTTCAAAACAACACACAAAGTCAAAAAAATAAAAAATAACTAAATAATTCACAAAAATCACCAAAAATCACAAAAATTATGAAAATCATTATTGTAATTAGAAAAAGAATTTTTGGGGTGTTACAACATTAAGGTGTAGACACGTCCTAGTCAAGTACCCAATAATGTCAAATGACACAGTAATTGTACACAGGTTGGATTTTTGCAAATTATCTACCTAGGAATATGAAGAAATTTGTTGGGGGCCAAATGAGATTTTTGGAAGGTTTTGGTTTGTATATAGTAAAATTCAGGAAAAGAGTTTTTCAGGGCATTTCAATTTGGTGATTTTCAACAATGTCAAGTCAACTACCTAGAGGAGGAGGCAAGAGTGTTGCGACGGCACACTTTTGGTTTAGATCAAGAAGGATGAGAGTGAGAGGAGAGAGGACGAAAAGGAGTAGAGTAGGAATAAGCTCTCTATCGAGTCTTATCCAATTGTTCATGACATGATAGAGTTATCTTGTTATAGTGGGATAAAAAGGGTTGATCGGATTTGACTATACTATCATGCAAATGCACTAATCACTTGTTAAGACCTGATAGTATTTAATTATACTATCAGGTCTTTCTTATATGATGCTCCGAACGCAGCCTAAGAGTATTAAGGCAGTAAAGAATAACAAATTTGAGTATTGGACAAACTTTTCAAGAAAAGGCATTCATTGAAGGTAGCAACTTCACAAGGGGTTGAATTGTGCTTGAAACTTTGTCAACTTTTTCAGCAAACTCACTAAACCTTTCTCAAGTACAAACACTTGGACATGAGAATGGTCAGATTTAAATAGATAATGTACCATAGTGGAGTGACTTTGCTCAAGTAAAGTGAAAATTTAATTTTCAAAAACACTGATTGCCATATATCTTCAACCTGCAATATTCAAAGGAAATTGGATAAGTTTCCCTTATAAAGTTTCCAAATAAATACCAAATCAAACCCAATTTCCCGACATTTAAGTATATAAAACGACAGTTTATCAACATTCCCACACTTAAGGATTGCTTCTCCTCAAGCAATAATCCTGGCCCAAAAGAATAGGGAAATCAAAGAATAAATCAACCAAGGATTCTATCCATACCAATCAAAAATGACAAACAAATCAATCTCAACAGATAAGAGAATAACCACGAGTCAACCCAATTAGAGGCTTTGGGTTCCCAAAAATCAAACCTTCCACTCAAAAGGGTCACTCTTCTCCCATCTCTCAATGTGTATGAGGGTAAAGACTTAACACTCAATTTCCCCTGAAGAAAGCACATTACCATAAGCTTGATAATAAACCAAATCTCCATTAAGGATTCCACATGAATGCAAAAATTAAGAGGTCTTTTCATTGGTTGTAACTTGGCCATGGGTCAGATGACGTAAAGGTAGGGTAAAGAAAGAAAGGAAAAACACAAAGGGCTGAACCAAAATTTGCATTAAACAAAGTCCCCTTTTAGAACAAAGATGAAGTAACAAAATTTCATTCTCACCTTACAAGCACTCATCATAATTTCCTTTTCTCTCCTTACTTGATTTTTCCCTTCTCCTTTCTTTTCTTTTCTTTCTTTTCCAAACTTTACTCAACATTTTTTTTTCAACATTCGACAGTTGTCATTTTGATTTGAATTTTTTCTTCCAGCATGAATGAAGGAAAAGGCAAAGACCTGTTAGCAACACAAATAGACTCTTCCCAAACCAAATTTCCAACTAATTGCTCCATCCTTTTTCCAAAAGGTTACCTGCATATATTTGAATTAAAGACAAGGGTACCAAGGAATATCAGTATTCATAAAGCTCAAAATGGGCAACTAGTGGATAAGCAAATCAGAAGGCACTGAATAATACCTAAAGTGCCTCAATCATATTTAAGCATGCATGTGATCCAAATTCGCCTTGAAATGGTTACAAAGCAAGTTCTAGAATGCACAATCATAGGGGAAAATCACTCAAACAAAGAAAGGGATAATACAATATCAAGCACAAATCCATGTAATGGTCCAATTCTCACCTTTAGAAGCTCAATTCAGTGGAATGGTTTTCAAAAAGGGAACTTTATGCTAATTCTCAGCTTTCTCAAGATCAACTCAAATCAATTTCAATCAAAGGTCTATAAAAAAAGTTCTTTAAATTAGGATCCTTGACGACAAGAAGTTTTTAATTCCCACAACAAATGGCCCAGACTTATTTCTCAAAGATAAACTGTCATTATTAGTTCAAACAAACATATGTAGATAGATATATTCGATGATTGACATGCATTTAATTAATTAAAGACTTGACAAACTTTGAACTCCCTTCCCACACTTAAAGACCAGCATTGTTCCCTATACAAAAAAGAAATAAAATAAAATAAAATAAAAAATAATGAAAGGAGAGGGATGAAAAGAGTACTTCCTAATAGGCAGCTAACGACAGAAGTACTCTGAGTGCAACAGCAGATCATACTGGCTCGCAAACCAAAAAAACGAACAGTTCAACACCATATAAAAAGCAAGTATATAGAACAAATAAAAACAATAAAAGTGACCAAAGCTTCAACAAAATAACTAGGGTTTGACATAACAAAACAAAATAAAAAGATGAAATCACTGCGAGGGAGGGGGAGGATCAAAATAGCGCTGTATCATTTGCAGCTTCGTAGTCATCTGCTGCTCCTGAGTGTTAAATCTTTGAAAGAAACTCATCGAAAACTGCTGGAAGTGCTCCTCTTGAGAATCCAAGTGAGCATAAACTCCCAGCTCCAACTGATCTGAACGAGCAGCGAGACCCTGATAGTTATCCTGATGGACAGGTGGAGGAGGTGGGCCATCCGTGTGTGCATCAACCTGTGGGGCCAGCTTCTAAACATCCGCCATCGGCTCCTCCAGATGCTGTTCCTTCTCCGCATCAGCGGCCTCGTCCAGGTCGAGAACTACACCAGCAACTTGAAGCTCACCGCGAGGCCCGCGGACCAATATACCCATAGCGGCCAACATCTTCTCATCGATGATGGACATAGTACAAATCTGTAATGCCCAAGGGTGGAGCTAGCTTAGCCTGACTGAGTGAGGAATGATCCCACAAGTGTATGTGCTAGCTGCCCCAGCTTCTGTTGCTATCCGATGCTCAAACAAGTTTGTAAAATGATACGGCCGACGTTCAATGGTTGACCCTGTATCATGCACCACAGAATGAAGAGATCGACCCGGGATACCACACGAGGAGTGGAGTATCGCCCTGTGATAGAGTGGGCCAACCAACGATGGACCACCCGCAAAGGCATGTCGGTGATAGCAGAGGATTTTGATACATGAGGGTTATAAGGCAGGCCACCCCCTGTAATCGAAGCCCAAAAGTATCCCTCCAAGACTGCTCCTACGACTCAAATAATCCTGCCTGATACTGGGCTGTCTCGACTGTCTCAAAATCGAGGCAGATGTTAAACTCTGTCAAGGTCAACCTTTGCTGTTGCCCATGCATCTGAAACAAAACTTGGGGCTCACCGCCCTCATCCTGCGGGTCCACAAATTGACAAGTGGACAGAAACTCCAAGGTGGGCTCCCTGTAGGCGGGGCATCGAAGGGCAGTAACTCACTCCCAACCAATGTTTGCGAATTAGCTGGTCCACCTTAGGAGCAAGCCCATAAAGAGCGAGAACCTCAATATCTAGATAATTCTAGGGCACAAACTCAAAGGTGCATAACTGATAAAAACATTGCTGATGTGTAGGAGTGTGAAACTGGAGGTACTCGGGGACAAACGGCCAAACTCCAGTACTGGCCAGATGACCACGTTTAGCAGCCATAGTCCTGCAAAAATAAAAGAATTCATCAGTGCCAGAAAGTATGTGACATAATGAAGTCACTAGCATCATAGAGATAGTCATCAACAAGCAAAATTACATTTAGAGCAACATAAAAAACCCCTCAAAGTGAGATAAGCAAAAACAGACTATTATTGCATGAAAATTTAGGCAATCAGTAGCCCAGCACAACCGTGCTAACAAGGAGCATGCCTACCAACCCCCTGCTGAAAATCATTATCCTTTTTTTTAACAAAAGTTGAGCACAACCCCCTGCTCATTTCAAAATTTAAGTCCCTAGACTGCGAAGAGCACGGGCTGTTCTTGAATGAGCACAACCATGCTCCACTCAAAGTTTGAAATTTCCAGAAATTCAACGAGCACGGCCTGTTCGTGCATGAGCATAGTCGTGCTTACCCCCATGCTCAACCCAAAAATGTAAAAATAAACAACACAGAGGCCTATAAACACCCTAAACTAAACAAAACTTAAAATAAAGACACATACGGAGTACACCTAACTAAAAGAACGTAAAACAAAGAGAAAAAACAAAGAAATAATGAAACATACCTGGATTGAATGAAAGAAAGAAAAGAAAGTGTGGGTGCACAGGAGAACAGTGTTCGAGAGCAAGGGGATAGGCTGTGCACCCCATGCCCCGTGCGCACTTTTAATAGTCATTGACGCAACTAAGCACAGCTATGCTTAAGTGATGCACGACCGTGCTCTATCTCTTTGAGCATGTTCGTGCTAACGTTCAGCACGACCTTGCTCCCCTTTTTTAGCACAATAGTGCTAACATGGAGCACGACCGTGCCAACTTAAAAATATTTTTTCTTTTTTCTAAGAAAATGGAACATTTTATCAATCCTCTGCAAACTTTCCCATGCTTAATTCAGTACCCAGGTTTTAAGTTCAAAAGGAAAATGAAAAAGAACATAACATACAAGAGAAATCCTAAAAGAGAAAGAAACGCAGGTTACCTCCTGCTAAGTGCTTGTTTAACATCGCAAGCCTGACGGTTAGGCCCCAAAGGGTTTATTCCAAGTGCACAGTTTGACGCTCAGGCACCGCACCATCCTCATAATGCTTAGCTCTCTGTCCATTAATTTTGAAAGTTTCATGACCATTTCTAATAACTTCAAGCATGCCATATGGGAAGACTTTGACAACTCCATAAGGGCCAATCCTTCTTGACTTTAGTTTTCTTGGAAACAAATGAAGTTGTGAGTTAAAGATTAAAACTTTATTACCCACATAAAACTAACGCTTCTGAATATGTTTGTCATGCCATCTTTTGGTGCGCTTCTTGTATAACTTGACATTTTCATACGCCTCTAGACGGAATTCATCCATCTAATTAAACTGCAATAAGCGCCTTTCACCTATAAGTTACATATCAAAATTCAAAAATTTCAAAGCCCAATAAGCTTTATGCTCTAACTCAACAGGTAAGTGACATGTTTTTCCATAAACCAACCTATAAGGGGACATCCCAATGGGAGTTTTAAATGCAATCCTATATGCCCACAATGCATCATCAAGTTTCAAAGATCAATCTTTCCTAGAATTATTAACTATTCTTTCCAAAATTAAAGGCATCTTTAAAAAGAGTGGGCCAATAGAATCCAAATTGTAACACCTTTTGGGTTGTCCTATTGGGGCCAAAGTGCCCACCAACCTCTCTAGAATGACAATGCTCCAAAATAGCACGAGTTTCAACCTCAGGAATGCATCTTCTAATTATTTTATCACCACATACCTTAAACATATAAGATTCTTCCCACAAATAATGCTTAACATCAGACAGAAATTTCTTACGCTGAGCATATGAAACATCAGGGGGAAGGATATCACCTGCCAAGTAGTTAACAAAATCAGCGTACAAAGGGTATTGTGCAATGGAAAACAAATGCTCATTAGGAAAACACTCTTTGATTTCTTTCTCAATTGGTGGCCTGACAGAGGGGTCCACCCCTTACAAATGGTCGGCTACTAAGTTCTCTACGCCCCTTTTGTCTCTGATTTCCACATCAAACTCTTGCAATATGAGTACCCATCTAATTAATCTAGGTTTGGCAAGCAAATGTTTAATAGTAGAATGGTCAGTGTACACAATAACCTTAGACATAACCAAATAAGGACGAAATTTATCAAACGCAAAAACCACCGCCAATAGTTCATTTTCTGTGGTGGTATAATTCTTTTGGGTTTCATCAAGAGTCCTGCAGACATAATAAATGGTCTAAACTTTTTTATCCCTATGCTGACCCAAACCTGCATCTATAGCCATGTCACTAGCATGACACATAAGCTCAAAAGGTAATGACCAATCAGGAGCCACAACAACAGGTGCATCAATTAATTTAGCCTTCACAGTTTTAAAGGCTTCTATGCAAGCATTAGAAAATTCAAAAGGTGCATCCTTAAGCAACAAATTAGAAAGGGGTTTTGCAATTTTTTAAAAATCTTTAATAAACCTTCTATAAAACCTCGCATGCCCCAAAAAGCTCCTAATAGCTTTAACAGAATTAGGGAAAGGAACTTTAGCAATTACCTCAACCTTTGCAAGATCAACCTCTATACCCTTATGAGAAACCTTATGCCCCAAAACAATGCATTCAGTCACCATAAATTGACATTTTTCCCAATTAAGCACCAAATTGGTTTCTATACACCTTTTCAAAACCAACCCCAAATTATGCAAACAACCATCAAATGAGGACCCATAAACAAAAAAAATCATCCATGAAAATTTCAATGCAATCCTCTAATAAATCAGAAAATATGGCCATCATGCATCTTTGAAAGGTGGCACGAGCATTACATAAACCAAAGGGCATTCGTCTATATGCAAAAATACCATATGGGAAAGTAAAAGTGGTTTTTTCTTGGTCTTCAAATGCCACAAGTATTTGCATACAGCCGGAATAACCATCCAAACAACAATAAAACTCATGACCAGACAATTTTTCAACCATTTGATCGATAAAGGGAAAGGGAAATGATCTTTCCTAGTGGCCTCATTTAACTTTCTATAATCAATGCACATACGCCAACCTGTTACCTTCCTTACCGCAATGAGTTCTTTCCAATCATTTTCCATAATAGCAGTGCCCCCCTTTTTAGGAACAACCTGCACAGGGATCACCCAAGGACTATCAGAAATAGGATAAATAATACTTCTATCAAGTAATTTAATTACCTCTTTCTTTACCACCTCCTACAAGTTTGGGTTAAGCCTTCTTTGGGGTTGTACTTTGGGCTTCTTATCTGCCTCCAAATGTATCCTATGGGTGCAAATCAAAGGACTGCTACCCTTTATGTCATGGATTGTCCATCCAAATGCCTCTTTATTATCCCTTAGTAGCCTCAAGAGTTTCTCCTCCATAAGACTTGTCAAAGATGAAGAAATTATTACAGGCAAAGAAGAAGGAGGAGATAAAAATGCATATTTAAGATTAGAAGGGAGAGGTTTAAGTTCAAGTTCTGGGGGCTCTTCAATTGAAGGCTTTGGCTTTTGTGAATTAAGCCCCTCTAGAACCTCAAATTGTCTCGTCCCTTTCCACCTCTGTTGGACCATTCCTGTCTCCAATGCCATTATGTCATCTTTCACCTCTTCAGACTCCATAAGTTCATCCCTTTCAAAAATTAAAATTTTCTCAAATGGATCCTGAATTAATTGTTCTTGAAAGTGAGAAGATATCAGTGCAGCAATATTATCCAAAGAACTAATAAAATTACAATAATGAAAGGTGGAAGGAATTTTCAAAGAATCAAAAACTTTAAAAACAACTTCCTCATCATCAAGCCTCAAAGTAAGCTTCCCTTGCTGAACATCAATAATGGTTTTGCCAGTGGCCAAAACGGTCTGCCCAGAATTATGGGAACCTCCTCATCTTCCTCCATATCAAGTACTATGACGTCAGTAGGGAAGATAAACTTGTCAACCTTGACAAGGACATCCTCGACTATACCCCTAGGGTAGGTGATGGACCTATTAGCAAGCTGCAGCGAAACAGTAGTGGGTTTAGGCTATTGCATACCTAACATGCAAAAAATAGATAAAGGCATCAAATTAATGCTCGTGCCTAAATCACATAAAGCCTTTCCAAAATAAGAACGAACAATAGAGCAAGGAATAGTAAAACTCCCTGGATCTTTAAGTTTAGGTAGTAACTTCTTCAGGAGGATGCCAGAACACTCCTCATTAAGCCTTACCATTTCAAACTCCTCTAATTTCTTTTTATTACTCAATATCTCCTTTACATATTTAGGAATTTGTGCAATAGCTTCCACAAAAGGGATATTTATCTGCAGCTGCTTTAACAAATCTAAGAACTTGGTAAATTGTGGGTCATGTTGGCTACCCTTCAACCTCTAAGGAAAAGGAATTTTTGGCTTATGAGTATGAATAGGAGCCTCCTTTTCTAAGACTTCTTCACCACATTGCCAACTTTCTCATCATCTTTTGGGCTCCCATCAGTAAGAACCCCTTTGTCCTCCTCTAATCTTTCATTTTTCTTACCATGAGGACCTTCAACTTTTTTACCGCTTCTAAAGGTAATTACCTTAGTCTTCTCCTATGGATTTGGCTCTAATTAACTAGGTAAGATCCCTTGCCCTCTCTGAGTCATCAATGTCGCAAGAGTAGAGATCTAATTTTCCAATGTCTTGAACTTGTCATCAGTTTTCTCCATGAATTGCATCATAGTATCATGGAGATTAGGCTTCTTTTCTTCTTGTCTGGCGCCTTGGTTTTGCAAAGGAAGTGGCCTATAGACATTCTGATTTTGGCCTTGACCTTTCTATTGACCTTTCCAAGAAAAATTAGGGCGATTCCTCCAACTGGGATTATAAGTGTTGGAATATAGATCGCTCTGTCCCCAGTTAGAGTTACCCAAATAGTTAGCCTCCTCAACTGACTCAACAAAGCGATTACCCACCTAACAATCCTTGCTTTCATGCCCCACCATGCCGAAAAGATCACAAAGAGATGGAGAGACAGGTGTGAATTGTGATTGTGCCTGCATTAGTGTTTCCAATTTCTTTGTAATGGCATCCAATTTGAGATCCAATGTCGCATTTGACTCCACCTGATATACCCCAGATTGTCTCTTGACCACATGCTTGTCACCAGATTTCCATTGATAACTAAAGTCATTTGCTCTATCAATTCATAGGCTTCTTGTGGCCGCTTGCGCCAAATACTACACCCTGCTGTCGCATCAATCATGGCCTTATTAGAAGAAGATAGCCCATCATAAAAAGACTGAACAAATTGGCACACCGAAAAGCCATGATGAGGGCACTTTTTCAGCAATTCCTGGAATCGTTCCCATGCCTCATATAAAGATTCCATCTCCACCTGCACAAAAGTAGATATGTCATTTCACAATTTAGCAGATTTAGCAGGTGGAAAATATTTATCTAAAAATTTAATTGAAAGCTTATCCCAGGTAGTAATGGATCTAGAGGGCAAAGACTTTAGCCATAGTTTGGCCTTGTCTCGCAATGAAAAAGGGAATAGGCATAGCCTAATGGCGTCATTAGTGACCCCATTATATTTTATAGTGTCGCAAATCTCCAAAAATTCATTTAAATTCAAGTGGGGTCATCACTTGGTGACCCACTAAATTGAATTGAAGATTGCAACATAGAGATCAAGGCTGGCTTAATCTCAAAGTTATTAGCCTCTACAGTAGGCCTAGTAATACTCCCTGTTAGATTTGTCGCTGTAGGCTGAGCAAAGTGCAGCATAGTCCTCTGGTCTTCTTCAGCCATGGTTCCTCTCTGTCTTCTAATCCTGCGAAGAGTTCTATCAATTTCTGGGTCAAACTGCCAGACAGGATTATAGGAGCGCGTTAACATACAAAAATAAAATAAATTAAAAAAATAAAATTTGGCGTCTAAATTAACTAGAAATTGATTTCCCTAATATCACCAAAAACCATCCCTGGTAATGGCACCAAAAACTTGTTGTGCTAAAATCGCACTTAAAGGCAAGTGCACCCTATCTCACAAGTAATAAAGGAGTATTTGAGACTCCAAGTATTGAACCCACAAGGATTGTTGGCAATTACTATGTTAATTAATCCCTTATGTTATCTAAACAATGAAATTCGAATGAGAAAGGAGAAATTATCAAGCAATTAGGAGAAAGTGGGGAAATCAAAGATTATCAAGCAAAGATTCAATTATGAAATGCCTAGGGTGTCTAGTTTCACTTATATCAATACTCATAAAATTACCCAATTCCTCAATAATATGTATTCTGATTGATTGCCAATCATCTACTCTAGTGCTATTAATACCCAATGGTCATGCAATATTAATATTCTTTTTCTCAATCTAAAACCCCCAATGGTCATGCAAGGCAAACAGTCTAGAAAAGCATAAAGAACCAGCAGGTTTGTTAATTAAACAACTGATTGAAAACAAGGGATTGAGTTTGATCAACACAACCCCAAATCTAATTAATCCTAGAATTTTGTTAACTAATTGTGGTACAGTCGCGAGACAATCAATTAATTTTTAAAAGGGTGCGCAATCCTTATTGGAAAACAAAGTTCTAGGAAAAGTCCAATCAATTGGGGAAACACAAAATTATTTTGAAATTAGGAAAACATTATAAGAATTTGAACATAAGATCCACCATAACCCTAGTTATGGGTTTAGCTATGCATAGTCAAAGAAAACAAAGCATAAACCAAAACCAAATTCAAATCCATAAAAGAACAATAGAAAAACTAAAAATTGGAGACCCCCTTACGGTGAAACAGGTCCTTCACGAACAATTGGGGAGACGGTCCTTCGCTTGATTGCTTCAAAAACCTCCAAACCTCCGATACAACTCTCTAATCAAGCAAAAGGCTATAACTACTTTCTTTCTTTGAATGCCAGATCCTTCATTCCTAGTACACCTATTTTATAGGTTTTAAAAACCTTTCCTTGTGCAACAGGGATCTTGAGCACGACCATGTTAGAAGAAATCAGCGTCTCCGTGCCAAAATAAGGAAAGTGGGCACGGGCTTGCTGATGAGCACAACCGTGCTTAAGTTATGCACTACCGTGCTTAGTCTACGACGTCAGATCCGTGCTCAAAGGCCATATTTCAGCAAGGTCTTGCTGATGAGCACGGTCGTGCTAATTGTAAGCCCAGTCGTGCTCCTTGTCAATTCTTCAAAACAACATTTTTTCTTTGTATCTTTCCTAAGATTGCTTCCATTTTAACACTTTAAACCTTGATTGCCATAAACCTTCAACCTGCAATATTCAAAGGAAATTGGATAAGTTTCCCTTATAAAGTTTTCAAATAAATACCAAATCAAACCCAATTGCCCGACATTTAAGTATATAAAACAATAGTTTATCAGCATTCATTAAAGGTAGCAAATTCACAATAAGGCGGTTGAATTGTACTTGAAACTTTGCCAACTTTATTAGCAAACTCAATGAAACTTTCTCATGTGTAAGCACTTTGACATGAGAATGGTCAGATTTAAACAAATAATGTAGCATAGTGGAGTACTGACTTTGTTCAAGTAAAGTGAAAATTTAATTTTCAAAAAAGGTTGAAGTTGATACAAAGTACTCCTTAAAATAGATAATTTAAACTAAATCCTTAAATTATTTTCAACAGAAACTTAATCAAGATATGAGGTAAGTTCAAGAGCAGATTTGTAGGAAATCTTAGAACAGGGAAGCAAGTGTTGAAATAGATTGAAACTTAGCTTTAAAGTAAAAACCCAGCATGCTAAACAAGTTCTCTTACTTGCAGTAAGTTAAATCAAGCTAAATCAAATGTAATGCTCATTCATAAGAAATAAGAGAAACTAACAGCAGGAATTTATACTTGTAACACCCTAAAATCTCAAATTCTATTATTTTCCTAGATTTTTGTGATAAATCATTTTTAGGAATTTTTGTGAGTTCAATTAAATCAAAGTTTGATTGAACTTAACTTTATATGTTAATTTTAGACCATTCCGAAAAATAAAAATAAATTATTTTATTTTTGGTACGGAATACCTTTGGAGAATTTTTAAAAATAAAAGAAAGCTCATACTTCAAATTCATCAACAGATTTGACCATTTTCCATTTTTAGGGATTTTATGAGTAAATAAAATCTTTGGGTGATTTTGGGTACATTATATTGTCCATTGGACAATAGATACTGATATTTGTCCATTAGATAATAACTACTGAAAAATATATAGAGGAAAATATCTCAAGCATTTGTGTAAAGTGATGAGTCATTTTGGTGAGTCATGAATGTATTAAATGACTTGATGATTCACCTAAGGTGAGTCACCTAGTCTTAATGGTGAAGAAATGGTGTCCAAATTGAACACCATCACCTCACACATGCACAAAGTGGATAGCCAAGGTAAGCTAAATATCTTGATTTTTTCTTTTATTTAATTACTTATTAGTCCTTAATTTTCTTCTATAAATAGCCATCTTCATCACACTTAGCAAACACACCAAAAACCTTCACTTTCTCTCTCTAAAGCTCATGACCTAGAGCTCTTCTTCACCTTCCCAAACTCTTGCCAAAATTCTAAGTTAGTTTTTAGCATCCTAGTAATGTTTTGAGAAACTTTGATGTTGTGAGTTTCTTGAAATACAAACTCCTTTCACTACTTTCAAGCTTGCCTAAATTTGAAGGAACCTAAGGTGAAAATTCTTTCTCTTCACTTTTAAATTTCTATTTCAAAGCTTTAGATCGTTGGATTGATCCATAATTATCTTATTCCATGTTTTAGAGTTTAAAAGTTATGAACTTGGTTCTTAAAGGGATTTTGTTGGTGGGAAGTCAAGGAACTTTCACTAGAGTGGATTTTTGAACCAAGGTAAGGGGTAGATTTCTCTCATAAACTAATATGGTGGTGAGGAACAAATTTATGGTTTATATTTTATGCTTTTATGTTTTATGGTTGATGTTTAGTGGTTTGTGATTTATGATTTATGTTTTGATTATTCTATGTGTGTTTATATTTTGAGATATGACATGAACTTGAGATATTTTATATTTTGATGATGATTTGAGGGAGAAATAAACGTTTTTAAATAGTGAGAATAGACTTGGAAATATTTTATTTAGTACAAAATAACTTAGTCTTTGTAAAAAATGCTTTACACAATTTAAATTTTACAGAAAATGCTTTACGCGATTAAAAAGTAATTTTAAACTGTTATGCGATTCAAAAATATTAATTTTTGAGTAATACGATTTGAGGAACAGAAAAATGGTTTTACGTGATTGAAAAACGTAACAGAAATGTTACGCGATTTGAAAATCGTAACCGTAGTGTTAAGTTATTTGGAAAATGTTTTGGAAGCACCATAGGTTAAGAAACAGTTGTACTACTATCGAGTTGACGGAGACTGGACCCTGGATATGACAGTTGACGTTATTCTTAAAATGGTGGCTTGAATCCCGAGGGGATTGTGTTTTGATAAACCAATAATTATGGGTTCGTTGACTATGAATTATTGGGTTGATCATGATTAATTTAATAATTATGGGTTAGTTAACCATGAATTATTATATTATTTATGAGTGATTGCACGTTGCATGGGTTAGTTGACCATAGCATTGTGATAGTCTGTATGAGACTTGTTGTTGTTAAGGCTTTGAGCCTAAGAGTTGAGCTTACACTTTAGTACGTGTGCGAAGTGGGTAGTGAAGACCTTCAATGATCTTGGGAACGTTGGGGTGCGGAAACTCCATAGGAGGCCAGTTGGACTGTGCCATGGTGATATGATTGCAACACACCAAATGATCTCGACCTGACACTATACTATTCTTGGTTGGTGGAGAATGTTCTCATGAGCCGTATTGCCAAAGGAGATTCTATAGCACTTTTGAGCATATTTGAGGCTAATGAGATATGAAACATGTACTCCCAATCACTCTCTCTGACTTGTGTTTTAGCTCCATGGAGTAGGGAGTCAATCATTGGGTGATTGCATAGTCAGTTGTCATACTGTCACATCATTATGGTGCATATTGATTTTGATTTACCCTTGTTGAAACCAAATTTTTATACTAAATTCTTAAAAGCTGTAGCTTTCCCTGTTTAAGTTTTGAGGATAACAAAAATATTTATTTAGTTTGAACAAGTAAGTGTTTCGACAATAGTATTAACAAATCGCTGCTTGTTTGTGCGTCCATTCTGCTCTATGCTTAAAGATAACTCTTCGTGCGTCCAATATGCTATAACTCTTTGTGGATCTAATAAATGTATTATATACTTTTACTATTGGTGCGTCCAATACTTGTATGCATATACTGTTACTTTTTATTAGTTCGTCCAATACGATCTGTCTGCCAAAGCTCGGACTCAACTCACTCTTTCAAAGTTCAAGCTCAAGCTCTCGTCCAAGTGAAATTTCAAAAATGAAGAACTGTTCCTCATTAAATGCTAGAAAAGAACTCTGACAGCTCACGGCGACAGAAGAAGTCAACTAAGCCACTTTTGCTGACATTGTCTAACAACTACAAAGATCTGCAAATAAGAAACCGTCTGCAATCTTAGACAAATCAGGACTTTGTTTTCATTGATTGGAAATCTCAGAGAATAAAAGTCACCGTCAGAAGAAGTTCAGCACTTTTCCAGTAGATGCATTTAATGCTACTCAGAACGGTAATAAATGTTTCCGTTGGAAGATCTAGCCAATGAAGTCTGCTCAATTTGTTCTTACTTATAAAGAGAAGAAGCAGCACCAAAAGAAATATAGAGATCTTTGCCGAAGCATCCTAAAAAGTCTAAAGAGCCTTATTTCTTCTTGATTTTCCATATACGTATAAAAGAAAAAGCCTTGAGATTTCTATTGTCTATTCTCATTTTGTCAGTGAGTTTCAAACTCAAGCTTTCATCTACTTTCACTTATTCATCTTAAGCATTGTAAGCCTGAAGAGGCTATGTGTAAAAGAATACTTGTGAGATTGAACCTGAAGAGGTTGAAAATACTTGTTACCTGAAGAGGTGCATAATACTTGTAATCGTGAAAAAGATTAGTTGGAAAATCCTTCTGGTTGAAGGGACTGGACGTAGCTCTTGGTTGATAAGAGTGAACCAGGATAAATCTCGTGTGTAAGCTTCTCTTCTCTTCTAGTGTGCTTTATTATATTCACTAACCTCTGGGGTTTACCATTGTGTTTATTAACAAAGATCTTTTATTTGGTTTTAGAACGTGTTAACCATTTTATTAAAAGTCTTTTCAAAATCCTTAGAGTCCAATAGGACTAAGCCGTGTTGGTTCTAAGCTCTTTGCTTGTCAAACTTTATCCTTCGCTGTGTTCTATTTTCTATTGAAAAGGAAAATCTTTTATTAATCATCAAAAAGGGTTAAGAAACACAATTCAACCCCCCTTCTTGTGTTTCACTTGGTTATTTCAATTGGTATCAGAGCTCAGCCTCTTGGGTTGAGCATCTAACAGTGCAGAGGAAAAAATCCAGTACACCCTTTAATGGAGAACGAAGGACAAGCGGTGAACAGACCACCTCTATTCAATGGAAACGACTATGATTACTGGAAGAAGAGAATGATTGCCTTTTTTGATGCCCAAAATATGGACATTTGGGACCTAGTTCAAAATGGATATCAAACACCCACCAACGCAGAAGGACAGGATCTCCCTCGACCACAATGGACTAAGGACAACGAACCGGACATCGCCTTAACTCAAAAGCCAAACATTATCTTATGTGTGCCATCACCAGATCGTGAGCACGATAAAGTTCATAGGTCAGAAACAGCTAAAGAGATATGGGATACTCTGGCCTTAGCACATGAAGGCTCATCTCAAGTCAAAGAATCAAAGATAAGCATGCTGGTTCACCAGTATGAGCTCTTCAAAATGGGAGAGCATGAAAACATTGATCAAATGTTTGGACGATTCCAAACAATAATCAATGGCTTGAGATCTCTGGGAAAGAACTATGATAATCAAGATCATATCAGAAAAATCCTAAGAAGTCTTTCCAAACAGTGGAGACCTAAGGTTACTGCCATACAGGAAGCAAAGAATCTAGCTTCTCTTACCATGGAGGAACTCTTGGGTTTTCTTAAAGTTCATGAGCTGGAACTTCAACAAGAGGAAAGCTCAAGAAAAGGGAAATCAATTGCCCTTAAAGCTCATAAAGGCAGTGCGTCCAAAGCACTTAAAGCTGAAAAATCATCAGACGAGGCCGAGTCATCTGAAGATGATATATCTGATAATGACGAGTTATCTTTCATCTCTAGAAAGATACAAGCAATGTGGAAAAAGAAAGGAGGTATGCGGAGAAAGCACTTTGGACGAAGGCCAAAGGACGTAATGTAAACAAAAGACAAGAGTCCAATCATATGCTATGAATGCAAGAAGCCCGGACACATTAAAGCGGAATGCCCTTCACTAAACAAGGAGAAAGAGAAAAGGAGATTCTTTCCAAAGAAGAAAAGAGGATTAATGGCCACCTGGGAAGATCTTGATCTTTCAACTACTGATGATGAAGAAGAAGCAGAAGAAGAAGCAAATCTATGTCTCATGGCTAACACCTTGTCGAAGAAGAAGAAGATGAGGTAACAAACCGTGATCTTGATCTTCGTAATGCATTTGATGAGTTGTTAAATAATTCATCTATTTTAGCGGTTGAATATAAATCCTTGAAAAGAAAATTTTCAAAATTAACTAGAGAATATGGAAAAATGTTTTCAGAAAAATAAGAACTTGAAATTTATTGTGAAAAATTAAAAACTGAAAATGTTCTTTTGAAAACATCTTCTGAGTCCAACACTTCAGATGAAGTTGATAAACTTCATAATGAGGTAAAAGAGTTAACGGAGGACCTCAGTAAATTTGTAAAAAGCACCAACAAGCTAAACATTTTACTCAAATATTCCAGAGATCCTCGTGACAAATCTGGATTGGGATATCAAGATACTGATAAACAGCTTTTTCAAAAAACTACTACTCAACCTAAATCTTTTAAGAATGTTTGTAAAAAGAACGTTTACCCTTCCTCAATAGATCTTTTTAATAAAAGGTCAAAATATTATGGATCTCCAAGAGCTAACCAAAAAGGACCCAAAAAGATATGGGTACCTAAGGATATGATAATTCCTCTTGCAGATGTGCTTAGCAACAAGAAAAAGACACCTGTCATGGTACCTGGACAGTGGTTGCTCACGGCACATGACGGGAGAAAGGTCTATGTTCCAAGACATCAAAACTAATTCAGAGGCTCCGTCACGTTTGGAGGAAACCGAGAAGGTAAAATAGTTGGAATAGGTAAGATTGGTAAGCATCCTTTTCCCACTATCGATAATGTTCTTCTAGTTGAAGGATTGAAACATAATCTGCTTAGCATTAGTCAATTATGTGATAGTGGATCTAATGTTTCATTCAATCAAGGAGAATGTATAGTTAAAAACTCTGACGGATCCATACTCTTCATTGCTAAAAGGCAAAACAATCTTTATAAAATTGACTTGGAAGATCTTTCAGATCAAAATGTATCATGTCTAGTTTCCATAAAAGGAGAACAGTGGATTTGGCACAAGAAGCTTGGTCATGCAAGTTTGAGATTAATCTCTAAACTAAATAAGCATAACCTCGTAAGAGGACTACCAAAGCTTGTGTACAAATCAGATGTTCTTTGTGAAGCTTGTCAAAAGGGGAAACAAATCAAAAATTCTTTTGAGTCCAAAAACATCGTTTCCACCTCTAGACCACTAGAATTGTTACATCTTGATCTATTTGGTCCTACAAGAACTTCTTCACTAAATGGAAAGAAATATGGATTGGTCATAGTAGATGACTATACTAGATGGACATGGGTTATGTTTCTAGCTCACAAGGATGAGTCTTTCAAAGTCTTTTCTATTTTCTGTAAAAGAATTCAAAATGAAAAAGGAATGTGTATCAACTCAATCCGAAGTGATCATGGAGGAGAATTTGAGAATGAGAGCTTCCAATTGTTCTGTGAAGAAAACGGTATTCATCACAACTTCTCTCCCCAAGAACACCACAACAAAATGGTGTGGTAGAAAGAAAAATAGATCTCTTCAAGAGATGGCTAGAACAATGCTCAATGACAACTCAATCTCCAAACATACTGGTCAAGTCGTTAACACTGCGTGTTATATTCAAAACAGAATATATATTAGACCTATTCTAAACAAGACTCGTATGAATTGTGGAAAGGACGAAAACCCAACATCTCTTACTTTCATTCTTTTGGTCACAATGTTTTATTTTGAATACTAAGGATTCTTTAGGAAAGTTTGATGCTAAAGTTGACTCACGGTATTTTCCTAGGATACTCAGAAACATCTAAAGCATATAGAGTAATAACTCTCACTCTCTAACTGTTGAAGAATCTGTTCATGTTAAATTCAATGACAAAAAGCCTGACAATGACTTGTCAGAGCTAGATGAGTCCTTTGCAGAGTTAAACTTAAAAGACAAAGGAGAAGGATCAGCAACCCAAAACAAAGAAGCATTGGACGATGAAAGAAAAGAAGAAACAACTGATGGTCAAAGAAGCTGGCACTTCAAAACTTATCATCCAGAACACCAAATCATTGGTAATCCAGATGATAAAGTACGTACAAGATCTACCTTCAGAGAATACTCTAATGTAGCCTTCATCTCTAAAATGGAACCAAGAAAAATAGAAGAAGCACTGAAGGACGAAGGATGGATCTTAGCCATGCAAGAAGAGCTAAATCAATTTAAAAGAAATGATGTTTGGACGCTGGTTCAAAAGCCTAAAGACAAGTCCATCATCGGAACAAAATGGATATTCAAAAACAAATTGGACGAAGATGGTAAGGTTGTGAGAAACAAAGCAAGGTTGGTAGCCCAAGGTTACTCACAACAAGAAGGTATTGATTTTACTGAAACTTTTGCTCCTGCAGCTAGACTAGAAGCCATACGCATTTTACTTTCATTTGCTGCTCATCATAGCATGAGACTATATCAAATGGACGTAAAAAGTGCATTTCTAAATGGTATAATCAATGAAGAAGTTTTCGTTAAACAACCACCTGGTTTCGAGGATGAAAATTTCCCTGAGCATGTTTTCAAATTGAAAAAGGCCTTGTACGGTTTAAAACAAGCTCCTCGAGCCTGGTATGAAAGGTTAAGCACCTTTTTAATAGAAAGCGGTTTTTCTAGAGGAAAAGTTGACACTACTCTTTTTCGAAAAGACAAAAACTCGAAATTCATTTTAGTTCAAATTTATGTTGATGATATTATTTTTGGAGCTACTGATGAATCTCTTTGCAAGGATTTTTCCAATCTGATGCGTATGAATTAAATGAGCTTAATGGGAGAATTAAAATTCTTTCCGGGTTTGCAAGTGAAGCAAACATTGACGAAATCTACATTCATCAGACAAAATATACAAATGAACTTCTGAAGAAATTCAAATTGGACGATTGCAAAACAATGAGCACACCAATGCATCCATCGTCCACACTAAGATTGGACGATAAGGATAAAAAGGTGGACGAAAAGGTATACGTAGGTATGATCGGATCACTCTTATATCTCACCGCATCCGCACTGATATAATGTTTAGTGTGTGTCTTTGTGCACGTTTTCAATCTGATCCTAGAGAGTCACACTTAATTGTCAGTAAAAAGAATATTCAGTATACTTAAAAGGAACTACTAATCTGGGTTTGGTATTTAAGAAATCTCATGAGTACAGATTAGTTGGTTTTTGTGATGCTGACTATGCTGGAGATAGAATCGAAAGGAAAAGTACAAGTGGAGGATGTCACTTTATTGGAGGAAATTTAGTATCATGGTCCAGCAAGAGACAAAGCACAATTGCTCTATCAAAATTTGAATATATCTCTGCGTCTAATTGTTGCTCTCAACTACTCTGGATCAAACATCAATTAGAAGACTACAACATCTTTGAAAGTAAGATTCCTTTACTATGTGATAATACTGCTGCAATTAACTTATCAAAAAATCCCATACTACACTCAAGGGCAAAACACATTGAAATCAAACATCACTTTATAAGAGACTATATTCAGAAAGGTGTGTTTGATATTCAATATGTGGATACAGATCATCAATGGGCGGATATTTTCACAAAACCCCTCTTAGAGGATAGATTCACTCTTATTCGAAAACATCTAAGTATGCATTTTGTAAAGAATTAATATTTCTTGCGTCCATTGAAGATCTACGTCCAAAATGCTTTGTACTTGATAAATGGTGTGGTAAATTTCTTGATAAGACTTAAATCATTTGCATTTATCTTGTTTGAAACTTTTCAAATTTCCCACGCTGAGTCAGTTTTTGAAAGGTCACGAAAGTAACTTTTTACTGCGGACGTGACAGTTGCTTTTAATACACATTTAATGTGTTTGTTTTTTTTAAAAAAAAAACGATTCGTTTTCTCTCAAGAAACCTTTCAGTGTAGAAACCTACCTTCTTCTATAAATATTTTCTTTCTTTACAAGATCAAATTTTTACGCCTTCAAGCCTTGAAAGAAAACTTTTGAAAAAAAAGAACCTTAGCAAATTTCTCTCTCTCTTTCAAATTTCCTTAACCCTAAGAAATGGCCGGAGGAAAAACCCTTGATGTTGAAAGAGCCGAGGTATCAGTTGAATACTCGTTCCAAACCTCAATTTTAGCAGAATGTGGAATAGATATCAAAGAATGTCTCGTCGGTGCTGGTTGGGATAATTACTTCAGAGAACCGGTGGAAGTTTATCCGGAATTGGTGAAAATGTTCTGGAAATACGCATCCGTGTCTGCGACAGAGGTCAGGGGATGTGTTTTGGGAAAACCGGTTGTGGTTTCAGAGGTAACCATCTCCAACGCCACCCAATGTTGGTTGGAAGGAGCCACCATCACTTCTGATTGGGAAAAAGCGTTTGGGGGAACTGATGCTGTTCTTGACACCTTACTAAAGGAGTCATCCACGGGGAAGATAACTGCTTCCAAGATGAATGACAAGGCAAGAGTTTTGCATCAACTTCTGAACAAGGCAATACTCCACAAGGCAGGGTCCAAAGACTCAGTCTCTACAGTTCATGCCTTCTGCCTGTGTCATCTGATGCTGTGTCAACAGGTCAATCTCCCTTCTCTGCTTTTTAAGAACTTCAAGAGAAGTGTACAAGGAAAAGGGAAGAAGACCACCATCTCCTATGGTGTTCTCTTAACCAAGATCTTCAGAGATCAAGGTATCTTTAGTCCCCATGAGACTAAGGATGTTGAAGAGAAGAAGAGGATATTTGGACGGATCCAAGAGCAACAAATCTTTGGACGAAGCAATCTTCTAAGGATGAAACTTCAAAGCGTCCAAGATTTTATGGACCAGAAACAACCTCTTATTCCTTCAAAGGCTGAGAGTCCAAAGAAGAAATCACCATCCGTCCAAGCCATTCCCAAGCGGAGACTCATAATGGACGATGACTCTGAAGATGACCAACCCATCGCTAAAAGGATGAAGGTTGCGTCCATTGCGAGCATCCCAAAAGGAACCCGGACGAAGCTATCCATCACAAGGAAACCCTCTTCCAAGCTTGCATCCATTCCTAAGGAACCTCTTCCTACCTTTCCCTCTTCTTCCATTTTACCCTCTTCTCAACCAGAACAACAAACCTCCTTCCCAACCTCTCAAATAACTTCCTCTCCCTTAAACACTGAACCTTTTTCTTCTCAAACTCACATCATACCTTTCCAATCTCCTTCACCTTCCTTCTCTCAAAAGACCTTTTACAACTCCTCTTACCTTAACCTTTTCTCTGTGGGGGTTTCTCCTCACATTATCCCTCTTTGGGAATCCAAGGACTCTTCTCTCTCACTCACAGCAAGACGCTCCCGGTGCTGTGATGGTTACTCAACAAAAGTTCACATCTTCCCTAGTGACCTATCCTTCAAACCTGTCACCTTGGAAGAAATGGGACAGTTTGCGAGTCCTTATGACACCATCCTTGTCAGTGTCATTAAGGGGAGTCTTCTGTTGAAGAATTTGAGATTTGTAACCCCTTCACTGATCATCTCCACTTCAACTGCCATCAAGATTCAGCCGGATCGGGTTTGTCCAAGGTTGCCAATGGTGGATTTAAATAAAAATAAAGACTTGAAAAAGTACAGAAGCCAAGCCACCTTTCCCAAGCCCATCATCTTTAAGCCAAATTTTGGGAGCTTACGTTCCCCTGATGTTGATGTTGAATTCTTGTGGCAAGTTTCGAATAAAGGAGAAGCTGAGGAGAACGAGGCTAAGACCTTCTGGGAAAAGCACATTTGGGAGTGTGAGCAACAAGCATCCTCTTCAGGACTAAGCGATGAAGATAAGGAAGATATTATAACTGTGCCTGGTCAGAGCTTCCAGTGTTTTCGTCCTATCTATATGGTAGATGATCTTCTTGGACTGCCTCTGAACTCGCCATTACTAACAATCTTCTCTTGTCCAAGCTATGTCTCTGGACCTCCGTCTGACAACATAGGCAGGCCTTATCCCTGGGATCATATGTTTGGATACCGGAAAACTTCTCTTCCTTGGGATGTTGACCTTCCTCTGTCTGAAGACGAAGTTGAGTCTATTGTGCAGCAAATGGATGTGACCCCTCCTGCTTCCACCACTGAGTTAGCTATTGTGGAGCCACAACCTTCTGCTGACATTCTCACCCAAGTGCCCCCAACTTTTCAGGCCTACGTGAATAATCAGATGGACTTAATGTACAAGAGAGTTGAAGACCTCCTCAAATCTCTTTTTCAACAAGGGCCACCTCCTCCTCCTCCACCTTCTTCCTCTTGATTTTATTTTTTAGCCAAATTTTTTTTTTTGACAGTGATGTCTTTCTTTCCTTTTTGTCTGATGACAAAGGGGGAGAATAATGAGAATTTGACTTGTTACAAACAAATTTATTTTTATAATTTATACTGATTCAATGATACTATGAATTATTATTATTTCATCTGGTTGTTTCATTATCTTGTCTCGTTTATTCTGTTGCACTTATATAAATGCTTTAATTTAAATTGTGAATACTCTGCTAATGCACTGTGTTGCTGTGAAGGATCTTCTCTAAATTTTAGCATGGTTTATTTATTTTCAAAAGGTATTGTCTCTGTTAAACACTTTTCTCAAGTACTAAACTTCGATACAAAGATAATATTACTTGCTCTTGAAACTTGTTTCGTAAAAATAAATTTCGTGTACTACGTCCAATCGACTCTGCGTCCAACAGACTTTGAGTCCATCCCTTAGAAATGTTTTTCTTAGGGGGAGCAATTTGTTTGTTTTAAAAAATCTGTGTTCAACCAAATTCATAGTTTTTGTCATCATCAAAAAGGGGGAGATTGTTGAAACCAAATTTTTATACTAAATTCTTAAAAGCTGTAGCTTTCCCTGTTTAAGTTTTGAGGATAACAAAAATATTTATTTAGTTTGAACAAGTAAGTGTTTCGACAATAGTATTAACAAATCGCTGCTTGTTTGTGCGTCCATTCTGCTCTATGCTTAAAAATAACTCTTCGTGCGTCCAATATGCTATAACTCTTTGTGGATCTAATAAATATATTATATACTTTTACTATTGGTGCGTCCAATACTTGTATGCATATACTGTTACTTTTTATTAGTTCGTCCAATACGATCTGTCTGCCAAAGCTCGGACTCAACTTACTCTTTCAAAGTTCAAGCTCAAGCTCTCGTCCAAGTGAAATTTCAAAAATGAAGAACTGTTCCTCATTAAATGCTAGAAAAGAACTCTGACAGCTCACGGCGACAGAAGAAGTCAACTAAGCCACTTTTGCTGACATTGTCTAACAACTATAAAGATCTGCAAATAAGAAACCGTCTGCAATCTTAGACAAATCAGGACTTTGTTTTCATTGATTGGAAATCTCAGAGAATAAAAGTCACCGTCAGAAGAAGTTCAGCACTTTTCCAGTAGATGCATTTAATGCTACTCAGAACGGTAATAAATGTTTCCGTTGGACGATCTAGCCAATGAAGTCTGCTCAATTTGTTCTTACTTATAAAGAGAAGAAGCAGCACCAAAAGAAATATAGAGATCTTTACCGAAGCATCCTAAAAAGTCTAAAGAGCCTTATTTCTTCTTGATTTTCCATATACGTATAAAAGAAAAAGCCTTGAGATTTCTATTGTCTATTCTCATTTTGTCAGTGAGTTTCAAACTCAAGCTTTCATCTACTTTCACTTATTCATCTTAAGCATTGTAAGCCTGAAGAGGCTGTGTGTAAAAGAATACTTCTGAGATTGAACCTGAAGAGGTTGAAAATACTTGTTACCTGAAGAGGTGCATAATACTTGTAATCGTGAAAAAGATTAGTTGGAAAATCCTTCTGGTTGAAGGGACTGGACGTAGCTCTTGGTTGATAAGAGTGAACCAGGATAAATCTCGTGTGTAAGCTTCTCTTCTCTTCTAGTGTGCTTTATTATATTCACTAACCTCTGGGGTTTACCATTGTGTTTATTAACAAAGATCTTTTATTTGGTTTTAGAACGTGTTAACCATTTTATTAAAAGTCTTTTCAAAATCCTTAGAGTCCAATAGGACTAAGCCGTGTTGGTTCTAAGCTCTTTGCTTGTCAAACTTTATCCTTCGCTGTGTTCTATTTTCTATTGAAAAGGAAAATCTTTTATTAATCATCAAAAAGGGTTAAGAAACACAATTCAACCCCCCTTCTTGTGTTTCACTTGGTTATTTCAACCCTTTGTTTGATAACATGATATGTATGTTGATTTAGTATGGAACTACACTATTTTGTTATATGTTGATTCAGTATGGAACTGTATTATTTGTTATCGATCTAACCATTGTTTGATATTATGATTGTATCTATTGATGTACTATGTAACTATATAAATTATTATATTTTCTACACTACTTTATTGGTATTAATAGGTGATGAGGATCTCACCTCTTTGTTATATTGTTTTGTATGTTTTGTGTTGTTTTTCTTTTGTATTATGAAGACGGCGTGGAAGCTGTTTTCTTTCATTCTTGTGAAGACGGCGGAGGCTTTAAGGAAGGATCTGTTTAGTTTTGTTATAATACAATTCCACGATGATTCAGACGTATGGAGTGTCCACTTGCATACAGAGTAATTAAGTATGTAGGACTTTGGTCAATAGGATGATATACAGAGTTTGTAGACATTCTATTGAGTATCTTTTATGTATTTTGTTAAATAGTAGATTTATGCAGTAGAATTGGATATAATTACTTATGATGTATATTCTTGAAATCCTTTGATATTGAGTTATTTCTTTTCTGGTTATTTTATGTTATATCTGCGGAAAGAAATTTTAGAACTCATATTTTCATAAAGAAAATACGAAAGGTTTTTTAAAAAAATTAACTTGAGGTTCCGTTAAATGTGACACCCGGTCAGGGGTGTTACAATACTAGTTTGGTTAAACAAACGTACCTACATCCAGTCCTCAGTCACCCACTTAGATTTTCTATTACCACGAGTATTCTTTCTTCTACACTGGCATCTCCAAGCTAGATTTCAAGTAATTTTTTTTCAACACTAGCCTCTTTAAGATAGTGTGATTCAATAATCTCTCAAACAACTAGCTCAATACGCTAGAATACACCTATTATCACTAGTAGATCAAGGATATAAAATTTTAACAAGATTTGGTTTTGGATGGTCTCTAAAAACACTCAAGGAGTGGACTACAACAAGATTTAGAGAGCTTTGCAAGATCTACACAAAGAAATTTCTATTTACAAACAAGTGTAGAAAAACAGAGTATGAACTTAAGCAGGGTATAGAAGAATAGTATGCAGGCTTCCATTGTTTGATTGGTTATCTCTTTAACTTTTCAACTTCAATATTTTAAATAGGCTCTAAAAAGTATTTTTTGACACTCAAAAGGCTCTTGCATAGTGAAAAGAGAAAACTAGTTGTTGAGGCTGACACATTGTGCTGTTTCAGTTAAAGTTGCTTTTCCTGGTAGCAACGTTTAGTAAGATGATAGCACTGACCATGCTCAACTCAACCATTCTCAACTTGACATAGCTCATCTCTCTTTGCTCAATTTGACTTTGCTTAGCTAGAATTCTTCAATGATAACCTTAATTAGCTTGGCTTCTTCAATGAAATCTTTGCTCATCTTGTCTCTTCTAGACTTCCAATCTTGTTCAAAAGAAGTTCGACCATTCTAAGCTTGCTTGAGATTGTTCTCAGCTTGTAATGTTGGCAATTGTTCTTTTCAGCATTCCACAGCTCTTGATGATGTTTCTCATCAGTTGTTGATCATTATGAACCTATCCTTGATCTTTGAGTCGCTCTATTCTCAAGTCTAAAAAAATTCCACCAAGAGTGTATTTAGATAACATTAATACTCAATTTAGATTTTTTTTATCATCAAAATATGATTGGAAATATATTATCAAATGTTTTGCAGCAAACAATCTCCCTCTTTATGATTATGACAAAATACACTTACTCGGAAACCTCAATGATTTGTAGTGAGTAGCGTAATTATTAGTTGCTGTGACATATGGGAGAGGGGATCCCCCTCAACTTAACCATTCTGTTAGCAACAAATAGTAATATCAATCCAATAATAATAAATGCAAATCAACACTGATAGTAACATCTTTCTCTTTCTCCCCCTTTGTCATCACAAAAAGAAATAAGAAGAGAGTAAATAAAGTAAAGATGAGAAGAGTATGACATCACATACAGATTTAAGATTCAAGGAGCTCATCATCAGAAGAGGTGGTATCAGAAGGTGAGAAGGGTTTTGATAATTTGGGAAGTTGTACTTTGGCTAGATAAGGAATAACTTGTCTTTTTGAAGTTTAAGGCTGCATCTCATATTCAATTTTGTCGTCCATCAATCTTCAAATAGATGAAATTGATCCATGAACTCATGGATCGTGTAATGCATCTCTTTCAAACAGTCCGACAATTCTCTTCTTAAGGCTTTCTGACTTAGCCTAAACATCTTTCACATTGGAATTTAGCCTTAGTAGTTCTTCTTCTATTAAGACATGAACCTACTTGAGTAGGGATATGTAGAGTAGCATCAGTAGCTAGACTCTTCTCAAATGTTTTTGCATCATCCTTCTCAGTTGATGCTTTAACAGAATCTTGAGTAGGTTTGGCATCTTTCTTAGTTTCAAACTGAGCAATTTGAATTTCACAAAACCTTGCCCTAGAATAGTAACAAGAGGACCCTTCTTAACAGTCAACAGTGGATCCTTCTCAACTAATTGAATTTCAATTTGATTGCTTTAGGATGGATGACCATTATAGCATCATCTTCTTCATCAATGTTGCGTTTCGCAAATGCACAGATCGTTCAAGTAGTTAATTAAAGATTGTTCCCACGATGATCTTGTAAATACCACACTAATAGAAAATTTCAATTATTTATGTTGCCACACTCTTTCCTCATAAATATAAATCACTGACTGAATATGAAAAAAGTCTTCACTTTCCAATGAAATTTTAGATTTGCTTGGAGAAGGTAATGTTAACACACTTGACATTATGTAGTATTAGATAGCTTTCAAGACCCAAAACAATTTAAGATTTGTTTGAAGGAGGCCACGTTAGCCCATGACATCAGATGACTTGCAGGAGCTTGCTTTAATTTAATAATAATTAATAATATATAAAATATAGATATATAGACATATAGATATATCTGAAAGTGCACGAGTTTGAATCCCACAACAAGAAAAACCCTGCTTTCAAATGGATTTTTGGATGGATTTCAGACAAAATTCTAACAATTTTCAGATAGATTTTAGACAGAATTACATTTTCAGACGGATTATAGACGGAACATTTGTTGTCTAAAAAACCATCGTCGCAAAAAAATATTTCGTTCGAAATCCGTCTGAAAATATTTTCGGACGAAATATAGAATGTTTCCCATGGCTGATAAAGTGGACTGTTGACAATGTTATTCACCTATTTCCCACGGATTTTAGACGAAAATTAAAAATTATTTGTTATTTTCTTAATTTATTTCAGACAGAAATTATAAAATATTTGTTATTTATTATTTATATATTTTCGACGGATTTGCGACAAACATATATAAAATAATTATTTATTAGCTTATATTTTCTGACGGATTTCGGACAGATGTATACATAATCTTTAGACGCATTTCACATGAAAATGTAATTAATATTTTATGTTTAATTGTTGCATTTCATATGGATTTGAGACGGAATTAAATAAATATTAAAATTTTCATTAAATTATTTTAATTTTTGTTTGAAACCTATTAACATCCATAATAACAACCATATAAAACTAATAATAACATTTTTGACCTGATTTATGATAATAAAAGAAATTAAAATGGAAATCAATAAGTTATAATGTACTCAACATGAGAAAGTATCCAACATAACATAGTATATAGAATCCAAATCAAATTTATATATAATAATAACAAAGTAAGAATAGCTGTAAATTAGTCATCAATCTAAATCAATATTGTCACCCTCATCTTCATCCTCATCCTTATTAAGGGGCTCATTACCAGGCACATTTGGCTGAAACAACATAGGAGTTACTGAAGATAAGTTTGGAGGATGATAAACTGTCATTTTATATACTTAAATGTCGGGAAATTGGGTTTGATTTGGTATTTATTTGAAAATTTTATATGGGAAACTTACCCAATTTCTTTGAATATTACAAGTTCAAGATTTATGGGAATAAGGCTTTAAAGTGTTAAAATGGAAGCAATCTTGGGAAAGATACAAAGATATTAGCAACTAGTTATGAAGGATTTTTCCAAGATTCTATGAAGATATCATCAACCAATTATGAAAGATTTTGGCAAGATTCGACATAGATATCATCAATTCAGTTGTGGGAGTTTCCTATTCTAAATCACTTTTATACTCTTGGAAGTTTTTCCCTCTTATCTCACATTAATTAGGAATACTCAAAGAGGGAAAGAAATCTACTTTCCTTGTTACCCAAGAGTTGCACGTTAAATGAATTTGTGCACAATTAGGAAACCCTATAAGAAAAGTCTGCTAGAGTTGTTGGCCCACTGAAATCATTATAAATAGGAGGAATAGCAGCCACAAGAAAAAGGAAGAGAGAAAAGGCTACACAGAAGCTACACAAGAGGAGAGAGGTAACTGACAATCAGAGAAAGAAAGTAGCTATAGCCCTTTGCTTGATTAGAGAGTTGTAGCGAATATTTGGAGGTTTTTGAAGCTATCAAGCGAAGGACCGTCTCCCCAATTGCTCGTGAAGGACCTGTTTCACGGCAAGGGGGTTTTCGGTTTTTAGTTTTTCTATTATTCTTTTATGGCTTTGAATTTGGTTTTGGTTTATGCTTTGTTTTCTTTGACTATGCGTAGCTAAATCCATAACTAGGGTTATGGTGGATCTTATGTTCAAACTCTTATAATGTTTTCCTAATTCCAAAATAATTTTGTGTTTCCCTAATTGTTTGGATTTTTCCTAGCATTTTGTTTTCTAATAAGGATTGCGCACCCTATAAAAAGTTAATTTATTGTCTCGTGACCGTGCCACAATTAGTTAACGGAACTCTAGGATTAATCGGATTTGGGGTTGTGTGGACCAAACTCAATTCCTTGTTTTCAATCAGTTATTTAATTAACAAATCTGTTGGTTCTTTATGCTTTTCTTGACTGTTTGCCTTACATGACCATTGGGGGTTTCAGATTGAGAAAAAGAATATTAATATTGCATAACCATTGGGTATTAATAGCATTAGAGCAGGTGATTGGCAATCAATCAGAACACATTATTGAGGAATTGGGTAATATTATGAGTATTGACATAAGTGAAACCAGACACCCTAGGCTTTCCATAATTGAATCTTTGCTTGATAATCTTTGATTTCCTCACTTTCTCCTAATTGCTTGATAATTTCTCCTTTCTCATTCGAATTTCATTGTCTAGATAACATAAGGGATTAATTACCTTAGTAATTGCCAACAATCCTTGTGGGTTCGATACTTGGAGTCCCAAATACTTCTTTATTACTTGTGCGATAGGGTGCACTTTCCCTTTAGTGCAACAAGTTTTTGACGTTGTTGCCGGGGATTGTTTTTGGTGATATTAGGGAAATTAATTCCTAGTTAATTAGACACCAATTTTTATTTTTTAATTTGTTTTATTTTTGTATGTTAACACGCTCTATAATCCTATTTGGCAGTTTGACCCTGAAATTGATAGAACTCTTCGCAAGATTAGAAGACAGAGAGGAACCATGGCTGAAGAGGACGAAAGGATTATGCTAGACTTTGCTCGGCCTATGGCCACCAATCTGACAGGGAGTCTTACTAGGCCTACTGTAGAGGCTAATAACTTTGAGATTAAGCCAGCCTTGATCTCTATGTTGCAATCTTCAATTCAATTTAACGGGTCACCAAGTGATGACCCCCACTTGAATTTAAATGAAGTTTTGAAGATTTGTGACACTATAAAATATAATTGGGTCACTAATGACGCCATTAGGCTGCGCCTATTCCCTTTTTCATTGTGAGACAAAGCCAAACTATGGCTAAAGTCTTTACCCTCTGGATCCATTACTACAAGGGATAAGCTTTCAATTAAATTTTTAGATAAATATTTTCCACCTACTAAATCTGCTAAATTGCGTAATGACATATCTACTTTGGTGCAGGTAGAGATGAAATCTCTATATGAGGCATGGGAACGATTCTAGGAATTGCTAAAAAAGTGCCTTCATCATGGCTTTCCGGTGTGGCAATTCGTTCAGTTCTTTTATGATGGGCTTTCTTCTTCCAATAAGGCCATGATTGATGCGACAACAGGGGGTAGTATTTAGTAAAAGTGGCCACAAGAAGCCTATTAATTGATAAAGCAAATGACTTCTAGTTATCAGTGGAAATCTGATGACAGGCATGTGGTCAAGAGACAACCTAGGGTATATCAGGTGGAGTCAAATGCGGCATTGGATCTCAAATTTGATGCCATTACAAAGAAATTTGAAACACTAATGCAGGCACAATCACAATTCACACTTGTCTCTCCATCTCTTTGTGATCTTTGCGTCATGGTAGGGCATGAAAGCAAGCATTGTCAAATGGGCAATCGCTTTGTTGAATGAGCTGAGGAGGCCAACTATTTTGGTAACTCTAACTGGGGACAGAGCAATCTATATTCCAACACTTATAATCCCGGTTGGAGGAATCACCATAATTTTTCTTGGGGAGGCCAACCAAAAGGTCAGAGCCAAAATCAGAATGTCTATAGGCCGCCTCATTTGCAAAACCAAGGCACCACACCAAAAGAAAAGAAGCCTAATCGCCATGATACTATGATGCAATTCATGGAGAAAACTGATCAAGTTCAAGGCATTGGAAAATAAGATCTGTACTTTTGCGACATTGATGACTTAGAGAGCGAAAGGGACCTTACCTAGTCAATTAGAGCCAAATCCAAAGTAGCAGGCTAAGGTAATTACCCTTAGAAGCGATAAAGAAGTTAAAGGTCCTCATGGTAAGAAAGATGAAAGATTAGAGAAGGAAAAAGGGGTTCCTACTGATGGGAACCTAAAAGAAGATGAGAAAGTTGGCATTGTGGTGAAGGAAGTCTTAGAAAAGGAGGCTCCTATTCATACTCATAAGCCAAAAATTCCTTTTCCTCAGAGGTTGAAGGGTAGCCAACATGACCCATAATTTCCCAAGTTCTTGGGTTTGTTAAAGCAGCTGCAAATAAATATCCCTTTTGTGGAAGCTATTGCACAAATGCCTAAATATGTAAAATTCCTCAAGGAGATATTAGGTAATAAAAAGAAATTGGAGGAGTTTGAAATGGTAAGGCTTAATGAGGAGTGTTCTGCCATCTTCCTGAAGAAGTTACCACCTAAACTTAAAGATCTAGGGAGTTTTACTATTGCTTGCTCTATTGGTTCTTCTTATTTTGAAAAGGCTTTGTGTGATTTAGGCGCGAGCATTAATTTGATGCCTTTATCTGTTTTTTGTAGGTTAGGTGTGAAAGAGCCTAAACCCACTAATGTTTCGCTGCAGTTTGCCGATAGGTCTATCACCTATCCCAGGGGTATAGTGGAGGATGTCCTTATCAAGGTTGACAAGTTTATCTTCCCTAGTGATAAGTCTTACGTGGAAAATTTTTTTTTCTTTATTACATATAAAATTCGGCAACGTTTCCTTTGTTTCTCGTATGTTCCCAAACATCATAAATAAACAGTGGATTCCAAACAATCATCTCAAACCAACCAGAGAACATATATATATATATATCAACAAGAGATCACCAATCTCATTCAAAACATTATCTCATTCAAAATATTATCAGAGTACATACATTGTACAAGTGTATACTAGACACTATGCTGACTGAGCACACTAAAATATTAAAAGAACTGAGAACTTCAACAGTAGTTCATCAGTGTCATTGTCACTTCTTGTTAGAGTAATATATAATACACATCATATTATAATTACATAATGGAGCTCAACTCCACCAAAATACAAGTATCATAATACAACAAAATCCTCCGTACTTAACCCGTAGAGGGTCCGGGGTGTTCCTGCGAATCTGAGAAAGAGGGGGTGAGAACAACTTCCCAGTGAATGTGAATAAAACTTGAATATAAGGTATGCATGTATTTAGAATGCAAGCATACACACAATTAAATATATCAAGTAATATCAAACCAACATATGCAATGAGTTTATGAATGCACATGATGTTCACACCTTTTCTTCACACTTTTTCTTTCTCCACTCCACTTGTTGTGCACTAACCCGTTCCAGTTAGGCCCTCGCAATATGCATATGCAATGTTTTATGTCATTCCATTTCCATCTAACCCCGTAGGTTAGGCACCCCTCAAGTATTGTGCATTAACCCCTTCCGGTTAGGCCATCTCACTATGCAATGCAAGTAATTATGCACCGCTTATTCTTTCATCTAACCCCTTCCGGTTAGGAAACCTCTCACATATTGTACACTAACCCCTTCCGGTTAGGCCATCTCACCATGCAATGCAATGCTTTCATATTCAATCATAATATCATAATAACATCACATTTAATCAATACGAGATTTAAACTACACAAGCATTATATTGAATCCTCTCAATTTATGATTGAATCCCACAAGTATTATGCTTAATCCTCTCAACCACTTTCACTTAGTTACACATCCCTTCATTGTACTAAGTTATCATTTTAAGCCTATGTGAATCTATTCAATGAATCTCTTTTAAGCCTATGTGAATCTATTCACACACTATTGTGAATCTATTCACAATGCTATTCATGGGTTTGTGAATCTATTCACAAAATGTTGTGAATCGATTCACAGTGCTATTCACGAGTTCACATTGCTATTCACAAGTTTGTGAATCCATTCACAAAATGTTGTGAATCGATTCACAGTGCTATTCACGCGTTCACAGTTCTATTCACAAGTCTGTGAATCCATTCACAAAATGTTGTGAATCGATTCACAATGCTATTCACAGGTCTGTGAATCCATTCACACATCTTGTGAATCGATTCACAGACATAAAAATCAACATTTGATCATGCACCTCTTATTTTAAACTCCATTCATTCATCCATTCATTCATTCATTTCATTGAATAACAAGTAGCAAATCCAATCATTCTCATGCATCCATACCATTGAATACAAGTAACAATCCAAACATTCAAAAACAACCTTAAGACATAGAAGTTCTTATCCTCAAGACTTACACTCACACCCTAAATAACACCATACCATATCACAAATCAACCCACGCTCACTTAGCAATGATTTAAGACAAGAACTAGGCTTGAGGTGATATCAAACCAACCAAGATCCTTATGAGAACTTCCTCTTCAACTTCCTTCAAAACAACCAAATCATACAAGAACTTTAGAATTTGTGTTCTTGATTCTTAAAGTTGAACATGAGTTCTCCATTAAACTAAAACCATAGGATTGAAGAAGAGATGAAGGTGATCAATAACCATCAATAACCTAAGCCAAAAGATGAGTAAAAACACTTACTTTGGACCTTGAAAGCTTAGAAAACCTTGGCTATGGAGACCTTGATATTTTTAAGAAGATGACCATATGATCATCTAACATGCATGGCTCCAACATGAAGAAGGGGGGTGAAGTTGAATTGTCAACTTTGCCCTCCACTTGAATGAGAATTCACAAAATTGCCACTGAGGGTGTAAAATGACCAAAATACCCTTGGTGGTTTCTAAAAATTCCCAATTTATCCCAATTCCAGAAAATTACACTAGGACTTCCATATGATTTAGTTAAGCTAGAAATAAGATTGGAATCAAAATTTAGGGATGTTACACTTGATATAGAGGAAGATGAGGAGGTTCCCATAATTCTAGGCAGACCCTTATTGGCCACTGGCAAAACCATTATTGATGTTCAGCAAGGGAAGCTTACTCTGAGGCTTGATGATGAGGAAGTTATTTTTAAAGTTTTTGATTCTTTGAAAATTCCTTCCACTTTTTATTCTTGTAATTTTATTAGTTCTTTGGATAAACTGGTATCTTCTCACTTTCACGAACAATTAATTCAGGATCCCCTTGAGAAAATTTTAATTTTTGACAAGGATGAACTTAGGGAGTCCGAAGAGGTGATAGATGACATAATGGCATTTGAGGCAGGAATGACCCAAGAGAGGTGGAAAGGGACGAGATAATTCGAGGTTCTAGAGGGGCTTAATTCACAAAAGCCAAATCCTTCAATTGAAGAGCCCCCAGAACTTGAGCTTAAACCTCTCCCTTCTAATCTGAAATATGCATTTTTATCTCCTCCTTCATCTTTGCCTGTAATAATTTCTTCATCTTTGATAGGTCCTATGGAGGAGAAACTCTTGAGGGTGCTAAGGGATAATAAAGAGGCATTTGGATGGACAATCCATGACATAAAGGGTGAAAGGCGCTTATTACAGCTTAATGAGATGGATGAATTCCGTCTAAAGGCATATGAAAATGCCAAGTTATACAAGGAGTGCACAAAAAGATGGCATGACAAATATATTCAGAGGTGTGAGTTTTATGTGAGTGATAAAGTTTTAATCTTTAACTCACAACTTCGTTTGTTTCCCGGAAAACTGAAGTCCAGATGGATCGGCCCTTATGAAGTTGTTAAAGTCTTCCCTTATGGCGTGCTTGAAGTTACAAGAAATGGTCATAAGACTTTTAAAATTAATGGACAGAGAGCTAAGCATTATGAGGATGGTGCGGTAGCTGAGCGCCAAACTGTGCTCTTGGAATAAGCCCTTTGGGGCCTAACTGTAACATCCTTCCTTAAAATTTATTATTTAAATATTAATTTAATATTAAATTAATATTTAATTATGTAATATTTATTTCCTTATAATTTTATCTCTCAATTGTTATGCCCTAGAATTATGATCTTTGTTGACTAAAAATTAGAGGACAGAGAAAACTACTTAGGATATATTTTTATTTATTTAATTATAGACATTTCTTATTTTTAATATATCAGTAAATATAATTAGTCGAAATAGATTATTGTTAATATTATTTTCTGTTTCTCTCTGATTATAGGTTAATAGTATTTTGGAAACTATTTTTATGCAAATAGCATTATGTTAAAATAATCAGTGTAGCATATTTAATTAAACATAGACATTTTGTATAGTAGGGTTTGAAATATAACTATGGTAGATAATAATAATAACAATAAGAATAATAATAAAAAAAAGATAAGATAAGATAAACCTTATCTTTTAGACTTATCAAGAAGCTATTAAAAACAAAAAACAAAAAACAAAAGATGAGATATTTTCATGACTTAGTTGGTGGAGAAGGGAGAGATAAGGAGAAGGTTGCATGACCAAGGGAGGAAAAAGGAGAAAGAAAAGGAAGAAAAGGAAGAGAAAAAGAGAGAAAGAAAGAAAGAAAAAGAGAGAAAAATAGGAAAAAAATCTAGAAAAATTGAAAAAGTGTGGGAAATCTCATCTACACTCAAAGATCAACTATAAACCAAGGAAAAGATAGGATTTTCATATCATCTTCAAGCTTAAAGTTTCATTGGAAGAGGAGGAAAGGTAGTAGTTCAAGTATTCTTCATCTCTTAATTTTCAAACTTGAAGTTTTGGTTAGTTTTCCATGGAATTTGATTCTTTTATGAATTTTTATCAAGAATACAATCAAATAATGCTTGAATATGGATGATGGTTGGAGACTTTGGCTTCATGGGAATTTCAAAATTCATGGGTATACAATGATTAGATGATGGTTTCGATGATATACCAAGTGATTTATGCTATATTTTGATGTTATATGGTTGTTTGGTTGGAAGAACCCTAGGAACCAAGACTTTTTATATTCAGCCATGTTATGTTCTAGGGTTTCAATTTGGGGTTTTGATGGTTTAAAGCTTGATTATATAGTTTAGATTGAATTTAAAGTGTTTAAGATAAAAAATAAATAAAGATTTAGTGAAGAAATCAACTAAAACCTATGTTTTCTTCAAGGACTAGGTTTTGGCCATTTGTATGGTTAGTGTAAGACCTATTATTTACTACCCATAAGTCTTACGTGGAATTTTTTTTTATTACATATAAATTCGGCAGCATTTCCTTTGTTTCTCGTATGTTCCCAAAGGTCATAAATAAACAGCGGATTTCAAACAATCATCTCAAAACAACCAGAGTACATATATATATATATATATATATATATATATCAACATGAGATCTCCAATCTCATTCAAAGCATTATCTCATTCAAAATATTATTAGAGTACGTACATTATACAAGTGTATACTAGACACTATCCTAACTGAGCACACTAAAATACTAACAGAACTGAGAACTTCAACAGTAGTTCATCAATTTCATTGTCACATCTACATCAGAGTAATATATAATACACATCATATTATAATTACATAATGGAGCTCAACTCCACCAAAATACAAGTATCATAATACAACAGAATCCTTCGTACTTAACCCGTAGAGGGTCTGGGGTGTTCCTGCGAATCTGAGAAAGAGGGGGTGAGAACAACTTCCCAGTGAATGTGAATAAAACTTGAATATAAGGTATGCATGTAATTAGAATGCAAGCATACACATAATTCAATATATCAAGTAATATCAAACCAACATATGCAATGAGTTTATGAATGCACATGATGTTCACACTTTTTCTTTCTCCACTCCTCTTGTTGTGCACTAACCCCTTCCGGTTAGGCCATCTCATTATGCAATGCAAGTAATTATACACCACTTATTCTTTCATCTAACCCCTTCCGGTTAGGTAACCTCTCACATATTGTACACTAACCCCTTCCGATTAGGCCATCTCACTATGCAATGCAATTCTTTCATATTCAATCATAATATCATAATAACATCACATTTAATCAATACGAGATTTAAACTACACAAGCATTATACTCAATCCTCTCAATTTATTATTGAATCCCACAAGTATTATGCTCAATCTTCTCAACCACTTTCACTTAGTTACACATCCTTTCATTATACTAAGTTATCATTTTAAGCCTATGTGAATCTATTCAATGAATCCTTAGTGAATCTATTCACACACTATTGTGAATCTATTCACAATGCTATTCATGGGTCTGTGAATCTATTCTCAAAATGTTGTGAATCGATTCACAGTGCTATTCACGAGTTCACATTGCTATTCACAAGTCTATTAATCCATTCACAAAATGTTGTGAATCGATTCACAGTGCTATTCACGCGTTCACAATGCTATTCACAGGTCTGTGAATCCATTCACAAAATGTTGTGAATCAATTCACAGTGATATTCACGCGTTCACAATGCTATTCACAGGTCTGCGAATCCATTCACAGTGCTATTCACGGGTTCACATTGCTATTCACAAGTCTGTGAATCGATTCACACATCTTGTGAATCGATTCACAGACATAAAAAAATCAACATTTGATCATGCACCTCTTATCTTAAACTCCATCCATTCATCCATTCATTCATTCATTCATTCATTATTAAGTAGCAAATACAATCATTCTCATGCATCCATACCATTGAATACAAGTAACAATCCAAACATTCAAAAACAACCTTAACACATAGAAGTTCTTATCCTCATGACTTAAACTTACACCCTAAATAACACCATACCATATCACAAATCAACCCAAACTCACCTAGCAATGATTTAGGACAAGAACTAGGCTTGAGGTGATATCAAACCAACTAAAATCCTTATGAGAACTTCCTCTTCAACTTCCTTCAAAACAACCAAATCATACAAGAACTTTAGAATTTGTGTTCTTGATTCTCAAAGATGAACATGAGTTCTCCATTAAACTAAAGCCATAGGATTGAAGAAGAGATGAAGATGATCAATAACCATCAAATAACCTAAGCCAAAAGATGAGTAAAAACACTTACTTTGGACCTTGAAAGCTTGGAAAACCTTGGCTATGGAGACCTTGATATTTTTAAGAAGATGACCATTTGATCATCCAACATGCACGGCTCCAATATGAAGAAAGGGGGGTGAAGTTGAATTGTGAACTTTGCCCTTCACTTGAATGAGAAATCACAAAATTGCCACTGAGGGTGTAAAATGACCAAAATACCCTTGGTGGTTTCTAAAAATTCCCAATTTATCCAATCACAGAAAATTATACTAGGACTTCCATATGATTTTGTTAAGCTAGAATTAAGATTGGAAATCAAAATTTAGGGATGTTACATTCTCCCTTCCTTAAAAGAATTTTGTCCACAAAATTCAGTTAGAGATATACCTGATAAAAATAGATCGAGATGTTGCTTGTGCAAATCTGCCTCCTCAAGAATCTGTTCTTTAAGGTTTCCCCCTTTTGGCACACAAATCCTCTGCCTAAACCTGATTAATCCATCATTCTCCAAAGAAAAAGCTATTAAGACCTTACGATCTTGTAGTTCCTTATCCAAACTTTGTTCATGTCTAATCTGATCCTTAAGGTCACATGAGATTTCCAACAAAGCCAATCTCAACGTCACACTACTCATATCCACTTGTATACTAAGGTCTCGAAATTACTCTACCAGGTCCAACTCATGCACCATCATCTGAGATACGTGCAGAGATTTCCTACTAAGGGCATCAGCCACAACGTTGGCCTTGCCTAGATGATACTTAAGCTCAAAGTCATAATCCTTTAAGTATTCCATCCATCTCCTTTGTCTCATGTTCAGCTCCTTCTGATGAAACAGATATTTCAAACTCTTATGATCACTGAACACCTCAAACTTTACACCATACAAGTAATGTCTCCATATCTTAAGTGCAAAAACTATAGCTGCTAGTTCTAGGCCATGGGTCGGATAATTCTCCTCATGAGGTCTAAGCTATCTAGAGGCGTAAGCCACTACCTTCTTATCCTGCATTAATACACATCCTAAGCACATCTTAGAGGCATCACAGTACACCTCTAAATCTCTAGATAGGTCAGCAATAACCAATACTGGGGCTGTGGTCAATCTATGCTTGAGTTCCTGAAAACTCTTCTCACACTTTCCACTCCACACCATGGCTTGTCCCTTCCGGGTTAGTTCAGTTAGAGGACGAGCTAACTAAGAAAAACCCCAAATGAATTTCCGGTAATATCCTGCTAATCCTAGAAAACTCCTAATTTCAGTAACTGACTTTGGTCGCTCCCACTGTACTACTGCCTCAACCATACTAAAGTCCTTTGCTACCCCTTCGTGGGATATAGTGTGCCTTAGAAATTTCACATCATTCAACCAGAATTCACACTCCTCTGGTTTAACATACAGTGATCTGCAACAACCAATTATCATCATGAACAGCGATCCGTACGCAGTATTATCATCGCACACAGCGATCTGCACACAGCGATCTGCACACAGCAATATCATCGCACACAGCGATCCGCACACAGCTATTATCGCACACAACTATCCGTACACAGCAATATTATCGCACGCAGCGATCCGCACACAGCAATATCATCGCACACAACGATCCGCACACAGCAATATCATCGAACACAGCGATTCGCACACAGCAATATGATCGTACACAACGATCCGCACACAGCAATATTATCAAAATAATCACTTCAAAACACAATCAATTTTACACATTTAGCATTTAATTCATTCATAGTCAATTCTCAACTTATGTCCCCAAAACCACGTAAACCTCTTTTCCCCTCATTTCCATACAAGGTCATCATACAATCCAATTCCCACAACGGAATATAGTTTTCTACCCTGATTCTAGGGCCTAGGTATCGGAACAAGCGCTTCCAGAGCAAACGAACAATCCTTGGATAGGTGCCCCTATTGTCGGCACTGATAGCACACAACTATCCTCTGGACTCGGGGCATGGGTGCTGGAATTTGCCCATTCGAGACCTGTGAGCAATCTCTAGATAGGTGTCCTTGCTGTCGGCACTTGTAGCATACCACTGTCCTCTGAGGACATTCCTTCGCTACATGTCTCGTACCACCACATACAAAACACCCTCCAGTAATTCCTTGGCATGGGCCTAGGTGCGGACTTCCACACTATCGGCATGGTTCCACTCTGGTCCCTACTGTACCCAGTGCCCTCTTAGTGTTCCGTGCAGGCTGGTTATTCTCCGCCTTTCTCTTTCCAGTTCCCTGACTGCTCTCAACAACAGGGGTCATGCACTCTTCCATAGTCAAACACTTCTCAACCAGAAAAGCAAAATCCCTGATCTCAAAGCCAGCAACAGCCTTTCTCAGCTCAAACTCAAGTCCCCTCTCGAACTGAATGGACTTCCAAATCTCATTCGGTCCATTCTGGAGGTAACTAGAGTATTTAGACAATTCATCAAATTTAGCGGCATACTGACCAGCTGTGAGATATCCCTGTCTCAAGTGCATAAATTCTTGTTCCTTTTGAATTCTGACATTGGCAGGGAAGTACTTACGCAGAAATGCCATCTTAAATGTCTCCCAAGTGATGGGATCCTCCCTAACAAGTAGTCCAGGATGAGTAGCCTCCCACCAATGTTCGGTCTCATCCTCCAATTTGTAAGCAACAAAGTTAACTTTCTGCTCCTCAGTACAATGCATAGCCTTAAAAATCTTCTCAAGGTGTTTCACCCACCTTTCAGCAGCCACAGGATCATATTTCCCATGGAAAGATGGGGGATCCCTCTTGCAGAACTCCTTCAGTCCTATCTGCTGAGGAAGGACAAGTCCCGCAATAGGAGCACCATCCTGCTAGGGTACGGGCATACGGTCTATGGCTTGGGCCAGATGTGCAAGCACAGCCACCAGACCCTCTCCCTCACCAACAGTAGCAGTGGGTTGACCTCGGCCTCTTCCTCGGCCTCGGACTCCACTACGGGTTCGCCCTAGTCCGCTCATAATTCTATATACAGCACTGAAAACATCGGGTTGATCAGTCCCAATTCCCCACATGCAATATATCAGAAGTATATGAAAAGCTATAGGCATACATCCTAAGTGCTCAGTATGACTCTAGACCCATATTTCGCAATCTTATAGGAAGAACTGCTCTGATACTAAAAATGAAAGACCTATTATTTACTACTCATAAGTCTTACATGGAATATAATTTTTTTTATTACATATAAAATTCGGCAGCATTTCCGTTGTTTCTCGTATGTTCCCAAACGTTATAAATAAACAGTGGATTTCAAAAAATCATCTCAAAACAACTAGAGTACATATACATATATATATATCAACAAGAGATCTCCGATCTCATTCAAAACATTATCTCATTCAAAATATTATCAGAGTACGTACATTATACAAGTGTATACTAGACACTATCCTAACTGAGCACACTAAAATATTAACAGAACTGAGAACTTCAACAGTAGTTCATCAGTTTCATTGTCACATCTACATCAGAGTAATATATAATACACATCATATTATAATTACATAATGGAGCTCAACTCCACCAAAATACAAGTATCATAATACAACAGAATCCTCCGTACGTAACCCGTAAAGGGTTCGAGGTGTTCCTGCGAATCTGAGAAAAAGGGGGTGAGAACAACTTCCCAGTGAATGTGAATAAAACTTGTATATAAGGTATGCATGTAATTAGAATGCAAGCATACACACAATTCAATATATCAAGTAATATCAAACCAACATATGCAATGAGTTTATGAATGCATATGATGTTCACACCTTTTCTTCACACTTTTTCTTTCTCCACTCCTCTTGTTGTGCACTAACCCTTCCGGTTAGGCCCTCGCAATATGCAGTATGCAATGTTTTATGTCATTCCGTTTCCATCTAACCCCGTAGGTTAGGTACCCCTCAAGTATTGTGCACTAATCCTTTCCGGTTAGGCCATCTCACTATGCAATGCAATGCTTTCATATTCATATCATGCTCAATCATAATATCATAACATCACATTTAATCAATACGAGATTTAAACTACACAAGCATTATACTCAATCCTCTCAATTTATGATTGAATCACACAAGTATTATGCTCAATCCTCTCAACCACTTTTACTTAGTTACACATCCCTTCATTGTACTAAGTTATCATTTTAAGCCTATGTGAATCTATTCAATGAATCTCTTAGTGAATCTATTCACACACTATTGTGAATCTATTCACAATGCTATTCACAGGTCTGTGAATCCATTCAAAAAATGTTGTGAATCGATTCACAGTGCTATTCACGGGTTCACTTTGCTATTCACAAGTCTGTGAATCCATTCACACATCTTGTGAATCGATTCACAGACATAAAAAAATCAACATTTAATCATGCACCTCTTATCTTACACTCCATTCATTCATCCATTTATTCATTCTTTCCTCCATTCATTCATTCATTAATAAGTAGCAAATCCAATCATTGTCATGCATCCATACCATTGAATACAAGTAACAATTCAAACATTCAAAAACAACCTTAACACATAGAAGTTCTTATCCTCAAGACTTAAACTTACACCCTAAATAACACCATACCATATCACAAATCAACCCACACTCACCTAGCAATGATTTAGGACAAGAACTAGGCTTGAGGTGATATCAAACCAACTAAAATCCTTATGAGAACTTCCTCTTCAACTTCCTTCAAAACAACCAAATCATGCAAGAACTTTAGAATTTGTGTTCTTGATTCTCAAAGATGAACATGAGTTCTCCATTAAACTAAAACCATAGGATTGAAGAAGAGATGAAGGTGATCAATAACCATCAAATAACCTAAGCTAAAAGATGAGTAAAAACACTTACTTTGGACCTTGAAAGCTTGGAAAACCTTGGCTATGGAGACCTTGATATTTTTAAGAAGATGACCATTTGATCATCCAACATGCACGGCTTCAATATGAAGAAAGGGGGTGAAGTTGAATTGTCAACTTTGCCCTTCACTTGAATGAGAAATCACAAAATTGCCACTGAGGGTGTAAAATAACCAAAATACCCTTGATAGTTTCTAAAAATTCCCAATTTATCCCAATCACAGAAAATTACACTAGGACTTCCATATGATTTAGTTAAGCTAGAATTAAGATTGGAAATCAAAATTTAGGGATGTTACAGTTAGGGTTAGCATTGAATAACTTGTAGGATTATTGACCTATAAGATGGATTAGGGGTTAATTAAGTGACTTAAATGAAGTTTAAGCAAAAATTAATGACTTAAAGCTAAGAAAACCCATGGAAACCCTATCCCTTTGGTTTCGGACAAGACAAGTATAAGCCCTATAATTATGTTGACCTATTTATTATATGTCACATAAGGGTTAGAATGTGTATTGGGTAATAGATGTTAGAAAATAAATCAAAATGTTAGGTTAGTAACTTAAAGGAGTTTAGAAAATCCTAATTAAGGATTTCGGCCAAGTATGAGTAAATAGGCTAAGAATTGATGTAAATATCATAAGATTGAATATTATAAGGAATAAGGAATATTAATTGTATAAAGATAATGAAAATCCAATTATTTGGAAAATTGACCATATGAATGGTGAAAATGACCAAATGAATAGTGACTTATCTAAGTTATGAAGTTCATCTAACCTATCATATGGCTAATGTATTTTACCAAGAGATCATGGTTATTATGTACATGAGAAACCTAGACCATAGGGTTAAAGTTTCGACCAAATCCTAGTTTCTAAGGCTAAGTGTTATGTTATTACCTTTCTAGGGTTTATTTTACCATGAAATTGTCCTAAAAGTGGACATTATGTGAAAGATGTTCAAGTACCCTAGAAACTGAAGATTTGACATCGCATGCTCATCTCATGGTTACAAGGCAAGGAAATGATCCTTCCAAGTATAAGGTGATCCTATATTCATGTTATCCTTTACAGGATAAGGTGATCTAGGTGATCCTTATTAGTTCGGGGATCTTCACGGAACTTACATGTGTCATACAGATATTCCAGTATTCACAGTATTCACAGAGTCATGACGATGGAATATTCTATTCATGAACCAAATGGAATCCACCCTTAGAAAATTTGTGGAATGGCCATTTGGCATAGGATATTGGAGGACGCTCCATGTCAAGGCAGAGCTCTGGTTTCTATTTTATGGAAACTTTCATGGACCATGTAAGCATAGGTTTAAGGACTATCAAATGATGAGTATGTAATTGTCCATGAAAGGAAAGTTCAAGGATTAATAGCTCAATTGTTATTAAATGTTCTAAGAATTAAAGTTAGAACAGTAAACTCTAAAGTAGGTCAAGTTAAATTTATTTGATTGTATTCTACTTTACATATGAATATCCATGGAGTTATTATTCTTCTGCAGCTTTATGCAGCTGGAAAATACTACTGTTTTATTTACTATTTTATTTAAATGTTACTTGAATTCCTACTGGGAAATATTATTTCTCACTCTTGTATGTGGTATTTCCAGAGCACCAATAATTAGGTACATGGTACTATACTAGTTGATGTGGAGGTTGACTAAGCATATGACCCTGAGGAGAATCATCTTGTTCTGACTTATCATAGTTTATGTGATCGTTGCTTCATCAGTTTAGCATAGATTAATATAATGTAGTAGTATAAATAGGTTTATGTACCTTTATACAGACATTTGTATTGATAAGTGAAAATTGTAGAACATATTACAGTTGATAGAAAATTTAAATGTGTGCTATGAATTAATTACACTATTACATAATCACTCAACTAATTTTCACTTTAAATAAAGTATAATTTGGTGAAATAAAAGCAGCTACATTACATTATAGAACTTGAGGAATCTAACATAATCACTTAATTATTAAAGTAACTAATACAGAAAACACGTCACGATTACGTAACATTCAACTGATATAGGTATTAATTAAGTAGGGTGTTACATTATGGTATCAGAGCAGTTAATCTAGGTGAACTTTGGGTAGAAATGGTAGATCTATGTAAGATTATTGATTTTCTTGAAAGAATATATTTATATTTAATTGTCTTTATTGGATGTCAAGTATTTCTAGCCACTAGTATAGTGATATTGAGACTGATCACCTTAATATACATCTGTCTATGTGTGCAGAAAAGCATGGCACCAAAAAGACGAAACCAATCTAACCAGTCTACTTCTGAGAATGAAGTGCTGGGTTCCTTAAGGGAAATGACAACTGCTATGAGAGAACAAGTAGTTGTTACCAATAGAGTGCTACAACATTTGCAAGAAAATTCTGGAAACAATAACCATCAGGACAATTTATATAGAGAAGTTCCAATAGGAAATCCTCAATTCCATGGCCTCACTGAGTTTAGAAAGACGAAACCTCCATCTTTTAAGGGAGACTATGATCCTATGATAGCTGAAAGATGGTTGATGCAATTAGAGAAAATCTTTGATGTGATGGAGTGTACTGACCATCAAAACATGATTTATGCTACATATATGTTGATTGGGGAGGCAGAGCATTGGTGGAGAGGTGCTAGAGCTTTATTAGAGGCACAAGGAACGGAGATAACTTGGGAAGTGTTTCAAACCACCTTTTTAGATAAATATTTCCTCGAGAATGTTAAGAATGATCAAGAAGCAGAATTTATCCAGCTTAGACAGGGAAATATGACTGTAAGCCAGTATGTCGCTAAATTTGAGGAATTAGCCAAATTTTCCTCTTACTTGAAATATAACCCAGATGAAAAGTGGAAGGCCACTAAATTTGAATGGGGTCTAAAACCAGAGATCGAAAAGGAAGTGGGCAACCTAGAGATTAAAAATTATGCTGTTTTGGTGAATAAGTGCAGGATAGTTCAAACAGAGTCTTCACTTTTAGTCTGTAAAAAGTGTGGTAAGAACCATGAAGGTCGACCATGCTTACAAGGACAAAATATATGTTACTATTGTAGAAAACTAGGTCATATTGCCATTTTCTGTCCTCAGAAAAAGGAAGTAAATTCTGCACCTAGGCCCTAAACTAAGGGTAGAGTTTTTACTCTTGTTGGTGAAGAAGCAACCAATTCTCCTAATCTAACACAAGGTAAGTGTTTAATTAAAAATGAATTCTTTAATGCATTGTTTGATTTAGGAGTTACTCATTCATTTAAATATATGGATTGTATGACTCTGTTACACTTGTCTATATTTGTTTTAACTTTGATTTATCTATTTTTACTCTCACTTGAGGCAATGTCTTGACTTTTCATGCCTGTTATTGATTTTACATGTTTACCTTTGTCTGACTCTAATATTATTCTAGACATGGACTAGATGTCTATTAATTAAGTTATTCTAAGGATTTTGATTTTTTTGATTTTTTTATTGAATCCAAATAAGGGGTATTTCCTTATTTACATTTGTGTTTTAAAGTTAATGAAAAGTAAAATAAAAGAGGACACCAGAATAGGATAGCATACTCTATCTTGACTGCCAAACACCCCTATCCTAACTACCAAACACCCATTCTCCCACCCCTGATATATTCAAGCAGTAGAGATCTCTGCTCTCATACGCTCCTCTCATCTTCTCTTTTCTCTTCTACACTCTCTCCATTTCCCCATGTATTCCACCTCATTTGGCCATTGATTTCACGATGTTTCTCCTCCAGTTTTAGTTGCTAACCACGTTTCTTCCTCCTTCTCACCTACTAGCTCGCCCTTCTGCTTCTTTCAAGGGTTTGGTTGCATGGTTTGGGTGAGCAACCAAGTCATACACTTCATCTTTCTATCCTTCTCACTCATTTAGGTAATCTTTTAGCTCAAATATATTGTTAGAAGCTAAGTTATGGTGAATTTCATATTGTATTATAGGTTGTATAATGAGTATTGAACCTAGGGTTTGATTTGGGAATTTTGGAGTTCTTGGAAATTGATCGTATATGGAATGAATTGGATGAGTTTTATGCATGATTGGAATGAATAAAAGTGTATTACAACAAGGTTGGTTCGTGTGGTTTTGGAAAGAAAAGAGTTGCCCACTAAGTGTTTAATAAAATGCAAGAAGGAGATGGAAATTTTTTATTTTTGAGTAAACTGAGTAGTGTGTAGTAAATTGGGCATAACTTTTGATTGAAAAGTCGTTTTAAGGTGATTCTAGTTTCAATAGAAACTATACATGTAGAGCTTTAATTCCATATAAAATTTGTAACTTTTAATCTTCTGAGTCGATACAGAATTCACCTTAAACAGAATCCATTTTTCTGGACTACTAGAATTGTTAAGTTTCATGTTGTCTAGGTTCTCCAAGAATTCCTTCAATGATTTGGTTAAACCTTGGTTCTAAGTATTGATCATTGTTTTAGTTATGATTTTGTGATCTTAGATTCACTGGAGGATTTTTTTGTTGGTCCGTGACAACATAGCTTTTGGACCTGAGGAGTTTTTTCCTTTGAGTGAGTTGATAGTATAATCTGAGATTTCTGCAGAAAACCAGTTTATGTTATGATTTATTTAAAGTATTGAATGATGATATTTTGAAGTGATTTTTGGTTATATTATAGATAGCCTATTGATTTAGGTATCTGTAAACTTCCGTGATTTTATGAATATTGAAACTATTTTAAAACCATGATTAAAACTAATGAAAAGTTGAGAGTTTTCAGGTGAATCCAGATAGAAAAATAGCCACGATTTTAGCACCATGTGGGTGACTGAATGATGTTGAAATGTTCTGAATTTTTAATATGTTGTGATTTGAGCACTTATGAGTATCTCTATCAAATTTCATAATTGTTTTGAACCTATAGCTATGCGAAGAAAATTTATTTAAAACATAGCTTGATATTGTCCTATTTTGAGCTGTATGATTTATGCTCTTGAATTTCATTGCGATTGAATATTTGGATTATAAATTTATTCATATATTTGAAATTGTACAAGTATAATTTTATTGGGAGGAAACCTTGATAGAACACTGCAACTAATGACTGTAGAAGTTAGCCTTGGTGCACCTTGGTTCGAACCTCAGCTAGCAGCGGTGGTGCTAGTCCAACGTGTTTGGCCACACGGTCAGTTTATTTGGTAGGTGGGACACTGCCTAATGGATATTAACAGGTGGATTGCTGCCTGATGGATTTAGTTCTTGATTGGAGACCTCCTACTTGTATTCTTATATATTGATTCAAATATTTTATTTTGGATTATTGGTTTAATGTTTCTCATACAATAATCTAAACATATATGTTTGAATAAGTTTTATGAGTATTATACTGATTTTATTGCATATTATATTATCTCTCACTGAGTTTATGACTCACTCTGTTAACTCTATATTTTTTTAGATTCAAGTGTTAAACGAGGTCCAAGTTCCTCAGCGAGATAAAGTCATTGATTTGGTGAGCCCAACACTTCGTTCGTGTGGTCACTTTTGTCTGGATGTTGTTATTAAACATTAGGATATACATTTGGCTCATGTAATATCTCTAGATGTACTCCATTACTTGCAGGCAGGATCCAGTTTCTGTTGTGTTAGATCTAGTTATAATATTGTTGGACATATGTATTGTTATACTTCTTATGGGTGATTTGTATATTATGAGAACCGAGTTGGTTGTATAAATGGAAAATGTATGACAAGTTATAGGGGAAACCTTATCCAATATTTTGTCAATTGAAATTGTTAAAATGTTAAGTAAATTGGGCTTGCCAGGTTGTATAATCCTTCCAATGCACTGGTCATGGCCTTTCAGATTTGGATCGTGACACTTAGAAAGGTTGAAGTTCTTTTGAGCAAGACTAGAAGTCTAAAAGAGACAAGATGAGCAAAAATTTCATTGAAGAAACCAAGCTAATAAAGGTTATCATTGAAGAATTGTAGCTTAGCAAAGTCAAGTTGACCAAAGAGAGATGAGTTATGTCAAGTTGAGAATGGTCAAGTTGTGTAAGGTCAATGCTATCATCCTACAAAACGTTGCTATCAGGAAAAGCAACGTTAACTGAAACAACACAACGCGTCAACCTCAACAACTAGTTTTCTCTCTGCACTATGCAAGAGCCTTTTGAGTGTCAAAAGCTACTTTTTAGAGCCTATTTAAAATATTGAAGTTGAAAAGTTGAAGAGATAACCAATCGAACAATGGAAGCCTGCATATTATTCTCCTCAACCCTAACAAAGTTCATACTCTATTTTTCTACACCTGTCTATAAATAGAATTTTCTTTGTGTTGATCTTCCAAAGCTCTCTAAATCTTGTTGTAATACTCTCCTTGAGTGCTTTTAGAGAATATCCAAACACCAACTCATATTAAAGGTTAAAATAAACTTTTGGTCACTATAGTTACACGCATTTTTAATTTAGTCCTTACACTTTTTTGCTTTATAAATCAGTCCTTATTTGTTTGGCCAAACCAGTATAAATTCCTGATGTCAGCTTCTCTTATTTCTTTTGAACGCACATTACATTTGATTTAGATTGATTTAACTTTTTACAAGTAAGGGAACTTGTTCAACATGTAGGGTTGTTACATTAAAGCTAAGTTTCAAATTGTTTCAACACTTGCTTCCCCGCTCTAAGATTCCCTATAAATCTGTTCTTGAACTTAGCTCATATCTTGATTAAGTTTCTGTTGAAAATACTTGAAGGATTTGGTTAAAATTATTTATTTTAAGGAATACTTTGTATCAACTTAGAGCTTTTTGAAAATTAAATTTTCACTTTACTTGAGCAAAGTCACTCCACTATGCTACATTATCTATTTAAATCTGACCATTTTCATGTCCAAGTGTTTGTACTTGAGAAAGGTTTAGTGAGTTTGCTGAAAAAGTTGACAAAGTTTCAAGCATAATTCAACCCCTTGTGAAGTTGCTACCTTCAATGAATGCCTCTTCTTGAAAAGTTTGTCTAACACTCAAATTGTTATTCTTTACTGCCCTTAATACTCTTTGGCTGTGTTTGGAGCATCATATAAGAAAGACCTGATAGGATAATTAAATACTATCAGGTCTTAACAAGTGATTGATGCATTTGCATGATAGTATAGTCAAATCCGATCAACCCTTTTTATCCCATTATAACAAGATAACTCTATCATGTCATGAACAATTGGATAAGACCCGATAGAGAGCTTCTTCTTACTCTACTCCTTTTTGTCCTCTCTCCTCTCACTCTCTCCTTCTCGATCTAAACCAAAAGTGTGTCATCACAACACTCTTGCCTCCTCCTCTGGGTTATCGACTTGACATTGTTGAAAATCACCAAATTGAAATGCCCTGAAAAACTCTTTTCTTGAATTTTATTGTATACAAACCAAAACCTTCCAAAAATCTCATTTGGTCCCCTAACAAATTCCTTCATATTCCTAGGTAGATAATTTGCAAAAATCCAACCTGTGTACAATTACTGTGTTATTTGACATTATTGGGTGCTTGATTAGGATGTGTCTACACCTTAATGTTGTGGCTTTCTAAACAATGTTTGTAACACCTCAAAAATTCTTTTTCTAATTACAATAATGAGTTTCGTAATTTTTGTGATTTTTGGTGATTTTTGTGAATTATTTAATTTATTTTTGATTTTTTTGACTTTGTGTTGTTTTGAAGCGGTACCAAAAATGAAAAAAATATTTTTATTTTCGAGGCCAGAAAAATTTTGACTATTGATTGGGGTTGGGGGATCTTACTAAACCCGAAACCGGAAACAAATTTTGAAAATTTTCTTTTTCTAAGATTTTATCTGTGAAATGAAATCTAGGTACAATATTGTCCGTTAGATAACGGACAATATATATTGGTTTTTATCCATTGGAAAATAACTATTGGAAAGCATATAGAGATAAATATATAGTTAGAAGCTTAGTCATCACATGATGATGTCACTAGTATAGTCATGATGATGTCACTAGCCTAGTCACATGGTGAATCACATGCCTAATCATCTAATTCATGACATCGTTGCTTAGATCATCAACTTAGTCATCATGGTGAGTCATTTGCCTAGTCATTGGTTACTTTGGTCGTGGACCAATGAGAAAATGACAAGTGTAAAGGTTGGATGATTCATCATTTTGGACCAATAGGAAGCTTACAGTTGGAAAACAAGAGCAAACACATTTCTTCTCCAAGATTCAAGTAATTTTCGGCCAAGGCTTTTGGAAGACAAGGAAAATATCTATTTTCACTTCTTTCCCTGTAAACAATTCACTTTTCACTTATTACTTTTCATCTTTGTCCAATAAGCCAAAATTCTCTCATTTTCTCTCTTTGAAGTTTTGGCCAAGACCATTCCATCACACCCCAAGCTCGATCAAATTAAACCACCCTTGTTTCTTGAATCCAAATACCATTCCAAGAAACTTTTGTGTTGTAAGTTTCTCCAAAAGAAGCCATCTTCAACTACTTTCTTTCGAAACCAAGTTTAAAGATCTAGAGGTGAAGTTCTTCATCTTCACTTTTTAAATTTTATTTTCAAGTTATAGACCATAGATTTGATCCATGGTCATCTTGTTTCAAGTCTTAAGATTTTAAATTCACGTATTTAATTAGTAAACTCAAGTAATTAGGTGATGAGGACTTGAGTTAAAGATTTTAATGGCTAACAAGGAGATGAACAAAGTTTTAAAGTGAGAGAGAAACTATTTTAAAAGTAATATTTATTTTATTAAAGGTTTTTATTTTTGAAAATGAAAGAGATAATTATTTTATTAAAGATGTTTTTTTTTAAATGAGAGAGAAATATTTTAGTAATGGATTAAAGTAGAAATGATTTTTGAAAATCAGTTTGGAATTTGAAGTGTTTCTCTAAAGGTTAGTTTTTAGTGAAAACAAAGGTAACAGACTTTGAAACGTTTGATTTAATTCAAAATAGTTTAGTTTTTTGTAAAAAAATGTTTTACGTGATTGAAAATGTGTGAAAAACGCTTTATGCGATCGGAAAATTGTGAAAAATGATTTATGCGATTTAAAAGTGTTTTTAAAACCTTACGCGATTAAAAAATGTTGATTTTTGAGTTATGCGATTAAAAGTTTGTAAAAATATTTTTACATGATTGAAAAACGTAACAGAAGTGTTACGCAATTTAGAAAAATGTTACGGAAATGTTACACGATTGCAAATTGTAACCGGAGTGTTACGCTATTGAAAACAATAATTGTAGCATTATGCGATTTGGAAAATATTTTAAAAGTGCCACACGATTGAGAAAAACAATGGAACTGGTGTCAGGGCCGACGTATTGGATTCAGACATGTCAGTGGACGCTGAGGCTAGTGGTGGCTTAATCCCGAGGGGATTATGTTTTGAAAATCAATAATTATGGAAAGATTGCGCCTTGCATGGATTAGTTGACCATGCATGGTGAAAGTCTGTTGAGGCTTTGTTGTTAAGGCTTTAAGCCTAGGAGATTGAGCTTACACCTTAGTGCGGGTGCAAATTATGTAGTGAAGATCGTTGACTGATCTTGGAGGCGTCGAGGTGCGAAAATTCCACAGGTGACCAGTAGGTAGTACCCATGTGTCATGGTAATATGATTGCAACACACCGAACGATCTCGACTAGACATTATTCCTATTCCCGGTTTGGTAGAGAATGTATCGTATTAGCCATGATGCACGCTTTGAGAATGTTGTAGCACTTTGAGGCTAACGATATACGAACATGTCTCCCAAATCATTCTCTCTTGCGTTGTTTTAGCTCCATGGAGTAGGGGTCAATCATTATGCATTTGCATAGTCAGTTGTCATACTGTTATATTATTATGATGCACTTTGATATTGATTTAACCATTGCTTAATAGCATGATTATAACTGTTGATTTAGCATTGAATTGTATGATTGTTTATATTGTTTCTTTACTAATTTATTGGTATTGATGATGACGAGGATCTCACCTCTTTATTGTGTTGTTCTGCCTGTTATGTGTTATGTTTCTATCCTGTGAAGACTACGATGTCATCAAGACGAGATATGATGGGTTTCGTTAGGGTGCAGCTTCATGGTAGATCTGACGCTTGGCACGTCCATCTCAACACTGAATGTGTCAAGTACGTAGGTGACGTTACCCTATCTATGCATAGGACACGTCGTGGTATCCCTACATTTTCTTTTGATGTTACTGTATTTCTAGAGTTGTACATGCCTATTAGGGAGTTGTGGAGTTACGCACAATATACTCCTAGAGAGCATTATGTGGTTTCGTCTGCTTGGGCTCCCGTTTGCAGGGCAAGCACTCACAAGGGTTCTTGCTTGCTGATAATCCAGAGGAGGTCCTCGAGGAGGATTCTTCCTCTTAGACATTTGGGGCATTGGCCAGTAGGTTGTAGTATAGTGTCTGTATATATCCTGTTAGGTACTTGTGTATTATGTATTATGTTAAATGGTAAACTATGATATAAGTATATATGACGTACATTATTCAAATCATTGTGTATTGTGTTATTTATAGTTTGTTAAATTTATGTTATCTGCGAAAAGAAATTTTGAAACCTGTATTTCTGATATAAAACATTTACAACTTGGCTTTAGCAACGTAATTTATGCCTAAAATGTGACATCCAACAGAGGGCGTTACAATGTTGGCCAAGGTTGTTTGGTAAACCAAGGAACCAACTTTTGGTGTCTTCTGGAGAAAGTGGAGATAGAGACGAACAGGAGATGAATGAGAGAGAAATAAATAATAAAGTAGCACCAGAAAGAAAATGGATTAGTTAGTTTTCGAATTTTGGTTAAAATAAACCTTTAGTCCCTTTAATTTATACTCATTTTTAATTTAGTCCCTATATTTTTTTCTTTGTAAATCAATCCTTGTACTTACAATCGTTAGCAAAATGATCCCTATTGTTAGTTTTAGTTATGATGTCATCAGTTTATAGTTTGATAGTTATGATCCCTTTGATAGTTTGATTTTTGTATCTTGGAATGCTATATTCGAATACAAACATCCTGTATCCAAATATTTGTCTCCAGAGAGCAAACCCACTTTGAAATATCCGAATACACCTCTGTAATATTAAGATATCTTGCTCCAGTAGCTAAATCATAATTCAAATATCAGGATATCTTATTCTAGTAGCCAAAAGCTATTTCAAATATTAGGATACAGAATTAGATATCAGGATATTTCGTTTTAAGTGAGAAATGGTCTTTTCCAAATATCAGGATACAAAATCAAATATTAGGATATCATGTTCTTGTTCAAGCCCAGAAATCAAGATATCAGGATGCCAGGTTCAAATATCTGAATATTGCTTGCATAAAAATCAGAAATAACGGTTCTAAACAGCTAGTTTTCGTAGGAAATCAATCCTAAACACCACCAACGGCCATTTTACTACTTGGGCTATATATAGAAGCTAAGATTGATGTTGATGAACACTGATTTGTAAATCATTATGAGGATTTGATTCTTTTCATCGAAATCAATATTTGAGCTCTTCATTGCCAAAAATCCATCTATCCATTAGTTCTTCAAGTTGTATATCAACTCTTTTAGAGAATAATCATATTATTATCTTGTAAAAACTAAGTGAGGGCAGAGGATCCCTCTAGTTGAAGTGAGGCTTATACACAAAGGGTGGTGGATCCCAAAGGTGTGAAGAGTGTTTAACTTTGTAAAGGTTTCTCAAGCACCCAAGTTACAAGCTTGAGGAATAGTGGAAACCTCAAGTAGATGATCTTGGGGTTGGACGTAGATCACAAGAAGTGATTGAATCAGTAAAATATTGTTTGCACTCTCTTAGCCCTTAATCTCTTTACATTCTAGCAATTTACATTTGACTACTATTTGTTGAATTCTCGTAATTGCTATAATTGTTAATCTACTGCATATCTTTTGATCTTTCAATCTAGATTATTAGAACTTATATCTAGCTAGTTTGTTTGATCTTAATAATTATCCAAGTTCTATTTGAGCTATCTTGAATATTTGTATGAATGATATTGAATGATTACTAATTAATCACACTATAATTTACATTGTTATATAGACTTATATGTGATTGATATTATGCATTATATGAATTGTTAATCATATGCAAGCATGAATTATTGTGAAATATACTTATTCCGTTGCATGTATTGATTGGGTGCATCAAAATGCACAAAAACTTGATGTGATTTCGTATCGCAAGTGCACGATTTCGTCAAGTAGTAAAAATATCGATCCACAGGGACTTGGATTATGATTAACAATTACCCTTAATTGTGATTAACTAGGTGAAACCAATGTTATAAAATTGTGGTGATAGAACAAGAACATAGAAACTAAAATCTGGAAATAAATAAGAATATCAATTTTAGAATGAATGCAGAAAAACAGTGTAGATAAATCTGGATTTTAAGAGATCTAGGATAAGGGTTCACCACGATGGTAATTAACAAGTCTGTAATCTTATCACCTCTTCTCAACTAAGTTATACTTGAAGACGAATCATCCTAAAGAATTATTGTTTCCTTTCAGAATACAATAACGTATTCAATCTAACTCAACTTCTATTTTCATGATAATCAAATTAGAAAGAATCCATTAAGAGCAGATGATTCAAAGAAAGCCTCAAGAGTTTTTATCTACTTTCGTGATTTAAAAGCTCAAGTTCAGTTCATGGAGTTCAATTATCAAGAGTCACCTTTCAGTTTTTCCCTTAATGACTAAGATCATGCAAATAATGTGGCCAGCATTTTCACAAACACTTGGTGTGCCAAAAACTGAATCAAGATAAACTTAGCATTGAAGAGATAGCAAATTCATACATCAAGCATTGTCAATACACCATCGGGTTACTACCAATTCCTAGAACAAAAGAACTACTCAAACATGTTTATCAAAATACAATCCATAAGAATGAAGAACAACATTCAGAAAATAAAATACAAAGACTAGGAGAGATGAGAAGAAAAACTCTGCAGAAAACTTGTGGCTGCTCTTGTGAAGTTCCTCCAAGACCAAGCTCCCCACTCAACCCTAATGGCTTGCCTTTTATACACCACACACCCTCCTCTCTCAACCCTAATTCTTTTTAGGTCAGAAGCAAAGGAATGGGCTGCCTACAGGGCCTTAACTTAGCATTTGTGAAGCAGCAGGCTACCACCACGGCCTGGCCGTGGTTGGTTCTGACTTAAGGATTTCGTGCTATGAAGGCCAACCACGGCCGTGGTGGCCACCACGGCCTGGCCGTGGTTGATTCTGACTTAGAAATTTCGTGCACTGATGGCCAACCACGGCCGTGGTTGGCTCTGCCATCAAGCATCCTTAGGGAATTTGCCAAAGTGTCCAACATCAAACTTGTAGCCTTGTGACTTAGCTTTCCATAGCAACTTGAATCACCTCAAAAGGACCTCTGTAGCTCAAGTTATGCTCAAATTACTCCTCAGGGGTCCAGCTGATTTTGAGATCTCAGTATCTCTTCAGGGTAGTTCTGTTTTGGCTCCTCCAAGCTTCAATGTTGCACCATTCTTGCAATTGAACATAAACACACCGCATTTATCTGAACTAAAACTAAACGGAGGATTAAGTGAATAAATGTACTAAAAAGATAATGACATGTATGCAAACTAAACTCAAAATGACATGAAGAATCACACACATCAAACTACCCCAAGCTTAAGGTTTTGCTTGTCCTCAAGCAATTACTAAAGCCAAATAAAGATCATAATTTTCAAAATATGGCTGTGAATTATGAACCCAAAGAACAACAGATCCAAGAATAGGCATAACATTTCAATGAACATAGAGATGATCAATGTAAAGTTCGATTAGAGGCTTAGGTTCCCTAATTTCATACTTCTCATCAATTGGGGTCACTCACCTAACCACTCTCAAAGTGTCTAAGGGTGAAGAAATATCATTCAAGATCCTCTTAAGAAAAAGCACTTCCATAAGCTTGATAAGAAACCAAATTTCCACACTTTAAATTGCATGCATGCAAGAATCAAAAGGTCTTTGTATGGGTTTTAACTTGGCCAAGGGAATATTGTTAGGTAGGATAAAGAAATGAGGGTATGCACAAAGTGTTGGCAAAATTTTCAATGAAACAAGAGAACCCAATAGATCCAATTTGGGGAATGATTATATCACAAAAGTACATTGCTAAGCTTCTTGCTTAGCCATTTCTTTACTTCTTTTTCTTTTTCTATCCCCAAAATCTTTTCTTTTTTTCTATTTCTTTTCTTTCCTTTTTGAGTTCTCTTTTCGATTTTTTTTTAAGAGAATATTTCAACACATAATTCCCTTTCAACTTTCAAACCAAATATTTGCACCATTTAATTTCGAAAGGGTAACCAATAATATGTCATCATAGGTACCAAGAAATTACAATAGGTTCAAAATGGGCAACTAATGGGTAGTGATATATCAATATATTCAGAAGGCCTGGAAAGATACCTAAAATGCCTTAATCACTTTCAAGCATGCAAACAATTATTTTGCTTCAAAATAGTTTCAAATCAAGTTCTAGAGTACAAAATCCAAGAGTACAATAATTCACTCAAACAACAGGGAGGGGTTAATATCAATGTAAAGCAAATACCCCTTTCAAGTTCAAATCTCACCTTTAGTAGCAAAATTAATGAGGAACACAAAAACAGAGAACCTCATGCTAATCATCAACTATAAAAAAGATCAACTCTTGTAATTAGCCTATCACATGGATAACAAATTTAGGTTCCAAATTCATTATGTCTTCCATATTGGCATAAAGTTCAACAAGAGGATGCAAACTTATCAAGGGGCAACAAGATGGTGTGATCATGCAAAAGAATGCAATATGAAAACATGAAAATAAATAACAAAAAAGTAAATACATACCCCACCCCAAGCTTAAAACTTACATTGTCCTCAATGTAAAAATCTAAAACAAGAGAAGGGATGAAAGAGAAGGACTCACTGCAGGTCTTCAATCCATGGCCATGGAATTTTCCATGGGTTGGCAGTGGAATTTTCTGACTTCATTTGCCTCCAAAATTTAGGCTTGTGCCTCCAAAAGCTCAAATCTCTGAGAGTGGAAGGAAGGGCTTTGAGTTCTACCGTTGGAGCTCTTTCTTCTTTCCAATTCTTGGGTTTGGGTTTAGACTCGAGCTTTTTGATTTTGGCCTTTTGGGGTGGAAGTTCCAAGATGACTTCCAACAAACGGGCATATTCGGCTACTTCCCCTTCACATTCCAATGAACCACCACCAACCAAGCATCGCTCCAAAGGATCTTCAAAATGGATGTTGGTGAATTCTTCCTTCACTACTTGGTGTAATAAATCAATCCTGCAACAAGAGTCTTCAAAAGAAGGTTGTTTAATAGATTTAGCAAGATCAAACTCAACCTTATCATCACCAACAGTTAAAGACAATTTTCCATTTTTGACATCAATTATAGCACCAGCAGTGGCTAAGAAAGGACCTCTGTAGCTCAAGTTATGCTCAAATTACTCCTCAAGGGTCCAGCTGATTTTGAGATCTCAGTATCTCTTCAGGGTAGTTCTGTTTTGGCTCCTCCAAGCTTCAATGTTGCACCATTCCTGCAATTGAACATAAACACACCGCATTTATCTGAACTAAAACTAAAACGGAGGATTAAGTGAATAAATGTACTAAAAAGATAATGACATGTATGCAAACTAAACTCAAAATGACATGAAGAATCACACACATCAGTGGTTGAATCAGTAAAATATTGTTTGCACTCTCTTATCCCTTAATCTCTTTACATTCTAGCAATTTACATTTGACTACTATTTGTTGAATTCTCGTAATTGCTATAATTGTTAATCTACTGCATATCTTTTGATCTTTCAAGCTAGATTATTAGAACTTATATCTAGCTAGTTTGTTTGATCTTAATAATTATCCAAGTTCTATTTGAGCTATCTTGAATATTTGTATGAATGATATTGAATGATTACTAATTAATCACACTATAATTTACATTGTTATATAGACTTATATGTGATTGATATTATGCATTATATGAATTGTTAATCATATGCAAGCATGAATTATTGTGAAATATACTTATTCCGTTGCATGTATTGATTGGGTGCATCAAAATGCACAATTGCTAAAGGTTGTTTTAAAATTTGTGATCACTCAATTCACCCCCCTCTTGTGTGATGGTTTCCCTTGGCTAACATCAAAGATAGCTATGTCGTAACATAATTCATATTGAACAAAGCCATGTTGGAATTTGCTATTAGAGAAGTAAAGGAGGTCATCCACGGAGAAATCCTCACCACCAATCTCGTTGTTCGCATTCATGCACAAAATCTTCTCGTTAAACACCTGCTAGAAAACAAACTCTTTCTGCAAACTTGGTTTCAATGCTTCCGCTCCCGCAACCAACATTTCTACCTACAAATTCAACCATTATTTTCATAACGAAATTTCAAATAGTCCCAAATTTTAGTTCTCCTTGCAAACATGAACATTTCTTAGGTCTTATTTTATTTTTTACCTACGAAGAAGACCGAAAGGGGAAAACCACACAGGAGTTTCATTTAGTTTGAAGCACCAAAAAATAAAGGGCAGCTCGTGGGCGAAACTGGTGCTGGCCTGTGGTTTTGCTTTAACTTTATCTTTCTTTCCCTTCTCTCCTATTATTATCTTTGTTCTTTCATATTTTTTGTTGAAGATAGGATTGAGAAAAAACTTTTAAAAAAAGTTCACATTCACTACAAGAATTTTGCTAATTTACTACAAAATTTAGCTATGGAATTTAGTTAAATTATATTGAAAGTTTGCTTTTTTAGCAAGGGAGAAATCCCTAGCTAATTCTTTTTTATTAAGTTTACTTATCCCCTCAGCCCTAACCCATTTTGGTAACTATCATCCCAACGCCAAAGCACCCGACCTTCATTCGTGCCCTGCGCACCCCACCATTCATCAAACATCGCACTCAACCTTCATTCTTGGTGAAAGATTGGTGATTTTCAAACTCACTTGGGGAATGATTTGAGATTCTCGCACTCATTCGGTGATGGATTGGAGATTTTCGCACGCACTCGGTGAAGGATTGGAGATTTTTGCACTCACTCAGTGAAGGAGGAAGGTGATTTCTCAACACACTTGACATAATTTGTTGCTTGCTTCGAATTAGTTATACTATGATATGTGTTTGATTCTCTGTGGTTAATCTTTGAAATTCACGTTTGATTTTCTCAATTTTCTTTTGAAATCTACATGGCCACAATCATGTATGTTTATGAAAAAATTGTAGGTTGATAATTTTCTTTTACTTTTATTTACAATTTTAAGTGTGCAATTTTTCAGCAGAAAGGGCTTTTGAAGGGGGAAAGGAACCTAGTGCAGGACCTAGCTAGGCTTAGTGGTAAGTTGTTTTGGTAATTTCTTGTCTTTGGTTTAGTTTAGTGGGACAATTTTTATCCTCACGTTATTTTCCTATTTTCTCCAAGTAGTCATTAGTTCTGCAAGTAGTATTAAATCAATTTTTTTGGCTTGAATTCAGGCTATTTGATTAATAAGTTAGCACATCTTAGAGCATGTTGTTGCTCTATTGGCAAGCGTACCAAATCACAAAAAGTAATAAAGTGATAAATGAGTATCGTCCCTCAGAGATTATGTTACCAAACACCACTTCACTAATGTAAATTCTATTAGAACGATCAATTTGGATTGAAGGGAGTTCTTTAGAAAGAAACCCCAAAGAAGCTAACACCTTGCAATTAACAAAATAATAAATTCAAGAGTAAAGGAAAAAGAAATAGTGAGCAAGAGAAATAGGGATGTAAAATCAATGATTGAAATGTTAGGGTTCCGATTTCACTTGAATTTTCCAACTTGAGTTTAAATTCTAACTTAACTAAGCCCAATTCATGGATTGATGGTAGGAATCCTATTATTAATCAATACCCAATTCCTTGGTTTATCAATTCACTTCTACAATTTAAAACCAATTAATTCCGTAACTTGACCCTAAATTGATGAAGGCATGAAAAAATAGTTGATTCCCAAGTAAAACCACATAACTAATATTCTCTATTCCTAGACTTTGTTAATTAAGGAGTTTATCACAAGAAGCACAATCATACATGAATTTCCCAATCCTATGCATGAACATCTATTCAATTTATGAGTGGCCAATCCATAAAAGCATTAAGCACAGTGATAAACACTTCAAATCCATGAAAAGAAACTTAGATTAAGCTTAAAAGAATCCAAACAAGTCTTTAATTCAAGCTACATCTTCACCCTAACTAGAAAGAGTTTAGAAACTCATAGAGAAAAAGAAAACTAAAACAGAGGAAAGAGCAAACTCCATCAAAGAATCAACTGGGAATGGTGAAATCTTCAATCCCTCTTACTTCCTCCCGGTTCTCCCTTGTCCTTTGCTTTTAAACTTTTCTAAAGCCTCTTCTCTAGCCAAGAGTCTCCCCAAAAACCCTAACTTTTTCTATTTAAAGTGTCAAAACAGAGTTGGGCTGCGACGCTGGCGCCTGGGCGCTGATATTGGGAGCCTGGGCGCTAGAGTAGTGGAAACAACACCAGGAATTGATTTCTTGGGCGCCTGGACGCTAGGTGTGAGCGCCTGAGCGCTGTTGTAGCAGAGAACAACATCTTGGGACCTGGGTGCTGTATCTGGGCACTCGAGTGGCAGAGGGTTGTGTTTTGGGTGCCTGGGTGCTGGATCTGGGCGCCTGAGTGCTGGCGACAGCAAAGAAAACCTCCGAATTTGGCTAACTTGAGTGCCTAGGCATTGGGTTGGGCGCCTAGGCGCTATAACTCCAGAATTGAGTTATACTTCAGTTCCCCAATGGTGTTTGTGCTTCCAAAGTTTTTGAATTTAACCTAGGTTTAACATATGAAAGCAACAAAAATTATCAATAATAAGATGAACCCAAGTGCAAAGAAAGCAAGATGAAAATCAATTAAAATATGGGGAAAAGGGAAAGTTTTCTTTTAGGAAATTATTCAAGAAAACAAGGTATTTGGCACAAATATCACATGTTCGGGGAAGATTAATTCCTTCCCAAAACAACTTTTTTTTAAATAAGAAAGTTGTTCTATATAAAATCTATCTTGTTTATTTAAAGTGTGTAAAATTGATTATAAGTTAAGATTATTTTTCTATAACTAAAAACATTTTTAGAAAAGCTTGTATTTGGAGCTTTTAATTATGTAATTATAGATTATTTTAAAAGCTTTGGTAGATAAATACTCTACTGCCTTTATTAATTTAATACGTAAAAGCGATTCCTTTTATACAATCCAAACAAAATTCTTTATCATAAAATTGATTATGAACTAACACATCCAAACATAAATTAATTTTCTCATATGTTTGAATGTGTTAGTTAATAATCAATTTTAAGATCAAGAATTTTGTTTGTATTATATAAAAAAAATCGCTTTTACGTATTTAATTACTAAAAGAGATATAGAATGATTGAAAATTTTATTTAGTTGAGGGCAAAAGAATATTTATTCATCAAAGCTTTTGAAATAATCACATAATTAAAAGCTTCAAATACAAGTTTTTTTTAAAAAAAGTTGTGTTTAGTTATAGAAAAATAATCTTAACTTATAATCAATTTTACACACTTTAAACAAACAAAATAGATTTTAGATTAAAAAAAAGCTGTTTTGAGGAAGAAATAATCTTTCCCAAACATGCTCTTATTCTAGTAGAACTCAAATTATCTTTGGTTTGCCTAAAATAGAGTAATTGATTGCAAAGGGGAAAAAGTTTAATAAGAGAAAACTACAACTCGAGGATAATCCCGTTGGGGGATAAATATGGATAAATACGGATAATCCAGTTAGGGGATGAATAAGGATTAATATGGAGGCCTAGGCACAATATCAACATGGATAATTGAGGATAACTTTGCTGGGGCATGAGCTATATGTCTACCACACCAAACTCCTTTGAAAGATTCCAGTTGGCAAGCCAATTGGCACAATTATTACCTTTTCTCCAAGTGCGTCTAAAGTGAATAATATGTTTCCAAGCAAGAATCTTTTTAATAAGATTGTTGTTATAAGGCTTGTTGGGAGAATGATTCTTAAGAAATGAAATGATAGAAGCATAGTCATTCTCAACAACCACTTGTCTATAACTAGTTCTCCAAGTCATCTTTAGACCTCTACTACGAGTCATCTTTAGAGCTCTATGACATAGGAAAAGAACAGTTGTCATCTAGTGTACTATATATTTAGAAATTTGCGAATTCAAAGATGGTAAGCCAAAGAAAGAAGAGGCGGAAAAGAACATTTGTGATGATTATTCTTTTCCATACCCATGTCAACTACAAATAGTTCTGTATTATTCTTTCTTTTGTTATAAGCTAGCGAAGATTCTTGTAATGCGAATCTTCAATCTGCTGTAAGTTTTTTTTTATGTTTTCCTTGCCTGTTTGATCATGGTATAAGGTTCTGTTTCTACGTCCAAGTTCAACATAGAGATTCTGGCAGCTACTCAATAGCTAATATAGTTTATCTCAGACCCAAAAATTAGTACTACTATAATTTAATCAATCATGTAGAGTTTATTTATAGGAGTCAATGGAGAGTCTATGTCTTTCATAATCTCTCTTCTCTGATTTATATGTTGCCGACGACAGTCTGTAGACTTGAGAGCTCCAAAGTCTTATTCAATCGCAATTGATAGCAATGGACTTGTAGCTTAGGATGCCTTCAGATTATGGCAAAGGCAGAGCCATGAAAAGGGTTCAGTGGATAATATCCCAACTTTACTGTTTACTATGAATTAATTGAAGATTAAAGTTTCAAGGTTTAAGGGTTAGATTTAATTTCTCACCCTATAATTTCGTCTATTTTAGGGTGCCTTTTTCTTGTCACTCCTTTTTGTAATCATTTACTCTGTTTGTGTAAATGTAATTTTTCAGCCGCTAAATTTCCTAAGTTTCGAGGAATGCTACACATACAAAAACGTAGGAAAACAAAAACTCATGGTTTCCTTTATGTACAAAAACACTTTTCTATACAAATCCACATGTTATCCAACAATTATAAACTCAATATCTTTCTATTTTTTCAACTAATTGTCTCTTAAGATGTGTGTTTCTGTACATGTAAAGTAGTTAGATTGTATATCAATTTGTGCATGTGACTGTGTAAAAACCAGAGGTAAATTTAGTGTGTAGAAAGAAGTGTGAGGGGTACATGAAAAAAAGAGTGATTGAATAGAAGGACTCTATTTACACATGTGGCTTCTAACAAAACTTGGAGGAGCTATGTGTAATCTTGATGAATCAAAGGAATGCCCTACTATACTTCATTTTTGGTGTAGTCTATTTTTGGAGTTGGAACTTAAAAGTCTTTGTTCCATATCTGGTGGATAGTGTCATTTCAATTTGATGCTATTTGAAGGAGGATTAATAAAAGAGGAAATTTCGTTCTAATGGGTTCATATGGTTAAGCTCTAATCTCGTGTGAAAGGATGTGTTAGCTGTTGAGCGGTCATATATAAATACTCAAAAAAGAAATAAAAAGGAAGTGGAATGGCATGAATTAAATATCTATTTCAAACAAGATATATCCAAAAATCTTCATGAAAAATTTCCTTTTTTAATTAATTATGTTGATTGCGACTGGATTAACTTTGTGGCAGGTGCTGGCAAGCATGAGTTCCAACAATTGTTTTTGCTCAAATTATCTTGCTGGTGAATACTGAAATTATTGACAACTGTTTTTTGCTCTCATACTTTCTCTTTCCTATCCTTTTCTCTTGATTCTCGTCTGTCATTATTTCTCTTACATCTTTAATTGGTTTTGTTTTTTGTTTGTCAGTTAGTCATTTTCTTTTATTTTTGAAGCACTGCTGTCATTTAAAGTTCTATTTCTTTTCCTTAATCTATGGATTTTATATATTTATTGGTTTGAATCATGATTGGATAAGTGTGTTCTGTTAATCTATTTTCAGATTGTGTAAATCTACTTTAATGTGTAGAATTTACTTTGATTTGGAATGTGCAATCTGCCTTTTGGTCTTAACTTGGATTATTGATTCATGAACTGCTAATGTTCAAACATAAACAAGGAATCATTGGAGTAGTGATAAAATTCGTTATATTTTTTGTCTGTTATGTTTGTGTTAGTAGTTTCTTGAAGGGGTAATGCTGTATATTATTTCTTTAGGTGTGTGGTGTCTGTAGGGTTCACAATCTTTTACTGTGAATTAATTCCAGCTTGTTGCTCAATTGTTTTTAGCATGCTATTAGGTAGTTTCACATTTGGGTCGGCTCATCTTTCTCACTTCTTCTCTCTACTCTCTTCAAACTTCAAACTTTGCTCTTTCTCTTGCCAATTATTACATGCACTCGCTATATATATGGGTATGGCATGGGCTGTTTCTTTGTAAAGTTGTAACTTAATTGTAAATTGTGATTCGATTCTATCCAGCCCAGGGACTAAAAAGAGCAACAAGAGTGAATGAGCACGAAATGGAGGAGAGAAATAGGGAAGAGAGTGTAGTGTTGTTTTGGATTTGGTTATTGAATGAGAGTAATTATTGTAAGTGGTGAGGTCTGAGGAAAACCCCTTCTTCACCTAACACCTTTTGGCTTCGGGAAGTGGGATTCAATTTTCTTATTTTGCTTTTTGCTTTCGACATTAGTACAGAAAGAAATACTATTATTATCAATTATTATTCATTACTATACCAAATGAAGAAGCGAAAGGAACTCAACTCCTAGATTGAGAAAATATCTGCTTTTAGTCACCTTTGTTTCAAAATATCTTCGCCTCTTTGCTTTCAACATATTGTATAACTTTTGAAATTAGTAATATAATTATGACATTTTCTTGCTTTATATGATTTACTAGTTGGATTTGTTTGTTTTGAATGTTGTTTATATAGATATAATTTGGGAAAATCACAATAAATAAAAATAATTATTTTATAATGTTACAATTAGTTATGAATTAGTTCCAAATTAATTGTAACTTAGCTAGAGATTAACTAGGATTTAGCTAAAATTTAACTACGGATTTGTTAGAAAATATTCAAAGAATAGAAAAATTAGCTACAAATTAGCTATGGATTTGTCCTAGCTAAATAGTTAGGGAATTGAAATTTTTAAAAAAAACATTTAGCTATGGATTATCTATAGATCAACTACCGATTTGTTAGGGAATTGCTAGGGATTAGTTACGAATCGAGTAATATTAGCTACTGATTAACTTTGGATTAATTAGAATTTAGTTATAAATTAGCTATGGATTACCTACAAAAATGTCTTAGCTAATTTGCTATGAAAATAAACACATTTCCTTAAAAAAAATTAGTTAGGGATTAGTTAAGAATTAGTTACGAAAATTTTCATAGCCATTTTATTTTAGTTACAAAACTATTTTCGTACCAAATTAGCAACTTAGATCAAATCTCTAGCTAATATTTTTAGCTATGAATTAGCAACGGATTTGCTATGAAATTTTCCATAGCTAATTCATAAATTTCTTGTAGTGTTAGCATGGAGAAATTCTAAGGTACACCTAGAGTAACACTTTAGGCCAATAAGAGAATGACATGTGGATTAAAAAAAATGAGTCTCATCACAGTTATAACTAAACCTCAAGTGGGATCCATTTTTTTTTAATCCATGTGTTATTTTTTTATTAGCATAAAGTATTACTCTAAGTGTATCTAAGAATTTCTCATTAGCATGGGTTCCTATACCCATAATTTTTCATGGGTGTCATAACATTCCCCTTGTTTATAAATTAATATGTATCCACTTTCCTTGAACACCAATGTAAGTTGATTAAGATTAATTTTGATTCATTGTAAAATTGGTATATTATTACCCAATAATTAAGTGATAATATAAAAAAAATTACAAGACAAATTCTTAAATTATAACAATAACTGTTTTGAATTTTAAAAATTATTAAAATTATTATTTTTTCTTGTGTATGATTTTGCTTGTGAGTGACTTTATAGAAATGTATATATATTTTTTAAAATAAAAATATTAAAAGTATTTATGAGATGAAAAATTAAAATTAGATGTTTAAAACTAAATGATAGTTCAGTTTAGTTTTCTTAAATTTCAAAATTATAAATTTAATTCATTCTTAAAATTAAATAATTATGTTAATTTTTTAAAATTATTTGGGAAAGGTATTTTTTTTAAGTTTTTCTTTTCTTAGCTGGAAAAATAGATAATTTCAATCTTCAAAAAAATTGATAAGATAATCGTCTCCATATAGTTTTATCTAGTGTAAAAAAAAGTAATCTTAATTTTAAAATTATAGAAACTACCTTACAATTTAACTAGAGTATCACGACAAGAAAAATAGAAAGAGAATTTCAAACTTTAATAAAACTAAAAAGGTAAGTATTGTTAAAAACAAAAACCCCTCAAACCTAAAAAAAATAAAAAATGGTTAGGCACAAATTTAATTTAACACCGCATATTCAGATATATATATATATATATATATATATATATATATATATATATTTAAGGAGTAAAAGTTGTAGCAAGGATACGTTACTTTATTTTTTCTTGGTGACAAACCAGGGTCAAAAGACCCCCCCAAAAAAAAACAAAACAGTTAACTATCAAATAAAACTTGCTACTTATATCAAATCTCTAGCTAATCCGTAGCTAATATTTTTAGTTATGAATTAGCAACGGATTTGTTATGAAATTTTCCATAACTAAAGTGTTAGCATGGAGAAATTCTTAGGTACACCTAGAGTAATACTCTAGGTCAATAAGAGAATGACATAAAAAAATGAGTCCCATCACAATTATAACTAAACCTCAAGTGGGATCCATTTTTTTTTAATTCACGTGTCATTTTTTTATTAGCCTAAAATATTATTTTAAGTGTACCTAAGAATTTCTTGTTAGCATGAGTTCCTATACTCATAATTTTTTATAGGTGTCATAGCATTCCCCTTGTTTATAAATTAATATGTATCTACAAAAAAAACGATGCTTTGCGTCGATTTCTCAAGGGCGGTTATAATAAACCGCCGTTAATTAAAAAAATTTGTGGCGTTTGTAGTAACCGCCGAAAATACTCATCATTTAGTGCTAGTGCTTGTTATGTTTAGTGGCAGTTGCAGATTAAAAAAAAAAAGACCAATTCGCGCTCCCAAACCCCTCTCGTTGCACTCCAAGAAATGCGAATTCTCACATGAATTCTCTATGCTCCGGAGCCATTTATCTTTTCTTCTTCTGATTCCTTCCCCTCTCTCTCCTAGGGTTTGGGTTCGCTCTTTCGTTTTTACCTTCAATGGCGCCAATGGTGGATCTGAGAAGAATGTTGTTGTTTACCTCTATGAACCCTAAGCGCAAGCTGATTTCAAGCTCGCTTATTCCTCCTGTCTTCTTGGCTACTCTGCTTCCCCGTGAGTATCTTTCTTTTTCGCTCATTCTTCGTTTTTCTCATTATAGATTTGTGAATGGTGGTGTGTTTTGGTGTGGAATCATTTTTGTTTTTTTTTTTAATAATTTTTTTTCATGTTTCACGAGTTTTATACTTTTATTTATGGTTTTTTCTGTGTCAGATGATATAAATTGATGCGTATGTTTCATTTTTTGTTATTTTTACTTGTGATTTATTTGATTAAATTTCCTTGTTCCTGTTTTATTCGTGTTCTACATGCTTCATCTCAGATTTACAGTCTCTGTTTCTGAGTGAATCATACTTGTGATGAAATGCGTATTCAACATGTCTCTTGGCATGCTTCCCTCCATTCCTCTTTGAAACTGATATACTTTACATTGCCCCTTGATTAGAGGTATTAAATGCATTAGTGCGCCATAATCCTTTCATTGAAATCTAGGTGGAAAATCTCAATCTTAACACTGAGATTGTGAAGGATGTAGAACCTATAGAGAACATGATAAGAACCTGTATAAGTTGTTAATTACACCTATGGATATATAATTTTGTCAGTATAGACTTCAGTAACATAAAAAACATGTGAGTATAACAGACTCACTTCATCTATTCACTTGAAGGCCTCTCCATTTAAGGTGAAGGATCTGCTTCCTTTGTCTCTTAGTTTGTTCGTGATGAGATTGAGATATCTGCTTCAGTAAGGAGGCAATGGCTGAATTGCAAAAGCTTCAGATGAAGGAATGGGGGTGGTAGGGGAGAGAGTCACAGTATGAGTACAAGTGCATCAAATGGAAAGACATACTCATGTACAGGTGTTCATAATGGATGTGTAATTGTAGATCTTGCCATTTATGTTTGAAAAGTCATGGGCAATAAGCATATTTAATTCTTTGTAATGTCATAGAATGCTTCTTGTTTACTATTGAGGTGTTAATAATGCTTACAGAAACATTTGTGCTGTTTCTTCAGGGAGGTAATGGCAGATTCTCAATTTTCGTCCACTCAAGGCCTGGGTTTCTGTTCAACAAAGTAACAACTAGATCAATATATTTTTTGAATCGCCAAGTAAATGATAGTATACAGGTTGCTCTTACCTCTTTAAAATTCAATAGAATCTGTTTTTGCATTTCATGTCCCATATGGTCTCTTATATGATGTTCAAATTGATAAGTACTACGTATGACTTCATGTGTTTACCCAGTGCCTATGATTTAACTACATTCTTTTTGTGGGTAAAAGTCTGTGCCAACTATGAAGTTCCATAATCCATTTTCTGTGTGGGGCCCATAAGGAATTGTGCTTTGCCTCTGATAATTATGTTTTATCCTATATGTTTAATTTTCACAATAGAAAACAAAGTAATGTATTGAGATATGGGAAAATTGCTGTCTTCTCCAAGGTCCTCTGTCAGATAAAAAGAAGTAATTGTTCCTTGTTTTTCCCTCTCTCTCTCTCTCTACTATAGCTTTAACTCAAGGATGATTTTGATGATGGTTTAAATTAAAAGGATTTATTGTACTGAACATTTCTTCTGTTCCTCTCATGAGCCTGTGAAACAAATTTCATTAAGAGGGCCAGTGGATACCCAAGCTAATACATGATTCCGTATAAAAACTTGAATAGGTTTAGTTCTTTTACTAGATATAGAACTAAATATCCTAGATATGAAATTATCCTTATTCAGGAATTTATATTTCGTTGGGGTACTTGTAAAAAAAGAGAGGATTGGTGATTTAGATGTCTGATAAGAATTGCTGTCCTCCAAGTGTAAGTAGTTGAACTTAAAAGTTCTCAACTTCAAAGGTTGAATACCTCTCTTCTATAGTTGCAGAATTGAGTGCACTTGCATCTTTCTAAAAAATTTCCAAAGTAAGTTAGGAAACAAATCTTCCTTGCTGGCTCGCAGTTGAAGCCTAAAAGACTTCCTTTTCTCTTTGTAAAAGTTTTCATCCTTGTCCCATCTATACTGTGTATCATACTTTGAATTACTTTAAAATCCAAATTCTAGAGAGAGAGAGAGAGGAGGGGGTGTCAGTTAAAGTTCTGTTAAAAATGTGCTGAGTTTCTTGAGGCTTTACCTGCTTTGTATTGAACATTTCGGATTGAATGGTGCATTTTATTGCTGATCTCCATGTTATTCTTGAAGAACATTGTGAATTATTGGTTGAAATATCTAAAAATGGTTGAAAACAGTTCCTTATCACAAACTTTCATTTGATTAATGAAAATCCAGGCTATCGCCCGACTTTACTCGTTTCTCTAAAAGTGAACTTCGCATTATTTTCTTCAATTTTACCATATTGTCTGAAATTTGTCAGAAAATAGTTGCTAGCAAAGCTGTAATCCCACCTTGGTATGTCTGTCAGCTTCATGATATTTTTAGTCCATGTGATCTATTTCCAGGTAGATTGGGGAGAAGCAAGCATGATAGAGGCTGAGCGCATTTTGCTTAGACATGCGCTTAGTAATCCTTTAAATGACCGTTTTGTTTTTCTCTCAGATAGGTGAGGGTTTAATTTTGTTAACAGCTATAAACTTTTAATCCTTTTGCCTATTACTTCCTGGACTTAAACTATAAGTACTGACCACTTATATACAGTTTTGAAAGTATAATTTCCTTTTGATTGTACTTTGGTTTGCTTAATTATTTGATAGAAGAAATGACATTGATATTACTCAATTCTCTATGAGCCTAGCACCTCACTATATTTCAGTTGATTGATCTCTTTTCAGTTGTATACCTTTGTACAACTTCAGCTACACATATGATTACATCATGTCAACATCAACTAGTTTCGTTGACAGGTGAGGATACTTGTCTTATGTTTTAGCACATTAGTTCTTCAATACAACTTTTTATTATTCAATTTTTATCATTTGATGACTTAAAAAGTTAAAATCTCATATTTTGAAAATTATACCACTATCTTCAACTAGTAAAATTACTTGCAATTTATATGTGTTGTGAAACTATAATTCCTCATAAAACAAGTTATGCGAGGTTAACTTAGCTGAAAAGGGTAAATTTTTAGTTAAAGGTGTTAATTGTCTGGTTTGAGGAAGACAGAATCTGCAAAACTATTGTATTATTGTTGTCTCTCTTAAGTCTTATCCACTTTCAAAAGATATTATTATCCTCAAATTCTTACTTGAGATTTGGCATTGTGTCCTTATATTTTGTGCACATTTTTTCTGTTAGACTGTTTTGGACTTTTGTCCCTCTGTACTGATTTCTAGTGTATTATTATTAAATTTTGTGAATTGTTTATATTCTTGTAACTCTATTCTTTTTACTTGCTCCAATGGAAATTTGGTAGGGGCATGAGCTTTATTACAATCTTAAAGTGGTATTTCCTTTTAGTGGCTGTATACCATTTATGCATCTATAACGATTTTCTAATGAGGTTATATCTGTTTTGAAACTTTCAGAGATGAAATAGCAGGATGCAGTGAGAAGGCATGACTACCTTTCAATTAAGGATGCTGGGAAAACGTTGCTGTTCTCCTCGGACCAGGAACTCTTGGAATATGTTATAGAGGTGAGCAATGTTTTGGCTCCTCAATCTTCTTTGTGCATTGATTGTTTATGATATGGCATTTTAAAATGGGAAATCTTGAAAGGAATTTTTTTTTCTTGTGTGTTCGGAGCTGGTGCAAGTGAATGTACTTTGGGTTTGGGAAAGTACATTCACATCCAATGTGATAATGAAAACAAAATTTATTAAAGTATAAAGTTGAGTGATAAGTGCTTCTATTGTTCATGGACAGGTAGAAAGAGAAAGCATTGTTGGCAATTGAAGAATATTCTATCGATCTGTTGGGGAAGTTCACGTGGTATATAATATTTTATTAAAAAAAAACATAGGTCGTTTAGCCGCGGTTTTAAATAACAACTGCGGCTAAACGACTATAATTTTTTTCTCATTATTCGCGGCGGTTTGAACCGTCGCTATCATAAAATTATTATTAGCGGCGGTTATTCCAGCGGTTGATGAAAACCGCCGCTAACCATTTTGCGACCCTCTTATAGGTGGCAATTTAGCAACCGCCACTAAACACATTTAGTGGCGGTGAAAACCGCCGCTAAACCTAAAATAATTTCACCGCCGCTAAACCTAAAATAAAACCACCGCTAAAACACATTTTTTTTGTAGTATCCACTTTCCTTGAACACCAATGTAAGTTGATTAAGAAGATTAATTTTGATTCATTGTAAAATTTGTATATTATTACCCAATAATTAAGTAATAATATAAAAAAACTTTACAAGACAAATTCTTAAATTATAACAATAACTTTTTTTAATTTTAAAAATTATTATAATTATTATTTTTTCTTGTGTATGATTTTTCTTGTAAGTGACTTTATAGAAATGTATATATTTTTTAAAAAATAAAAATATTAAAAATATTTATGAGACGAAAAATTAAAACTAGATGTGTAAAACTAAGTGCGTGTTTAGATTAGTTGTGAAAAAAAGATTATGTAAAAAATTGATTATGTGTATAATCGATTTTCTAGAAAATTGGTTATGAGAAAAATAATTTATGTTTGAATATGTTTATTCATAATTGATTTTATGATAAGGAGCTTTGTTTGGATTGTATAAAAAAATTACTTTTATGTATTAAATTACCAAAAGATGTATAAAATGATTGAAAAAGTTATTTGATTGAAGGTAAATAAGTATTTATCTCTTAAAACTTTTGAAAAAGTTATTTGATTGAAGGTAAATAAGTGGATTTGACCCTGAACCCCAACAAGCGGGTATTCGTTGACTTTTGAACTATATGTGGATTAAAGATCTCTCATCCTATGTTTGTTATATACTTATATGCCTACTTAAAATTTAGCACGTTAAACTTGACTTATTTAATACTCTTTATTCAAATGTTTATTTGATATGCTATTTACATAATCTAATTTGGATTTAAAGTCTATGCTACACTTTCACGAATGTTACTATGCATATGTTTCAAAAATTGCAAGAATATCGTAGATCAAAAAACTCTTTCCTAAGCTTATCCTATTTCTGTTATAGTTTATATTATATTATCATTGAGTCTTGTGACTCACTTCGATATATCAATGTTTTTTCAGATAACAATATTGTAACGGGTTCAGATTCCTCACCTTGTTAGGAGGAGTTGTCTCCCATGGTGAACCCAACACATTATTCATGAGGGCTTATTTTTATTGTTAATTAATGTTGTTATTTTCTATTTCACTTACTTTGGCCATGTATTAAAAACTATAGATGTGCTCCATTTATTACAGCCAACTCCTAGTTTGTGTATGCGGATTTGCATGTTGTTATGGATGTTTGTTGTTGATAAAACTGCAGGTTTGATTTGGATAAACAAGTATTAAGGTATATTTTGGGATAATTTAATTTTAGGGAAAGATCTACCAAGCTTTCAATAGCTTTAGTTTGCTCATCTATTTGGTTTGCTGAAAATTCTAGATTTGCTAGGTTGGTGAACCTAGTACGCCGGTCATACTTATTGAGTTTGGATCGTGACAAGGTACACACAATAAAGGTGGAAAGAGAAAATTTAATATTAATTAGTTTTATGATTGAAGGGATACAAATTTTCTTTTTTCTTTTGTTAATTTAAAACAACATAAAATCAAACTTAAAGTTTATAAAGGGTGAAAAACATTTTAGAAATTTTTTAAGACTGAAATGATGATTATTTCTTTTGTTTTAATCAAAATAATTTCTTTTTAGGAAAACTATAATTTAGATACCAAATATGGAAACCTATTTTTATAATAGTACATATTTAATAAATTTTATAAAATAATAACTAACAAATCAATCCCACCAACTACAAGGACGTTGAGGTATATATACAAATAATCCTAATCCTAATCAGCCATAGAATGCCACCTATTTAAAAGGAAAAATTACATAATATTAATTTCATACAATATTTTAAATTAATAATCATTAACTATTCAATTGGTTAATTAAGATAATAAATATTTACTCATTAACCACTTTTTGAATATCGTTAATTTAATTAATCACTTGTTTGATTTATAGTCCCTAAATTATAAATAAATTATCATTTTGTAATTTTTCCTTTGAAATATTATAAAAATCTGTTTTATTATTATTGAAGTTCTTATAATGATATTATACTTTTTCTTGTACAATGATATCATACATTTTTATTTTCATTTTATGTACCGAAAATTACTTAGTTATAGGATGGCATATAATCTTCATTTTTTAATTTAAAAACTAAATGAAATCCAACTTCAAATTTATATAATATGAAAAATTTTAAAATACTAAAGCGTTGATTTTTTTCTTCCGCTTTCAATCATAATAAAATCAAAATACTTACTTTTAAGAAAAATATAAGAGTAAATACTCATTTTGCTCCTCTAAATATACAATTGTCATCAATTTAATCCTTTACTAATTTTTTATATCAAATTGATCATTTTTTTAGGACTAATTGAATGTAAAAATTAACATTAATGGACTAATTTGATGCTAAAAAATAGCATTAAAGGACCAATTTAATGTAAAAAGTTAACATTGAAAAACTATTTTGATGTATTCATCATTAGATGACTTAATTGATGACGATCGTATCTTTTGAGGTCCAAAATAAACATTTTATAAAAATATAATTTAGATTCCAAATATGAGAAACCTTTTTCTATAATAAGATAGATTAAATAAATTTTATGAAAGAATCTTTTGTTATAAATACGAGGATTACTCTAATACTTATCTTTTTACTTGAATGAGTTGTCAAATATTCATTAGTTGTTATTTATATTTAATAGACTTTTAAATATTTATTATAAAATCAACTATTAATAAATAATTGACAACTCACATTGGGTATCATACCCATAAGTGTAGCATAACAAATCCCTATAAATATTCTTACATATGATTTTAGTCATGGTGACTTACAATGTAAGTAACTTACCAACCGAGTACACAAGTTTGCCATATAATGGTACCTATTTAAAAAGGAAAAAGATACAGAATGTAAATTTTATAAAATATTTTTAAATTTATAATTATAAACTATTCAATTGATTAATTAATTCAATAAATAATTACTCACTAATCACTATTGAATATTATTAATTTAAATAATTAGTTTTATGATTAATTGTTCCTAAATTAAAAATATATTATCATTTTATAATTTTTACTTCAAAATATAATAAAAATATTTATTATTATTATTATTATTATTATTATTATTAGAGATCCGATAATGATATCATACTTTCTCATTTCATTATATGTGCTAAAAAAATACTTTTTCATTTTTGCATTTAGAAAGGAGCAAATTTAAAATATTATTGAGAGTAGAAGAGACATGCATATATACTACAACTCTTATATTAGTTAGTTATATCACCTCATATAAATTTTCGTTTTTTTCAATTTAAAAATAATTAAAATACAACCTAGCATTTGAAAAAAGATGAAAAATATTTTTTTAACTACATTGATGTTTTTTCCTTCTGCTTTTAATTATAATAAAATAAAAAATACTGTCATTTTCAGGAATATATAATTTAGATACTAAATGTGGGTAACCTCTTCCTATAATAGCTTAGATTTAATAAATTTTACAAAAGAATCTATTCTTAGATATGATTTAGTTGTCAGTGACATACATAGCAAATCAACCCCACCCCCTCCAAACCATCCATCCAACTACGTTGAGCTATATATACAAGTAAAACTATTTCTAGTCAGCCACATAATGAAACCTATTTAAGAAGGAAATTCTACATAATTTGAATTTCTAAAATATTTTTAAATTAATAATATTTAATTATTCAATTGTTTAATTAAGCCAAATAATTACTCTTTAACTACTTTTGAATATGATCAATTTAATAAAATTCATAATAAGTAATTATTCGATTGTTTATTTGAGCGAACTTTTGAATGTGATTAATTTAATTAATCACTTGTGATTAATTGATCCTAATTTAGAAAATTATTAACATTTTGCAATTTTTCCTTTGAAATGTCATACAATTATTATTATTATTATTATTATTATTATTATTATTATTGAAGTTCCTATAATGATATCATATATTTACGTCTTCAATTTTTGTACCCAAAAAAAAGAGGCACACATACTGAAGGTAGAAAGAAAAAATCTTACATTAGATAGTTATATAATAGCATATAAATTTTCATTTTTCAATTTAAAAATAATTTATATCCAACTTAAATTTTTTTTTAAAAAAAAGATGAAAGATATTTTTAAAAAAAATGATGATTTTTTTCTTCTGCTACTAGTCATAATAAAATCAAAATACTACCTTTAGGAAAAATATAATTTGGATACTAAATGTGGGAAACCTCTTTTCATAGTAGTATAAATTTAATAAATTTTATGAAAGAATCATTTATTGTAAATATCCTTGCGTATGATTTTAGTCATTAGTAAGATACAATGTATGTGATTAAAAATTCATCCCCTCCAACACCAAGTGGTATATATACACACACACACACACACACACACAAGTAACCCTAATCCTAAGCACAAATCATAATTTACAGAGACAACATGTGTACGGCCTCTACTGCTGAACAAACATCAAAGCTAGATGACGAAGAAGATGATGATGATATATTAAGGTTATGGAGTCTCCTGAATCAAATCAATGAAGCACCAAAATTAGATAGGTAAATGTCACTTACTACCTCATCCATTCTAAAAATTTGTTAGGTTTTCAGTTAGAATATTGTTGTCTAACAACATTTAGATCCTTAGGTTTGTAAAATTGATAAGAAGAATTGTACAAAATGATATCTTATTGACTCAATAAGTATTTTTAATTCTTGTGTCTTTTATTGCAAAGGTTTCCTCAAGCAATTTGTGTCATGCTCCCAATGTGACAAAAAATGTAAGATTTCTCTCAGAAATATCTTTTTCTCGACTGTCTTGGAAGCTTTCTAAACAATCTTAATGTAATCTTTGTTGTTACTAACAAATTAAGTTGTTATGTTTTTGTAGTTCACTTGGGATGTTACAGAATATGAAAAAAGAAAACCTTGAAAGAAGTCCTAGATCGAAATTGTTCAAGGTTGTATTGTGGGCCAAGTTGCAGAGAGGTACATATTAATTCTTTCTTTCTAAGTTATTTTAGTGGAAAAAAAAATGATGCTTTCAAAAGATTTCCATTTTTTTTTCATTTCAAATTAAAATATTGATAATGTGGTTTGTGAAGATATATGAGAAATTGGAGAAGTTACTTGGAGATGGTAACAAGCTTCTTGAAACCACCTTTCTTCGAGATACCTGCCAAATGGACATGACCCCCAAGGTCCTCGCTAAGCTCTGGTTTTGTGGAATGGATGCCATTTGAGATAACTACATTATATAAACTCATCTACTTTAGCATCTTATGATTGCTAGTTATGCATAACAAATCTACTTGCTTCATTAACTAAAGCTCTATCAACTTCATAGGTAGCACAATTTGTATTATAGATCAAACTCTTGGACTAAGCAATATGATTAAATTCAAAATACAAATTCAACAAAAAAATGTTGATGGTAAAATTCTCATGCTATAAGCTTTTTACAACGAATTTACTAAGTCGTTGTTCTATAATTAGTTATGCCTTGAAGTTCTTCGTGATTGTTTTATCCTTATGCAATTACAATTCTCTCATGTTTATATTTTCTATTTGGTAGGAGGATAACTAATCTATCTACAGATGATCATACAAGGGAGGTGTCTGAGCATGGGACAATATGATCGGTATCTTCAAGATGTTGAAAATTGAAGACCTATGCTAGAAAAATCCACTATTAGAAGGAGAGCATAGATGATAGCTGGCACTGTATGCATCAAATTAAGGGCAGTTGAGCTTGTTAAAAGAAAGCAAGATGGAAAAAAACCAAGGAAAAACAACATGGTCACAAGAGGAGAGAATGTAAGGCTTGCACAAGAAAGGCAGTTCACTATTTTTGTTCATTTGATGGAAGCCATTTCGGTAAGAATAATCTGTGTCCACCTCAGTCCCTTTTTGGATTTGAAGTTTCCCAATCCCAAAAGAAGCCATCTAGTAGTTTCAAAATTGCAATTTTAATGGGAGTATTGCAAAGCGTAGATCCTTTGATGCTACTTTGCAAGTCCATGGAGGATGTCAATTACACAAGATTGTTTTACAAGAGGAAGATGAAGCTTCTCGCATTTGGGCATCCTTGACCCCAAATCATGAACCTTTAGCCGCATGAATGCAAAATACCTATTTCCTTTTCCTTGTACTTTGTGAAAGATCGACGAGAAATTGGTGAGCTTACTTGGAGCCATAAATGATATGAGCCCTAAGGTGCCCATTGATGCTCAACACAAACATTTGGAAAATAATTCAAAGGCCGCAGTTGCATCGATATTAATCAATTAATATTAGACCTTAACATTTTTTTGGGTATATTAGATGTTAACAATTTGAGCTTGTATTATGGGGGAAGAGAGAGAGAGAGAGAGAGAGGTATTGTTAATTTAAAAGGTATTCAATACGTTAACTTAACTCCCCCTTATGATAAGGAAGTCATTTCAGCTAACTATGATATATAAACTCATCTCTTCTAACATCTTAAGTTTACCTTTTATGTGTAACAAATCTACTTTTTTTTCTTAACTAAAGTTCTGTCAACTTTCTAGGCAGCACACTTCTGTTCATTTGGGTACATTAATGAACATATTTATTAAGAATTCTCCAACTACAGATCTTATTTAAAGAAAGATTTCAAAATACAAAATCAACAAAAAAATGTAGGATGTAAAATGTTCATATTATAAGCTTTTTATACTTAATTCGCTAAACCATTATTCTATATTTAGTTATACCATGAAGTTCTTAGTCATAATTTTATCATTCTTCATTTACAATTCTCTCATGTTCATATTTTTTATTCAATAGCTTTTTGTGGATTTAGTAGGATGCTATTCAAGTTCCATCTTCATCCAATGCTGTCCACAAAAGCTCATGGTAATTGGTCTAGGGTGACTGATATTAGAGAAGTCAAATGTGTATTATTCTTAGAAATATAGAGGTTATATACGTGAAACCAAAATTGAGAGGAGCAATTGCAAATACACTACATAGCTTCTACATTAGTTGCCAATTTATTGTATTTTGTTACTATGACAAGCATTGATATTTTCCAAGTTTTAAATTATGGCGTGATAACTGCATTGTGTTTGGCCACAATTGAGGATAAATGCAGTTGATGTGAATAAAAATATAAGCAAAATAAGGTTACGGTGACTCCTAAACAGCAACATTATTGTCCGATATCATGTGCTTACTTTCAGAAGACCTTTTGAAAATTCTCACAGTTTTTGTAATTAAATTTTCAAAATAATTGTTGCATTTAGAAATCTTAATCTATATTAATTTATACAATATAATATTCTCACTCTCATTTAATATCTCGATTTTCGTATAGTAATAAACTAGTTCATCAAAAGGTTATTAAGGGCACACAATATTCAAAAATATGAATCATAATAAAATGTTAGATGTTGTCTGTCATTTTTCATTAAATCCTATATCCTTTTACATGAATAAATTGTCACAGAAAAGCGTGAAAGATTTCAAATGATGTCAACTAATATAGAACCCATGCTCTAAACAAGAACAAGAATATCTGTCTTACTTTCCCAAAATCAGTTGTTTAGTCCAAGTGTCCAACCCACGTCCATTCTCTCAATCTTGAAACTGAGAATATTCATCCAGAAATTGCTCCTACCATATCATATGTGCTTACATTCAAAAGTTAATAAACCTTTTGAAAGTTGTCACAGTTTTTGTAATTAAAACTTTGAAATAATTTTTACATTTAGAAATCTAAATCTATATTTATTTTATACAATTTGGAGAACATTAAAACTATGAATTTTCATTCAGAACTTGCAACAATCCTTTCAGGATTTGTTGGCTAAGGGCTCCGTATAATGGAAGGAAACATTCTCTAATCAGGCCTTTGAACTTATTTCCAAAAAGTTCTTCTCATTCTCCACAAAAGCACCTACACAGTTAGCACCACCAAAGTAACATTGTTAGCTTGGTTTGCTTGTGTTTGGAGAGGTGGTCATGATGCTGAGAGAATTAATATCCACTTGTTAGGTACATCTATGGTAAACTGATACTATATAATGCCTTCCCACATTGGGAGGATTAATAATTTAACAATTTCCGAGTATAAGTTATTAATCTTTTTGGATTTTATAGAAGTGCAAGATATGGTATTATATTAGGTAGTTCATGTATCTAGTATTTTTTTTTATTCGTATATGTATTATTTATTAAGGTTCATGTAGCTAGTTGTGAAGACGTCACCTACGGAACTTATAAATATCCCCTCATATCTTGAGTTTGAATAAAATGTGAGTGAAGGATATGGGAAGGACGTATTATTGTCCACTGAAGGAACGATTTGATGGCATTAATTGACAATGACCACTTTGATGTCATTATGAATGGAAAACCAATGACGTATATGGCTCGAGATTTACCATGCTCGTCGGGAATGCCACTTCTTGATGGTTCTTGTGACTCATTGATTTTAGCAGTTAATAACTTCAAAGTCAATGATTGCTGCTAATTAAAACATGTCATTGCCCTAGCTAAAATAAGTATAGAGTAGTAATCACATCAAACAGTAGGCTTGAGAAAATAATCATCATATAAGTACATTTATTCCTGTATATCATATTAGTATATTTTATCGAAATTAAAATGTCCTAATGTTAGAATAAATCTTGTACATCTAACCTTCACTAAGAAGTTATGAGATAGTTGGTTTACCTTATTCTTGAAATGTTAAATTGCTCCTCCGTATCATATGTGCTTACTATTTTTCCACTACAACAAAAAAGGTAACTGATGGCGATTCGAATAGTCATTTTGCAGCAGTTTGAACCGCCGCTAAACACCTTTCGTGACTGTTAACCAACCGTTGTAGTTACTAATGCCGTGAAGAAGATTCACGGCGGTTCTGGACAACCACAACCACTCGAATAACCGCCATGACAAGGTTGGGATACTCAAGCTATAAAGTTGACCAGAAAATGTTATTTAAAAGTTCGCAGCGGTTTAAACCTTCGCTAAAAGTTGATCAGAAAAGGTTATTTTAAAATTCGTGTTGATTTTGAACTGCCGCTATAAGTAATTTAATAATATTATTATATCGTTAGGGATGGTTTAACCATTGCTATTTCAGTACAAATTTTAAAAACTAACTGCCACAAAATTTTCCAATAACGTTTTATGCTTGTTTACGACAGTTTCAAATTGCCGCGATTATTTATGATTATTTTTGTGACTATTTTATTTTGTGAAATTTTCCTTTTTACTGTTGTTGATTTCAAATGGGTTTCCATTATTCTTTTAAACATTCAAAATATCTAAAGCATTGAATATAATCCCAAAATATCAAAATATTGAATTTTGATATAAAATGAAGAATCCCAAAACATCAAATTCATTCCTTACTATAAATAAAAGTTACATATAAAGAATACCAACATAAATTCCAGCATAACACAAAATGCAAGTCTGTTAGTTTCTTGCTAGAAAATGATAAGTAACATATCCTCTAATCCTAAATAAAGAATTAAGCAGGTGAAAGTGATGGTTCATGGCTTTGGGGTTCAGGACTAGCGAAGAAAGAGCGTCTTGCTTCTGCTTGTGAACCCAAGTTTGTAACCTGAAATTAAATACCAGTATATTAAGTTACAAATTTCAAATGGTTCAAGTAAATTAAAGTGACATGCTTATTGACATAAGTTATCCACCAAATATCATCAACGATTACATATCATTTAAGTAGGCCAATTCCAATTACCATTCTCATCATAATCAACAACATAAAACACAAGACACCATAAACTTCATAGCATAATAAAACAAGCCACAATATACCCAAATATCACCACCACAAATTAGTCAAACATTATAACTTTAGTCCAAAATCAAAACTTACCTAACTACTTAAGAGTTTAACAATCAAATTATCCAAATCATGAAATTACTTGATTGACTCTAGAGTTGTGAAAATCAGGCAACATGTGACCCATAATGTTTTGTAAAAGATAAGTCATTTATTCTTCTAAAGTTTTAACCCTCTTATTACTCGATTGCAATTGTGACTGCAACTCTTCCCATTGTTGCCTTGATGGGGCACCATTGGAAGAAGACATTGTCATCGCCCCGAAGTGGCGATTGGTGGATTTGAAGACATGAGATGGGTGACAAGAGGTTGTCGAGACCTCGTCAAATAATAAAATTACCGGTTCACAAACTAATTTGTAGTATAGAGAATGAACCGAATCGTTTCTCAAGGATCCAAAAACAAAGATTTAATTAGATCAAGATAATTAGAAAAAGGGGGGGTTTGTTGTTGATTAACAAGATTAATAAAAGTAGGAGATTCAAAGTTGTAAACAAATCTAAAGAAACAACCAATCCAAGGAAATTTACCGATCTTGAGTTTAACTCATCATTGATCACAAGGAATTCACTTAATTGCTAACCATGTTCTTGGCCTTATATCACATCAAGAAGCCTTAACATGATCCAAGAATTCTTTACTAGATAAGCATCTAGGATTTGATTAACCAAGGTTAGATAAAGTAAGCACCATCCAATATAGATTAACTTAAGATCTAGAATTTAACCAAGTTAAACAATCTATCAAAAAGCTTTAATATATTGTTTAATCTTTATGATCCTCTTTGAATACATGATAATAAAGCTATTACCACATCAACATCTAAATCAAATTAAGCAATTTAATCTAGATAAAAATCAAAAGAGGAAGAAGAGAAACTTGAATAACAATTAAGCAATATGAACAAGCAAAACAAGATCTCCAAATTAAACAACAAGATGGCTAATCCCTTGGATTGATTATGAGAGCCTAGCCTTCCATGGATGGGAAGGAAGAACTCAGAAAATAAAGAACAAAAATGAAATTCTAAAGAGAAGGGAGAAGAAGAGAAAGAAAACTAACAAATACTCAAACTTACTACAAAATTGAATTCTAACTTACTTCAAAATTGAATGCTTTCAATACAAAGAGGTTGGGTCTATTTATACTAATCCTAGAAGCCAATTTGTACATGTACATAATCTGAATACAAGCTATAAGAATATGAAAATTGTCAAAAATGGAAGCTTGATGCATGGTAGGTGGGTTGGTGCATGGTAGGTGGGTTGGTGTATGGTTGGTGGCTTTTAGTCAACAACTCTTATCCGAATTCTAGCTTCAAATTCATCACCTAAACGGTGCATTTTGGCTTGGATGTCTTCATCAAAGTTGTAGCCAGTTGTCTCCTTGAAAATCTCCAATTTGAATCATGTCATTTGGACTTTTAGAACTTCAGAAATGCCAAAAACACTGCACCTACCTCAAGTTAGGTTGGAAGAACGTGTTTCCAAATTCAAACCAACTTGTAGCTTCATTATCATGCCTAAAACGACATCTATTGACAAAATGGTCTTCAGTGAAGTTGGAGATATGGGTCTTATCTTTCAAATGACCAAGTTTCAGCCCAAGAGGAGGTCTATAACCCACTATATAGTCCAATATGTACATACTGCCCAGATGGTTCCGTGACAGCAAACTCACTCTGTATTGCAATGCTATTTTGGGCCCTTAGAAGTCCGATCCAGCTCTTAAGTTCTTCATGAAACTTGTAGATCCTTGTCTTAGCTTTCCAAAGACACCACGATCACCTCAATTGGATCACTGAGTCCCAAGTTATGGCCTAACCAAGGAAGAAAGGTCAAAATACATCAAAATCCGAAAATTAAACAATATTTACATTAAAACCCAATGAAGCCCAACAACATTAAACTCATCTAAAATACTAATATTGGGCACAATAAACATCTAATGAAGCTTAATACAAAGCTAATATAAGTGTCTCAAATTGATTGATCAATGGGCAGACACCAAATCCCATACCTCAAACACATCCAGGTTGCTCTTTCCCAATGAACTTAACATGTTTGGGAAGAAGTCCCGTTAGTCTTCAAGTCTAATTGTTCTTGCATTTAACAATAAACAATATATGTAATTAAGCATCCAAAGCTTGAATATAATAATTGTTAACTTTTCAATAACAACACAAATTTATAAATAAAATATTGTACTTACACTCTTTTTCCTAGTCTCATCATTAACAAAAGACCCATCATTTCGCTTATGGGTAATGGAATACATTTAACCCTACCATAGGGCCTCCCAGTTTGGATTTTCCAAAACTTTTGGAACATATTAGTAACATCATGAAATAATCACTTCAACTCTCAAAAAGATCAAAGATAACTTGATTAAACTAATTATACCAGCCCACGATTCTTCCTAAATATTGTCTTAGATCCAAGTGTATGAGGAACAATATGCTTCTGCCGGTTAGAAGTATTTTTATAACACATCCCCTGTATTGTTGACAAAAACAACAAAGTCAATAAATAGTAAACATTGCTAGACATTTTCAATGTATGTCTGATTACTAGAGTATTGACACTCAATCGAGACTCGTCAATTAATAAAAATTACCGGTTCACAAACTAATTTGTAGTATAGAGAATGAACCAAATCGTCTCTCAAGGATAAAAAAAAAACAAAGATTTAATCAGATCAAGATAATTAAAAGGGGGTTTTGATGATTTGAAAAGAAAATATACCGGTTGAATTAAATAAATGCAATTAACAAATTAACCAATCCAAGGAAATTTACCGATCATGAGTTTTAATTCATCATTGATCATAAGGAATTCACTTAATTGCTAATCATGTTCTTGGCCTTAGATCACATCAAGACACCTCAACATGATCCAAGAATCCTCTACTAGATAAGCATCTAGGATTTAATTAACCAAGGTTAGAAAAGGTAAGCACCATCCAAACATAGATTAACTTAAGATCGGGGATTTAACCAAGCTAAACAATCCATCAAAAAGCTTTGATATATTGTTTAGTCTTTGTGATCCTCTTTGAATACATGATAATAAAGCTATTATCACATCAACATCTAAATCAAATTAAGCAATTTAATCTAGATCAAAATCAAAAAGAGGAAGAGGAGAAACTTGAATAACAATTAAGCAATATGAACAAGCGAAACAAGATCTCCAAATTAAACATCAAGATGGCTAATACCTTGGATTGATTATAAGAGCCTAGCCTTCCATGGATGGGAAGGAAGAACTCATAAAATAAAGAACAAAAATGAAATTCTAAAGAGAATAAAGAAGAAGAGAAAGAAAACTCTCACAAATACTCAAACTTTCTCCAAACTTACTTCAAATTGAATGATGTATAATACAAAGAGATTGACTCTATTTATAATAATCCTAGAAGCCAATTTGTAATTGAAAATAATCTGAATGCAAACTGTAAAAACACGGAAATTGTCAAATATGGAAGTTTGATGCATAGTTGATGGGTTGGTGCATGGTAAGTGGGTTGGTGTATCGTTGGTGGCTTCTAGTCAGCAACTCTTATCCGACTTCCAGCTTGATTTTCATGACCTAGATGGTGCATTTTGGCTTGGAGGTCTCATGAAAGTTGTAACCAGTTGTCTCCTTCAACTTTTGGCGTTAGTTTCATGCCATTTGGACTTTTACAACTCCATATATACGAAAAACACTGCACCTACCTCAAGTTAGGTTGGCAGAACGTGTTTCCAAATTTAAACCAACTTGTAGCTTCTTAATCATGCCTAAAACGACATCTATTGACTAAATGGTCTTCAGTGAAGTTGGAGATATGGGTCTTATCTTTCCAATGGCTGAGTTTCAGCTCCAAAGGAGGCCTATATCCCACTATATAGTCTAATATGTGCACACTACCCAGATTCCAGTGGCAGCAAACCCACTCTGCATTGCAGGACTATTTTCGACCCTTAGAAGTCTGATCCAGCTCTTGAGTTCTTTATGAAAGTTGTAGAGCCTTGTCTTAGTTTTCCAAAGACACCAAGATCACCTCAAATGAATCATCGAGTCCCAAGTTATGTCCTAACCAAGGAGGAAAGGTTAAAATGCAGCAAAATCCAAGAATTATTCACAATTTGCATTAAAGCCCAATGAGGCCCAACAACATTAAACTCATCTAAAATACTAATATTGGGCACAATAAACATCTAATAAAGCCTAATACAAAGCTAACATAAGTGTCTTAAATTAATTGATCAAATTCCCCCACACTTAAGTTTTTGCACTCCTGGGCAAAACACATAAGAACAAAACTAAAGAAAAACAAGAAACATCATATTATTAAACTAAAAGCATAAAAATTGATTAAACCTAATCTAATCCACTTTTGTAGGAAAACACAATGGCACTTAGCATGTGTCACAAGCCTTTAAACCCCTAGGTGTCCCTAGTGGACGAGTTATAGTCTCGTGAAGGTTTACCAGGATGATACCCACAAACATGTAAAACTTTATTTAATCAATTCAACTAATTTTTAAATACAAGCATTGTATCAAATATAAACCATAATTAATAAGTCAAGTATGCTTAACAAAGAATAGTTGAATCAAACCAATTGAGAATAAAGTATAGCATAATCATGCTTTTATCAGAAATAGGCATGTTCAAATTGAGTAAAATTCCTCACAAGTGACACTCAAATCACACAAGGTGTTTAGGTTAACTGTTTACGTTCAACTCAGTCAAATTATGAAAGTATTTTACCATAGGCTTGCATATACATCAATTCTCCACTACTTATATCAAATAAATTGTAAAAATCAAGAGGCCTTTCAAAAAGGTTGTAATGAGACTTATAAGGTGAAGGAAGGGAACAATATGGATAATAGCAGGTTAAAACCAAAGAGAATAAAAGAGCATTGAGGAGTAACTCAAGTAGAAAACATAAATTTTTTTTACAACCATAAAATGCTCATTCTCTTCACACATTCCTTCCTTTTTGGATTCTTTTCTTTTACAACCTTTTGGCTTTATTTTCTTTTTCTTCTTTTTTTTTCTTTTTTTTTTTTTGGTACCAAGCATTTCGCATCAGCACACTAATTCCCCCACACTTAAATCATTGCAAGCAAAAGAACTCCTCTAATAAGAAAATCAATGCTCTCCTATTCCCTAAGGTAAGGTAAAACATGGTTTTTCATTCAAGGCTTGTAATGAGCTAAGAATAAAGAATGGGAAAATAGGCTCAGAGGGGGTTAACAACGGGATAATTGCAAGGTAGGTTTATTTGGCAAAAGCAGCTAAGTCAAAAAAAATGCCTCTATCATTTTTATGCAAGATACAGACCAATGTAATCTCAAATCGTTTCAATGCAAGTTCTAGAAAATAAATTCATAATTGACATCACTCATGAAAGAAAATAAACCAAGTGTAAGTATCAAACTTGGAAAAGCTCAAAACTCACAAAGGTATGGAATATTCACTCAATTCAGCCATGCTTTCTTCCTAATATTCACAGTCATATACACATGTATATCATGAAAATGATTCAACTATAAATTGTTTTACATACTTTTATTATCAATTAAGCTCAGATTCAGCTCATGCTTGCATCAAAATTAATTGAATTTTTTTTATATGTAAGAACAAAATAATTTAAGACCTACTATGAAATGCAAGTTAAGATGCGTCTCAAGAGCAAAACTACTCCTTACTGTGCCATCATACATCTAATAAGTTAGTAACAATAAAGATTAGATGGTTAGTTTTTGTGTTTTTTTTTTTAAAAAAAAAACTATGTACATGGTAATGTCAATTATCCCTCCCCCAAACTAATTTAAGACATTGTCCCCAATGTCAAAATAAAGATAGATAGAGAGAGGAGAAGATCTTACCAGAAAACTACAAATCGAGCCTGAAATAAGAAAATTATAAAAAAAAAAACTAAAATCATAAGAGAAAACAAAAATTCACAAGGACAAAGTCAGATTAAGTTTTTGCTTTTTGCTGCTGCTGCCTTGTTCCAAATTCAGTGGAGTCATTGCTGGATGACGTTGTGGGACAAATTCGTGTAGTTGATCGAGCAATTGTTCAGGGGTTGCAGCAGTTACAAGAATTTGACATGTCGCTTGTAAGATGAACCTTTGTTCCACAGCATGATCAAGAAAACAAAACAAACTGTCATAAAAATCATTAACATTTAATATACCTATGAGTTTTTGGTGAAAGTTCAGCTGTGACCAAGATACAATTTGGAAGATCTCTTCCAAAGTTCCAAAACCACCAGGTAGGGCAAAAAAGGCATCATCATTTGCTATCATAATGTTCGGACGTTGGTGCATGCAAGATACCATTACTTCATCCCATACTCATTTTCCAATGGGATTGCCAATAGCTAAAGGACTAGGAATGACACCAAGGACTTTGCCACCTCCTAAATGTGCAGCAGTGGCTACACAACCCATTAACCCAAGACTACCTCCTCCGTAAACTAAATGGATTTCTCTCTCAACTAGCACTCGACCAAGATGGTTTGCAATATTTACAAACTCTTTATCCTTCCTAGGATTAGATCCACAAAAGACACAAACACTCTTAATCTGACGAACTTAAGTGACTTCCATTTTCTTTTTTTTTTGTACTCTCACCTTATCAATGATCTGAAGAGAGCAAAGTGCATTATTTAAAGGAATCAAAACTCAAATGTAATAATTACACCTATAAAGGAGGGGTAGATCCGTGTGTCAGAAAAGTTTGAAAATAAGCACATAAATGATAATAGCTATATGACAAGGATAAAAGACTAATCTATATGTGTCAGAAGAAGTTTGAAAATACGCAACGCATATTTCAAAAAAAATACGTCTACATTTTTTTTTATTTTTTAATTTTTTTTATTGAACATGAAGAAAAATAAAAATAATACTTACAAGAGGTGTGATTGTGGCTCACATTTTCCTCTGATTTTACGTCCAGTAACAGCTTGAATGCTCTCTATGGGCCGATGGTCGGTTTCCCATCCAATTTTCTTAAAAATTGGCAAACAGGGTCTTTTTGAGTCAAATTCCCGATACTATAACGCTCATGTTCATCTTGGAATATTGGCCATAAATCGAGAAGTACTCTCTACACATCTCCACTAGGATACGTCTCAAGAGTCAATAGAATGTTATCTAGAGACTCCTTACTCATGCCATCCTTAATGAAGTGAATTTTATCAAGTCGATTTATAGACGCCATTCCAATTGATCTGTATTTTGTGTTACAAGTCCATCTTGCACATTTATAGTAGACTCGTAACCTTTTTGCTCTTCTTTTCTTTGTATATGAACTTTTGCCTAGCCCTGGCATATATGAAATAAGAGCGTCAGAAAATTCCCCTGTGATTCGGACCTTTGCTTCGATCAACTAGCGTATATCCGCAGGGATGCCTTGTGCATAAGCATCCTTAATCTCTCAAACCTTGCACAATAAATGTTAGTTAAAGCATTTTGAGGGAGAGAAGGGAATCGCTTGCGGAGGTTAACAAGCTGATTATCCATTTTGAAAGAAAGAAAGAAGAAAAACAAATTGAGTAAAATTATATACAAATTTCAGTATTTGTGGGTAACTGAATGGACCGAAAAATATTTTCACGGAGTATCGTTATCCGCCATTTAACCGGTGAAAAATTATCTGTCAATGAAAAACAAACAAAATTAAGACAGAAAAATCAAACTCTAATAGATTTTCTCACTTGGCACCGATTTTCTGTCTCGATTCCTGTGATTGCAAATAAGTCAAAGTTTTAAAGATGAAAGAGTTAGAAAACTTGGGTTGCCTCCCAAGAAGCGCTACTTTTAATGTCCTCAGCCAGCGTGATTGAAGATTTTGCACAATCGATGGGTCCTCCCTAATAATGATTCAATCTCTGGCCATTGACCTTAAACGTGGCTTGAGTTTTTTTTTTTTCAACAAAGTAGTGATCAATCATGGTAGAGGGCCTCATGTAGTTTGAGCTCCTTCATAAAAATTCTTGAGGCGATGACCATTAACTTTGAACACTTTGTTGGTGGCTTCACTCTTAATTTCTACTGCACCATGAGGAAAAACATTAATAACAATGAAAGGACCAAGCCACCTAGAACGAAGCTTACCAGGCATAAGTTTGAGGCAAGAGTTGTAGGGAAGGACTTTTTGACCAATGGTGAACTCCTTTCGTACCAACATCTTATCATGAAGGAGGTTGGTCTTCTCCTTGTAGATCCGGGAGTTCTCATACGCCTCTAATCGAAGCACCTCAAGTTCCTGAAGTTGGACCTTCCTTTGAGATCCGGCTTGACTCAAGTCAAGGTTACACTGTTTCACCGCCCAATAGGATTTATGCTCAATTTCCATCGGAAGGTGGCATGCCTTCCCAAAGACAATCCGGTACGGGGACATCCCTATCGGTGTCTTGTAGGTAGTTCGGTAAGCCCACAAAGCATCCTCAAGTCTTAGGCTCCAGTCCTTCCTATTAAGTTGGACTGTCTTCTCAAGTATGTGCTTGATCTCTCGATTTGAGACCTCGGCTTGCCCGTTTTTCTGGGGGTGATAAGGTGTAGAAACCTTGTGCAACACGCTGTACTTTCTCATCAAAGCCTCTATTCTCTGGTTACAAAAGTGTGAAGCCTAATCACTGATAATGGCCCTCGGGATTCCAAACCTGCAAAAAATCTGTGATCTAACAAAGTCCACAACAACTTTGGAATCATCATTCCGAGTGGCTTTTTCCTCCACCTATTTGGATACATAATCAATAGCGAACAAAATATAAATAAAACCAAAGGAAAAGGGCCCATGAAATCAAAACCCCAAATATCAAAGATCTCACAAGACAGCATAGGCTGCTGAGGCATCTCATTCTTGTGTGAAATCGTCCTTGTTCTTTGGCACTGTTTACAAGACTTACAAAACAGATATGCATCATGAAATAGTGTAGGCCAACACAACCCAGAGTCCAAAACCTTCCTAGCTGTACGTTGGGAGCCAAAGGGGCCACCACATGCAAATGTATGACAAAAGCTAAGAATAGAATGAAACTCATGATCAGAGACATACCTTTTAATAATCTGGTCACTACAAAGCTTCCACAGATAAGGATCATCCCATACATAGTACTTAGACTCACATTTCAATTTATCAGATTGAGCTCTAGTAAAACATGCAGGAAGAACACTAGCAACAAGGAAATTAACCATATTTGCAAACCAAGGGGAGGTGTTCTTACCTTGCAGCTGCAGAAGCTGCTCATCTGGGAAGGAGTTCTGTACAGGGAAGGGATCTGAAGCCTTCTCAATGCGGCTCAAGTGATCTGCCACTAGGTTCTCTGCTCCACTCTTGTCACGGATCTCTATATGAAACTCTTGGAGCAGTAGCATCCACCTTATTAGTCGGGGCTTTGCCTCTGGCTTCTTCTAAAGGAACTTTAGAGCTACATGATCAGTAAACACAACAACCTTAGAACTAAGCAAATATGATCTAAACTTATTCAAAGCAAAAACAATGGCTAAAAGCTCTTTTTCAGTTGTGGTATGGTTGGCCTAAGCATCATCCAGAGTTCTGGAAGCATAATATATCACATGAGAAGCTCTCTCCACTCTTTGTGCCAAGACTGCTCCTACTGCATAGTTAGAAGCATCACACATCAATGGGGGTGGGGAAAAGGCAGATTCATCTTTCATATTCACCTAATTTTAGCAGTTTTCAAAAATGGCCTACCTAAGATCAATGGGGGTGGGGAAGAAGCAGATTCATCTTCCATATTCAACACATAAAATTCAGCTAGGAATATTAAATTATTTACCCGAACCAGAACGTCTTCCAACACTCCTTTAGGTTGAGCAGTGCTCCGGTTTGCTAACTGAATGACAATACTGATGGGCTTTAGCTCTCCCATATGCAAGGAAATGTAAACTGACTTTGGCATTACATTAATGGAGGCTCCCAAGTCTAGCAAGGCATGAGTGACCTGTTGGTGCCCTATGGTGCAAGGGATGGTAAAAGTGCTTGGGTCTTTGCATTTGGGAGGCAGGTGAAATAACCAAGTGAAACACAAGAAGGGGGGTTGAATTGTGTTTCTTAGCCTTTTTTGGAAATTAATAAAAGATTTTCCTTTTCAACAGAAATTTAAACACACCTTTCTGAATATAGTCTCTTATAAAGTGATGTTTGATTTCAATGTGTTTTGCCCTTGAGTGTAGTATAGGATTTTTTGATAAGTTAATTGCAGCAGTATTATCACAAAGTAAAGGAATCTTACTTTCAAAGACGTTGTAATCTTCTAATTGATGTTTGATCCAGAGTAGTTGAGAGCAACAATTGGATGCAGAAATATATTCAGCTTCAGCTGTGGATAGAGCAATTGTGCTTTGTCTCTTGCTGGGCCATGATACTAGATTTCCTCCAATGAAGTGACATCCTCCACTTGTACTTTTCCTTTTGATTCTATCTCCAGCATAGTCAGCATCACAAAAACCAACTAATCTGTACTCATGAGATTTCTTAAATACTAAACCCAGATTAGTAGTTCCTTTCAAGTATCTGAAAATTCTTTTTACAGCAATTAAGTGTGACTCTCTAGGATCAGATTGAAAACGTGCACAAAGACACACACTAAACATTATATCAGTGTCCGGCCTTGATGAGATATAAGAGTGATCCGATCATACCTCTGTATACCTTTTCGTCCACCTTTTTATCCTTATCGTCCAATCTTAGTGTGGACGATGGATGCATTGGTGTGCTCATTGTTTTGCAATCGTCCAATTTGAATTTCTTCAGAAGTTCATTTGTGTATTTTGTCTGATGAATGTAGATTTCGTCCAATGTTTGCTTCACTTGCAAACCCAGAAAGAATTTTAATTCTCCCATTAAACTCATTTCGAACTCCTTCTACATCAGATTGGAGAAATCATTGCAAAGAGATTCATCAGTAGCTCCAAAGATAATATCATCAACATAAATTTGAACTAAAATGAATTTCGAGTTTTTGTCTTTTCAAAAAAGAGTAGTGTCAACTTTTCCTCTAGAAAAACCGCTTTATATTAAAAAAGTGCTTAACCTTTCATACTAGGCTCGAGGAGCTTGTTTTAAACCGTACAAGGCCTTTTTCAATTTGAACACATGCTCAGGGAAAATTTCATCCTCGAAACCAGGTGGTTGTTTAACGAAAACTTCTTCATTGATTATACCATTTAGAAATGCACTTTTTACGTCCATTTGATATAGTCTCATGCTATGATGAGCAGCAAATGAAAGTAAGATGCGTATGGCTTCTAGTCTAGCTACAGGAGCAAAGGTTTCAGTGAAATCAATACCTTCTTGTTGTGAGTAACCTTGGGCTACCAACCTTGCTTTGTTTCTCACAACCTTACCATCTTCGTCCAATTTGTTTTTGAATATCCATTTTGTGTCGATGATGGACTTGTCTTTAGGCTTTTGAACCAGCGTCCAAACATCATTTCTTTTAAATTGATTTAGCTCTTCTTGCATGGCTAAGATCCATCCTTCGTCCTGTAGTGCTTCTTCTATTTTTCTTGGCTCCATTTCAGAGATGAAGGCTACATTTGAGTATTCTCTGAAGGTAGATCTTGTACGCACTTTATCATCTGGATTACCAATGATTTGGTGTTCTGGATGATAAGTTTTGAAGTGCCAGCTTCTTTGACCATCAGTTGTTTCTTCTTTTCTTTCATCGTCCAATGTTCTTTGTTTTTGGTTGCTGATCCTTCTCCTTTGTCTTTTAGGTTTAATTATGCAAAGGATTCGTCTAGCTCTGACAAATCATTATCAGGCTTTTTGTCATTGAATTTAACATGAACAGATTCTTCAACAGTTAAGGAGCGAGAGTTATATACTCTATATGCTTTAGATGTTTCTGAGTATCCTAGGAAAATACCAGAGTCAACTTTAGCATCAAACTTTCCTAAAGAATCCTTAGTATTCAAGATAAAGCATTGACAGCCAAAAGAATGAAAGTAAGAGATGTTGGGTTTTCGTCCTTTCCACAATTCATATGGAGTCTTGTTTAAAAGAGGTCTAATATATATTCTGTTTTGAATATAACATGCAGTGTTAACAGCTTCAGCCCAGAAGTGTTTGGAGATTGAGTTGTCATTGAGCATTGTTCTAGCCATCTCTTGAAGAGATCTATTTTTTCTTTCTACCACACCATTTTGTTGTAGTGTTCTTGGGGGCAGAGAAGTTGTGATGAATACCGTTTTCTTCACAGAACAATTGAAAGCTCTCATTCTCAAATTCTCCTCCATGATCACTTCGGATTGAGTTGATACACATGCCTTTTTCATTTTGAATTCTTTTACAAAAAATAGAGAAGACTTTGAAAGACTCATCCTTGTGAGCTAGAAACATAACCCATGTCCATCTAGTATAGTCATCTACTATGACCAATCCATATTTCTTTCCATTTAGTGAAGAAGTTCTTGTTGGACCAAATAGATCAAGATGTAACAATTCTAGTGGTCTAGAGGTGGAAACGATGTTTTTGGATTCAAAAGAGTTTTTGATTTGTTTCCCCTTTTGACATGCTTCACAAAGATCATCTGATTTGTACACAAGCTTTGGTAGTCCTCTTACGAGGTTATGCTTATTTAGTTTAGAGATTAATCTCAAACTTGCATGACCAAGCTTCTTGTGCCATATCCACTGTTCTCCTTTTATGGAAACTAGACATGATACATTTTGATCTGAAAGATCTTCCAAGTCAATTTTATAAAGATTGTTTTGCCTTTTAGCGATTGAAGAGTATGGATCCGTCAGAGTTTTTAACTATACATTCTCCTTGATTGAATGAAACATTAGATCCACTATCACATAATTGACTAATGCTAAGCAGATTATGTTTCAATCCTTCAACTAGAAGAACATTATCGATAGAGGGAAAAGGATGCTTATCAATCTTACCTATTCCAACTATTTTACCTTTCTGATTTCCTCCAAACGTGACGGAGCCTCCTGAATTAGTTTTGATGTCTTGGAACATAGACCTTTCTCCCGTCATGTGCCGTGAGCATCCACTGTCCAGGTACCATGACAGGTGTCTTTTTCTTGTTGCTAAGCACATCTGCAAGAGGAATTATCATATCCTTAGGTACCCATATCTTTTTGGGTCCTTTTTGGTTAGCTCTTGGAGATCCATAATATTTTTACTTTTTATTAAAGAGATCTTTAGAGGAAGGGTAAACGTTCTTATAACCATTCTTCAAAGATTTAGGTTGGGTAGTAGTTTTTTGAAAAAACTTTTTATCAGTATCTTGATATCCCAATCCAGATTTGTCACGAGGATCTCTTGAATACCTAAGTAAAATGTTTAGGTTGTTGGTGCTTTTCACAAATTTACTGAGGTCCTCCGTTAATTCTTTTACCTCAGTATGAAGTTTATCAACTTCATCTGAAGTGTTGGACTCAGAGGATGTTTTTAAAAGAGCATTTTCGGTTTTTAATTTATCATAATAAATTTCAAGTTCTTGTTTTTCTGAAGACATTTTTCCATATTCTTTGGTTAATTTTGAAAACTTCCTTTTCAGGGATTTATATTCAACTGCTAAAATAGATGAATTATTTAACAACTCATCAAATGCATTCTGAAGATCAAGATCACAGTTTGTTACCTCATCTTCTTCTTCTTCTGACAAGGTGTTTGCCATGAGACATAGATTTGCTTCTTCTTCTGCTTCTTCTTCATCATCAGTAGTTGAAAGATCAAGATCTTCCCAGGTGGCCATTAATCATCTTTTCTTCTTTGGAAAGAATCTCCTTTTCTCTTTCTCCTTGTTTAGTGAGGGGCATTCCGCTTTAATGTGTCCTAAGCTTCTTGCATTCATAGCATATGATTGGACTCTTGTCTTTTGTTTACATTACGTCCTTTGGTGACCTTCATCCAAAGTGCTTTCTCCGCATACCTCCTTTCTTTTTCCACATTGCTTGTATCTTTCTAGAGATGAAAGATAACTCGTCATTATCAGATATATCATCTTCAGATGACTCGGCCTCGTCTGATGATTTTTCAGCTTTAAGTGCTTTGGACGCACTGCCTTTGTGAGCTTTAAGGGCAATTGATTTCCCTTTTCTTGAGCTTTCCTCTTCTTGAAGTTCCAGCTCATGAACTTTAAGAGAACCCAAGAGTTCCTCCATGGTAAGAGAAGCTAGATTCTTTGCTTCCTGTATGGCAGTAACCTTAGGTCTCCACTGTCTGGAAAGGCTCCTTAGAATTTTTCTGATATGATCTTGATTATCATAGGTCTTTCCCAGAGATCTCAAGCCATTGATTATTGTTTGGAATCGTCCAAACATTTGATCAATGTTTTCATGCTCTCCCATTTTGAAGAGCTCATACTGGTGAACCAGCATGCTTATCTTTGATTCCTTGACTTGAGATGAGCCTTCATGTGCTAAGGCCAAGGTATCCCATATCTCTTTAGCTGTTTCACAGCTATGAACTTTATCGTGCTCTGATCCGTGATGGCACACATAAGATAATGTTTGGCTTTTGAGTTAAGGCGATGTCCTGGTTCGTTGTCCTTCCGTCCATTGCGGCCGAGGGAGTTCCCGTCCTTCGTTGGTGGGTATTTAATATCCATTTTGAACTAGGTCCCAAATGTTCTTATTTTGGGCTTCATTTAATGCAATCTTTCTCTTCTTAGAGTTTTCATAGTCGTTTCCATTGAATAGAGGTGTTCTGTTCATTGCTTGTCCTTCGTTCTCCATTTAAGGGTGTACTGGATCTTTTTCCTCTGCACTGTTAGATGCTCAACCCAAGAGGCTGAGCTCTGATACCAATTGAAATAACAAAGTGAAACACAAGAAGGGGGTTGAATTGTGTTTCTTAGCCTTTTTGGAAATTAATAAAAGATTTTCCTTTTCAATGTAAATTTGAACACAATAAGGATAAAGTTTGACAAGCAAAGAACTTAGAACCAACACGGCTCGATCCTATTGGACTCTAAGGATTTTGAAAAGACTTTTAAGAAAACCGTTAACACGTTCTAAAACCAATTAAAAGGTCTTTGTTAATAAACACAATAGTAAACCCCAGAGGTTAGTGAATATAATAAAAACACTAGAAGAGAAGAGAAGCTTACACACGAGATTTATCCCTGGTTCACTCTTATCAACCAAGAGCTACGTCCAAATTCCTTCAACCGTAGGATTTTCCAACTAATCTTTTTCGAGATTACAAGTATTATACACCTCTTCGTGTAACAAGTATTTTCAACCTCTTCGAGTTCAATCACACAAGTATTCTTTTACACACAAATTTCTTCGTCAAAGCTTACAACGCTAAGATGAATAAGTGAAAGTAGATGAAAGCTTGAGTTTGAAACTCACTAACAAATGAGAATAGACAATAGAAATCTCAAGGCTTTTTCTTTTTACACGTATAAGATAATCCAAGAGGAAATAAAGCTTTTTAGACTTTGTAAGATGCTTTGACAAAGATCTCTCTGTATTTCAAGTGCTGCTTCTTCTCTTTATATGTAAGAACAAATTGAGCAGACTTCAAGAGTTATATCGTCCAACGGAAACATTTATTACCATTCTGAGTAGCATTAAATGCATCTACTGGAAAAGTGCTGAACTTCTTATGACGGTGACTTTTATTCTCTGAGATTTCCAATCAGTGAAAACAAAGTCCTGATTTGTCTAAGATTGCAGAAGGTTTCTTATTTGCAGATCTTTGTAGTTGTTAGACAATGTCAGCAAAAGTGGCTTAGTTGACTTCTTCTGTCGCCGAGAGCTGTCAGAGTTCTTTTCTAGCATTTAATGATGAACAGTTCTTCATTTTTGAATTTTAACTTGGATGAAGGCTAGAGCTTGAACTTTGTAATAGAGAAATGAGTCTAAGCTTTGGCAAAAGGATAGTATTGGACGAACCAATAAAAATAGTAACAGTATATAAGACAGTTATTGGACGCACAAAGCATTTTTAGACAATCATTGGACGCACAAAGCATTTTCTTTAAGCTCAGAGCAGAAAGGACGCACATACAAGTAGCGATTTGTTAATACTATGTCGAAACACTTACTTGTTCAAACTAAATAAATATTTTTGTTATCCTCAAAACTTAAACAGGGAAGGCTACAACTTTTTAAGATTTAGTGCTTAAACCTTTTATAAGATTTTGGTTTCAACAGCAGGTTGGGTTGAATCAAAGTAGAGACATTCCTCCCCATACTCACTTTTTCAGTTCCCTTTAGCTTCCTCTTATGGGTGCACATCTCTTTCAAAAACCTGGCATACTTGGGGATTTGTTTAATCGCCTCCAAGAGAGGTATATTCACCTCAACCTTCTGAAAAGTCTCCATAATTTCCTTATCCAAGTTAGTCTCAACCATATGCCTCGGCTATATCATTCGGTTGGGAAAAGGAAGTGGAATGTTGGAAGCTGACTTTTGTGGATGTTCACTTTTCTGCTATACTGAATTTTCTGTCAACTGCTGGTTTGATCTAATTTTCTGCTTGGCTGTTGTAGGATCATTTGCTCCTAAATCTGCTACAACATCTGAATTTGCTGCATAATCTTATTTTTCTGGGTCAAGGGTAGAATCTGGAATTATCTGCTGTACTGGTCCATTGATTTGCTTACCACTACGCAAAGTTATAGCACTAACATTGCCTCTAGGGTTTGGAGTGGTTTGAGAGGGCAATTGGCCAGAACCCTGTGACTTTAATTCATGAATAGATGTGGCAAGTTGACCAATTTGAGTCTCCAAGTTCTGAATGGTGGTTTCAGTTCTCTGTTGAAACTGGATGTTAGTGGTGGCCAACTGTTTCACCAAATCCTCCAATGAGGACTCATATTTCGTGGCTACAGGACCTTGCTGCTGGAATGGTGGTCTACTTGGTCCAGCATGTGGCTAAAACTGATTTGTCCTTGCTTGCTGCTGGAATGGTGGTCTATACTGGTTTGGTGGCTGCTGATTTGATTCATTCCCATATCTCAGATTGGGATGGTCCCTCCAGCCAGTGTTGTAAGTGTTGGAGAATGGATCATATTTCTGTTGTTGTTGCTTATGGAATTGTGGCTTCTCAGGAAACATACCAGCTGCAGCCACAGATTGGTCTTGAAACTCAGAATCATCTTGTAATGTGGGGCACGAATCTGTGGGATGGGATGAGCTATAGCATATACTGCAAACTCTTACAGGGGTCTACACAGGTGGTTTGTGTTGTCCCATTGCCATATGTCTGACCAAAGAAGTGAGCTCATCCAATCTACGTTCCACCCTTTGTTGATCAGCAAGTGAAGAGGTATTAACTTCATTGACTACTCTAGTTGTAGCACCCATTCGAGTACCAAATTGCTGAGAATTTGCTGCCATGTTTGCAATTAAGTTTCTGGCAGCACTTGGAGTTTTATCTACCAATGCTCCACCACTTGCAGCATCAATATACTCCTTTCCATTGGCATTAACCCTTCATAGAAGTATTGGATTAGCAGTTGATCACTAATTTGATGGTGTGGGCAGCTCGAGCACAATTTCTTGAATCTCTCCCAATACTCATGGAGAGTTTCACCACTGATTTGCCTTATGCCACAAATATCTTTCCTTATTGCAGCAGTTCTTGATGCAGGAAAGAGCTTTTCCAGAAATAGTCTTTTCATGTCATTCCAAGAAGTGATGGCAGTAGGTTGTAACTAATACAACCAATCCTTAGCAGCACCATCCAAGGAGAAAGGAAAGGCCCTTAGCTTGATGTGATATTCAGCTATTCCATGAGGTTTCATGGTGGAGCAGACAACATGGAACTCCTTCAAATGCTTATGTTGATCTTCACTTGCAAGACCATGAAACTTGGGCAGCAAGTGTATCAATCCAGATTTCAACTCAAAATCAACATTAAGTTCAGGATATTGAATGCACAAAGGTTGATAATTCACATCAGATGCTGCCAATTCCTTAAGGGTCCTATTATTACAGTCAGCCATAGTAAAATCAGCAGACTCAGTATCAGACACTGAAGCACTAACAGAAACAGTCTCAACAGGATTAAAAGAGTCAACAAGATCAGGTGTAATGCCAAGTACAAATCCAATTCCATAAGCTATTTGGTTAGCTCTATGAATGCTACCACTAGTCCTATGAATTCTGAGAAGTGTATGAAAGGTTCTATCAATTTCAGGATCAAATGAATGCAAGGTACCAGGATCAGACCTAGTCATACAGCATGCAGCTCATATGAAAGTAAAGAAAAACAATTAAAATACTAAAAATTCCTAAAACAAATACTCCAAAAATATAAACAAAAATAAAAACAGTATCAAATGAATTTTAAAAATTATGGAACCACCACAGGGTGAAATCTACAAAAATTGCTATCCAACAAAATAATAAAAAATCTTAAACAATTGAAAATGTGGTCTTAACGATGGACTTTGGCTAAAATAAGGGTGACCTCACTATACATAGTGAGCCTTTCTCAAAATAACGTTTTCCATTAGTGTGCAAAAATTCAGGTCAATCATAGATACTTTACCGAACCGAAATTCTTGACACGATACCCTTTACCTAATTTCAGCCGAATTCCACTTGAAAAAGCTTCAAAAACAAAACAAACACAATTGTTAGAGTTAGATGAAATGATCAAATAGTTGCCTTGGGGCAACGGTGCCAAATATGACAAGAGGATGTCGAGACTCGTCAAATAATAAAAATTACCGGTTTACAAACTAATTTGTAGTATAGAGAATGAACTGAATCGTCTCTTAAGGATCCAAAAAGAATAAAGATTTAATCAGATCAAGATAATTAAAAGGAGGGTTTTGATGATTTGAAAAGAAAATATATCGGTTGAATTAAAGAAATGCAATTAACAAATTAACCAATCCAAGAAAATTTACCGATCTTGAGTTTTAATTCATCATTGATCACAAGGAATTTACTTAATTGCTAATCATGTTCTTGGCCTTAGATCACATCAAGACACCTCAACATGATCCAAGAATCCTCTACTAGATAAGCATCTAGGATTTAATTAACCAAGGTTAGAAAAGGTAAGCACCATCCAAACATAGATTAACTTAAGATCGGGGATTTAACCAAGCTAAACAATCCATCAAAAAGCTTTGATATATTGTTTAGTCTTTGTGATCCTCTTTGAATACATGATAATAAAGCTATTATCACATCAACATCTAAATCAAATTAAGCAATTTAATCTAGATCAAAATCAAAAAGAGGAAGAGGAGAAACTTGAATAACAATTAAGCAATATGAACAAGCGAAACAAGATCTCCAAATTAAACATCAAGATGCCTAATCGCTTGGATTGATTATAAGAGCCTAGCCTTCCATGGATGGGAAGGAAGAACTCATAAAATAAAGAACAAAAACAAAATTCTAAAGAGAATGGAGAACAAGAGAAAGAAAACTCTCACAAATACTCAAACTTTCTCCAAACTTACTTCAAATTGAATGATGTATAATACAAAGAGATTGGCTCTATTTATACTAATCCTAGAAGCCAATTTGTAATTGAAAATAATCTGAATGCAAGCTGTAAAACACACGAAAATTGTCAAATATGGAAGCTTGATGCATGGTTGATGGGTTGGTGCATGGTAGGTGGGTTGGTGGCTTCTAGTCAGCAACTCTTATCCGACTTCCAGCTTGATTTTCATGACCTAGATGGTGCATTTGGGCTTGGAGGTCTTCATGAAAGTTGTAGCCAGTTGTCTCCTTGAAATTTTGGCATTCGTTTCATGCCATTTGGACTTTGACAACTCCAGATATGCCAAAAAAATTGTACCAACCTCAAGTTAGGTTGGCAGAACGTGTTTCCAAATTCAAACCAACTTTAGCTTTATAATCATGCCTAAAACGACATCTATTGACTAAATAGTCTTCAGTGAAGTTGGAGATATGGGTCTTATCTTTCCAATGGCTGAGTTTCAGCTCCAAAGGAGCCCTATAGCCCACTATATAGTCCAATATGTGCACATTGCCCATATTCCAGTGGCAGCAAACCCACTCTGCATTGCAGGACTATTTTGGACCCTTAGAAGTTCGATCCAGCTTTGAGTTCTTTATGAAAGTTGTAGAGCCTTGTCTTAGCTTTCCAAAGACACTAAGATCACCTCAAATGGATCTTCGAGTCCCATGTTATGGCCTAACCAAGGAGGAAAGGTCAAAATGTATCAAAATCCAAGAATTATTCACAATTTGCATTAAAGCCCAATGAGGCTCAACAGCATTAAACTCATCTAAAATACTAATATTGGGCACAATAAACATCTAATAAAGCCTAGTACAAAGCTAACATAAAAGTCTTAAATTAATTGATCAGGTACGCATTAGATTCCAGCTATTCAGATGCATTAGATCTATTTACACTTTCACACTTCCTTTCCGAATTTCGCATTCCTTTGATTTATCTTTCCAAGGCCTATATTTTCACACCTGGTGCTCTGCAATCAAATTTTGTTGAGAAGAAAAGATTCACACCTGAATATGATAATTCATCTTTAACTGAGTGGAAATGGGAAGGAACCATTGCTAAAGGTGGAACCCCTGTTTGTCGTGCTTGTTGCTTCCCTATAGGGAAAGTCCTATATATAATATTGTAAGTATAAAATATTCCTTTTAAAATGTAGTTTTCGGGATTAGAATGTTTTACATCAGCTTTAAAATACTTTTATTCTTTCTATTTTTAGCTTGTCCAATTTTACCAAGACTCCCATGAAACATAACTTCTATTGAAAAGGGTAAAAGAAAACAACCTGGAGATGTGAAAGAGAAAAAAAACAGAAGAAGAAAATTGCCTCTATTACATAAGATAAATTGTTGTAATAAAGAATGAGTATAACTAACATTTCTAGATATCTTTATTATCCATAGATTATAGTTTATTTGAGTTTCAGTCAATGCAGTGCCTCATTGGCCATTAGCGCAAGGATTAAAGTTTAGTTAACTTTTACTATCCAAGGCATTTTTATATATTAAGTTCTGCTGGGTTAACATAAACTATGGCTTTCTCATATTTTTGGTTTACTTAGGTTGTTAAGTCATTCATGTGGTCTTAGTTCATTTGAGGTGAATATTTTTTTTTAAAAAAAATCCAATGGCTTGACAAATGGTAACCTAATGAGTAATGTTGTTTACACAAACTTTTTCCTGATAAACCTGGCCAAAGTACAGAGAATGAAATACATAAATATTAAAAAAAACTAGTAACAGTAGATAAGAAAACTCTAGGCTCGTTTCGTGGGGCCTATTCCTCAATGGCTTTATGCAGCTAGCATAACTAGTTCTCACTGGCTCCCACTTGGGACTGCCCTGTGTGGAGTTTGTTATTGCCTCCCCCTTCTTCCCAGATTCCTCATGATCACTAGCCACCTCATCCACTAACAGCTCTCTATTTCCCTTTCTTCCCTTCCTCTCATACATTCTTATTTCCCTTGCAACCCCCTTATTCTTCCTGTTATAGACCCTGGTTATGGGTGGTCTATCAGTTACTTTTGGGGATGATTGTGATGTTTATAAATCTTGTTGATTCATAGTTATTGTTACTTTTATTAAATATATTTATATTTTTGGTCCTAGGGTATCTTAGTGATTCTCATATTTCGTGGTCTTAGGTTGTATTTGGGCATGGGTTTATGTTACTTAGGTGTGCATGGGTTTTTCATGTTCAAGTCTCCCTTATGAGTAGTAGTAGAGTTTCAATCCTTGTAGGATTAGGAATTTTCCTAGTAGAATAAGTTAGAGGAGGTTTACTTAAACAATTGTAACGCCTTGTTTTAGAAAATAATAATGAGATTTATGAATTGGGGCAACAGATTGCTCGCTTCTTGGTTGTGTGATACAATTAAAGCATAGTTGTGAGGCCTAAGGGACCCTAGGTGTGAAATCAAGGTTTCCTTTCCTTCTTCTCATCTTTTATCCTATTTTCTTCTATTTTATCAATCGCGCAGACCTGATTTCTTTGGCTGACATAACTAAAAATCCATCCTATCAAAATGATAATCAATTGTTCCTTGCTTCCATTGGCCCCCCATTAATGATCAAAAGCAAAACCCTTTCTCGCATGTACTATTCATAGCACCCAAACATTATCAATTTGAACCTTAGAAGTTAGAACCATCCCATGGCTTCCAAACCCTCCTTACCCTCACATAAACTCAGTGAACCTTCAATCCAAGTATTTTCTATCATTAATCCACCTAAGAAAACCTTACCCCCATTAAATCCTAAGCATTTTTCCGTCCTACATTATATCATAAATTCACAAGATGCTGATAGAAAGAGTGCATCTATAAAATATCAAACAAAATAAATAAATAAAAAACGGATGCAATGATGAATGAAATTTGTTACATATTGTGACCAAGAGCACAAAGATTTTGTTTCCTGATAGAATAAAGGTAAAAGCAGGAGGGCTTGCTAGCAACATATGAATATAGTGTGTATTCAGCAGATGCAGACAAGATTATAGGTACAATACATGTAGTGATTATAATGTGACTACCCAAAATCATAACCAGAATACTGATTACAAACAAATAATTCCATAAAAGAGTCTCAACTATCAAGTATGCAGTGATTATATGATATAAATCTTCCACAATTCAAAGTGTTATCATAATCTCAATGAGCAACATGGCTCTATGAAACATTCTCAGCCAAACCGTGTAACACCCTCGGTTGAGTGTCACATTTTGAGAATAACCAGATACTTAATTTACTCTTCTTTGTTATCTAGTGTAATATGAACAGAATAATAATACATAGAAATTTAATAACAAATATTTTACATTGATTTTATTCTTTACTAAATATTTATAGTTACACACATAGCTTTATTATACATAAGTTACTATTTACATATATTACCCATTTTACAACTGTTTTATACATATACACAACACTAACATTCTCCCTCCATCTACATGGGAGGATCATCATTCTCAATGAATCCATTGTGATGAGAGGGTCCCAGGGCAGAGGACCGGAATGCTCTACGCCATCTTGGGGTATGTGCAGAAGAGATGATGGATCTCTTCTGTGGTGTGTGGGAGACACTGGCACCCCATATGTCTCTGATAGGCATGAATAACTCAACCAAAGCAGATATGGTAAAAACAATGATAGGATCTCTATCACTAGTCCTATGGAGGGTGATGGTTATGTCCCCTACATAAGTAGCACTTTCTGCTTCCAAACGAACATGCCACAGCTCAGGTCCTTCATGGAATTGAACAATGATGAATCCTAGGAATTTAGTTCGGCCATCTTTGAATGTAATCAAATCACAAATCACAAGTTTCACAAAAAGGGGGTGAGATTCTCACATCATCATAAATACCAATAAACCAGTATAAAAATAGCATACAATAGTTACATAAGCTAAAGCTCATCAATAGGCACTTATTCCACATATAAAGTCATATTTAATCAATAAAATGACAAACCAACCTTAATGCACAGAATGATAATGCAAGTATGACAACTGACCATGCATATGCACATAAATGACCCCTACTCCATGGAGCTTAAATACAACAAGTCAAAGAGAGTGATTGGGAGTACATGTTCCGTATCATTTAGCCAACAAGTTCTAACAATTCATTTGTGCAATACGGCTCACGCGAACACTTTCCACCAATCGTCAATGGGCCAATTTATAGTCGAGATCGTTGGTGTTTTGCAATCATAATACCACAACACAATCCCAGCCGGCCACTTGTGGAGTTTCTGGACCTCCAACGACTCCAAGATCATTGAAGATCTTCACTCGGCCATTCGCACCAGCACTAAAGTGTTAAGCTCAATCTCCTAGGCTCCAAGCCTTACAACAAGTCTTATACTGACTAAATATATATATACAGTATAAATATTCCCAGAATATATATACAATCCCCTTGGAATTCAAGCTATCATTTCTTCAAGAATAGTGTCAACTGTCCTATCCAGGGTCCAGTCTACGTCGGCCTGATAGTCGTAACGTTGTTCTCAATTATATGGTGTTATAAAATAATTTCCAAATCGCGTAACATATCTCTTACGGTTTTTAAATCGCGTAAAAATTTTTCCGTAAAAATTTAATCAGGTAAGGTATAAAAATCGTTTTTCAGTCACGTAAAGTGTTTTCTGTAAATTTTCAGTTGCGTAGAGTATTTTTCACAAAAAATAATTTATTTCATGCTAAATAAAATATTTCCAAGTTTATTTTCACTTTCTATAATAAAACTAAGTAAAAATAAATATTAACCTTAAAATAAATTCTCCAAATTTCTTTCCATATCCAAAATATTAATTAAAATGATAAATATTAATAAAACTATTTATCCTCATATTTTCGAAAACTCAAAAATTCTTCTAAATAAAATAAATTCTACTAAAAATAATTCTTTTCTATAATCAAAATATTTAATTAAAGTTCTAAATATCTCTAAAATAATTTCTTCTTAAATTTAAAAAATAATAATAATACTTCTTAAATAATATAAATTCTAATAAAAGGAATTTCTCATATTTTTCCATATATCAAACCAAATATATGCATGTCCTAGACATGTCTATTACCTTGTACTGTGGCCGGCCTCTCCAAGCTCAAAGCAAGGTGATGGTTATCATTTTTGCCACCTAAATTTCATTAGTGTCATGGTGAGTCACTTAAGTAATTCACCATCTTCATTAATTTTTTTACCACGACTCACTCATTGAGTCACCATAGCCATAAATGTTACCATTTATTGTATAGGATATTTTTAGCAAGATTTTTACCAGTAGCTATTATTCAATGGACAAAGATCAGTATCTATTGTCCAATGGACAATAAGATGTACCCAAAATCAACCAAAGTTTTTATTTGATCATAAAATCCCTAAAAATGGAAAATGATCAAATCTGCTGACGGATTTGTAATCTGAACTTTTGTTTATTTTTAGAAATTTCCCAAAGGTATTCCAGACCAAAAATAAAATTATTTATTTTTATTTTCCGGAATGGTCTAGAATCAACATATAAGGTTAAGTTCTATTAAACTTTGATTTAATTGAACTCATAAAAATTCCTAAAAATCATTTATCACAAAAATCTAAGAAAACAACATATATAATATAAGTCGAAATTTCGGGGTGTTACAACGGGGAATAGGAATAGTGTCTCGTCGAGATCGTTGGTGTGTTGCAATCATATTACCACTGCATAATGGTGCTACCAATTGGCCCCCTGTGGAGTTTCCACACCCTGACGCCTCCTAGATCAAATCCATAATCTTCACTATGCAATTCGCACCCGCACTAAGGTGTAACTCAATCCCCTAGGCTCAAAGCCTTAACAACAAGTCTCAACATACTTCCACAATCTCATGGTCAACTAACCCATGCATAGTGCAATAATTCATGATCAATACATGATCCCTTCGGAATTCAAGCCACCACTAAAATTCAGTGTCCACTGACTTGTCCAGGGTCCAGTACATCGGCCCAACAATAGTTCCACTGTTTCATAATCGTGTGGTGCTTTTTAAAACATTTTCCAAAACCTGCTATGGTTACGGGTTTTCAATCGCGTAACTCTCTGGTTATTGTTTTTAAATCGCATAACGCTTCCGTTACGTTTTTCTAAAATCGTGTAACATTTCTGTTAAGTTTTTCAATTGCGTAAAACTATTTTCTCAAATTTCAAATCGCGTAACTCAAAAATTAATATTTTTGAATCACAAAATATTTTTAAATCATTTTTTAATCACGTAAAGCATTTTCTGTCAGTTTTCAATGGCATAAAGCATTTTTCGCTAATTTTCAATCTCGTAAAGTGTTTTTCATAAAAACTACACTATTTTGTACCAAATTAAATATTTCAAACTTATTCCCATTGTTTTCACTAAAACTAACCTTTTTGAAAATTTCTTTTGTAATTCCCAACCAATTTTCAAGGATTGTTTTATCTTGAAACTATTTGTTTCAACTTTAAATCCTTACCAAAATATTTTCTCCTAACTTTCCGAAAATGAAAAGTCCTTTGAAATAAATGTTTATTTAAAGTATGTCTTTCTCTCAATTTAAAAACTTTGTTCATCTCCTTTTTGTCTATAATAAAATATTTAACCTAACTAATCAACACCTAATTAATTAAGTTTAACAATTAATAAAACAATTTCCTTGATGCTAACTTTGTGGACTATGTGGCCATGGGCCACACTTGGTCTTGGGACCAAAATCTTTTGATGCTAACACTTTGAAAACCAAGTGGTCGAACCACTCATATGGTCTTTGGACCAAAAATCCATTCATTTCTCATCATGATTCATGGGTTCAAATCAAACATATGCATGTCCTAATCATGCCTTTCCATTCACACATGAATCGCTTCATCCATGTCCAAGTTATATCATACTTTCAATCATCACAAGTTCATGCAATATTTCGAATCCATAAAAACACATAGGCTAAATAAAGCTTAAAATCACAAAGCATAAACCATAAAGATAAACCTCACGAAAATTAAGTGAATAAATCCTTCAGTGGATTTTTCACTAACAAACCACAAATTCTATTTCCTCACTACCATATTGGTTTATAAGAGAAACTCCCCCTTACCTTAGATGGTTTCAAAAATTCCCCTCGATGCTCTTGGAATAGTTTTCCTTTTTCTCCACCAACAAACCCTTAAAAGAAACAAAGTACACAAATCTTAAGCTCTAAGACTTGAAACAAGATGACCATGGATCAAACCTATGGTTTAGAACTTTAAAAATTGAATTTAAAAAGTGAAGATGAAGAACTTTCACCTTTTGCTCTTCAACTTGATTCCAAGAAAAGTGAGTGAAGATGATTCCTTTTGAGAAAACATCCAACACAAAGGTGTCTTGGAATGGTATCTAGGTTCAAGAAACTCGGTTGATTGAATTTGTTCAAGCTTGGAAGGTTAGAAAATGGTCTTGGTCATGAGCTTCAAGGAGAGAAAGATGAGAGAAAATTTTGGCTCTTGAACAAAAGTGAGAGTAAAATGTGAAAAGTGAAATAAGATATTTTGTTGCTCCTCCACCTTGCTTGGCCCGAACCTGCAAGAAGATTGGAGAAGAATGTTGTCTTCCACCAACACACAAAGTAGCTAGTGACTCACTTGGATGACTAGGTGTGGTGATTAACCCATGAGTAAGCAATGATGTCATAAGGTGGATGATTAGGCACATGACTAAGCTAGGTGACATCATCATGACCCACCAATGACATCATCACTAGATATTTATCTCTAGATATTTTCCAGTAACTATTATCTAATGGACAAAGACTAGTATCTATTATTTAATGGACAATAGGATATACCTAATTTTTTTATCTGACAATAAAATCTCAAAAAATGAAAAACTTTGAAATCTATTTTCGGATTCGGATTTCGTGAACTTCCCTGGCCTCAGTAAATAATCAAAATTTTTCCGGCCTCAAAACTAACTCTTTTTTAATTTCCGCTACAACCTCAAAACAACACATAAAGTCAAAGAGAAATAAAAATCAATTCAATAAGATTCACAAAAACCCCCCCAAAAATCACAAAAATTGAGAAAATCAATATTTAATTAGAAAAAAGAAATTTTGGGGGGTGTTACAGTTACAAAATGGAGAAATACTTCAAACCCTAAATTTTCCTTATGTTGCGGTCAAGGGAAGATTCATTACCATTGTTAAAAGAGCCTCGTATTTATCTTTCTGAACTTGTGTTTCCCATACTTCCAAACATTTTATGGATAATGCTAGAGCATATAACACAATCTTCTCCTTCACTTCCATGGGAGGCAAAGTTGGCAGGTCTATAAACAATGGTGGTGGTCCATATACATACACAATGTCTGGTGTAAATTATCAAAACATAGGCAGCCTTCTACCTCTTGGAGGTCAATCTCCCAAATTTGTTCAGCTTTACATGTATGACACACAAAATGAGGTTGAAAACAGAATGAGAGTTCTCAGGTATTTTTGTTATGGAATAGATTAATTTTCTTCATGTCTTTGTGCAGTTTTGGTTATTATTTATGACATTAATGAATAGATTTGCATGTATCTTTTTCCTGTTATGTTTTAGATATGATAATGAAGGGTGGGGGCTTAATCATAAAATTGTTCAAAAGTTGAAGATAATGCTTGATGGCTTTAATGTTCTAGCACAATCATTTAGAAGAATGGTTAGAGATAGATTCTGAAATCAAAATGTGAAAAATTTTAAATTAAGATTGATCCAAAAGAGGGACAACGATGGTCAAACTTATAATCTTCCAACTATTTCAGAAATTGCAGCTCTACTAGTTGGTGATATTGATGCCTCAAATGACGGGAGAGATATACTAGTACAAAATCAGTGTGGAAAACTGCAAAGGGTTGATGAATTACATCCTTCTTATCTTCCTATGCAGTACCCATTATTGTTTCCCTATGGGGAAGATGGTTATAGGGATAATATAATGCGTAGTCAGTCTTCTATTTTAACTGCAAGGAAAAAAAAAACTTACTCTCTGAGAGTACTTTGCTTTTAGAGTTCAAGATAAGGATCAAGAAAAATTAGTCTTATTGCACTCATGAAGATTATTCCAGCAGTTTATAGTAGATGGGTATACTATGATTGAATATAAGAGATTGAGCTACATTAGGTATCATAAAAAAGAACTCAAAGCAGACCTATACAAGGGTTTGAGTGATGCTATTGTGCGAGGGGAAAATGATTCATCTTCTATGGGTAAACGTGTTATCTTACCTTCAAGTGTCACTGGCAGGGCTAGATATATGATTTAGAACTACCAAGATGCCATGGCAATTTGTAAATGGACTGGGTATCCTGACATTTTTATCTTGTTCACCTGTAACCCATCCTGGCCTGAAATTACTCGTCGCTTGAATGTACTTAACTTGAATTTTGAAGATAGGTCAGATATACTCTCTCATGTTTTTAAGTTGAAGCTTGTGATGCTTATAAAATAACTAATGGAAGGGAAAATCTTTGGCAAGTCAAAGCTGGTTTAATACTAACTTTCCATTACTATTTTCTTATTTGCAGTATTTACTCTATTATATATATGTCTTATTGTCATTATTTACTTACTGTGATTTTTTTTTTTATATATTTATGTGTTTGGGATTAATTAAAGTGATGTATAGATTATATAAAGCAATCATTAAAATAGAGTCATTCTTGGTTCTTCTTTCAATTATTTTTTCATACCTATGTATGCTATGTACTGCTTAGACTCTCCAAGTTTCAATAGATTCCATTTCAAGCCTCTTTTGTTGATATATTGTTTTTTATTTTACCTGTAATTTTAATCTCACAACTTAGTCTAGATAATCAAGATTTTTCTTTCTATTTCCTTAGGATAATGAGCAAGCATTTGCACTATTAGAATCTTAAATGCATTTTATTAGTTACTTGGACAACTATTTTGTACACCCAATCTATTTTAGTTACTTATATATTGAATTTGCTTATTTCTCCTAGTCCATATGCATTTAAATAGTTGTAGCACTTTAAGTTATTAATATGTCCATCACATAATGTTCTCTATGATTTCTTAATTTACATCTATTCATTTCTTTATTCATGGATCATGAGAATGTTGCTTCCTATTTGTTAAGTTTTGATATTTTCACTGTAAAGTGGGATAAAGATAGAAACATGTAACAAATATATTAGCTAATATCTATATTATGTCTTATAAAAATGTATTGCACTTCAGAAGTTGGTTTTGTTGATCTTGTCCTATAAATGTTAGAATATGGGATTAAAAAAATTAAGGCTTAAATAAACTTTTGGTTCCTATAGTTTACACTCATTTTGATTTTAGTCCCTATATTTTTTTCTTTATAAATCAGTCTCCGTACTTACAATCGTTTGCAAAATGGTCCCTACCATTAGTTCCGGTTACGACATTGTTAGTTTATGGTCCCTATAAGTTTTTAATTTAGTACCTATAATTTTCTCTTATTTTTAATTTGATCCCTATAAACTGACAGCATCGTAATGAGTCTAACGATAGAGACCATTTTATAAACGATTGTAAGTATGAGGATTGATTTACAAAGAAAAAAGTATAAGAACCAAATTAAAAATGAGTGTAAAATATAGGGGCCAAAAATTTATTTAAACCAAAAATTAATGTTCAAAAGAACATTGTAAAAAATGTATATTGTTAATGCCTAACTACTACTATCTTCTTTACTACCAAATGACAATGCATTGTTCCAAGACACCTTAGAAATGATGATGAAGACATTTCTTTCAATAATATTAATTGTATAATTCTGTTAGTACATTTCAATTTTTAATTTCAGTTGTATAAGCAAAATTTATGTTGAGTATTCTAGAATGGCTTGCAATTGTAGGTAAGTAACTAAGCAATCTTTTCAGTGAATAATTGGCAAATAACTTCCAACTTTAAAAATGTTTTTAATTTTTTTAAAAATAATTTCTATCTACAATAATGTGTTTGTATATTTTTTAATTTATTTTTGGTGTAAGGACCTACCACTTTAACTATAAACTTTTTGCATCCTTTTTATTAGATGTTGAATTTATCCTTACCTGTACATGTTTTTAATGGATGAAATTTAAAAGAATTTATATTAGAATAAAACCATTCTAATCTATTTTCTTTCAAAGTTTTCTACCATATCTAAGAATGCTTTTAAGTCTTTACACTTATTGTATCGATATCTTTTTTTTCAAGCATATTTTGTTGGTACTATAATTCTACTTTGTTTTTACTTAAGTTGCAACATGTAATTTTTTTCCCATTCATCATTAAATTCATATGAAATTATTACAATTGTTTTTTTTTTGCAACTGAAATTATTTTTTGGTTGTAACAGTTATTTATACAATAGAATTCCAAAAAAAAAAAGGTTGCCTCATGCTCTCATCTTATTGTTCTTGCACCCACATGACAAGTATCATAGTCCAAAAGACTTTGATAAGGTCATTTCTGCAGAGATCCCTAATATAGAAACTGATTCAAAATTATATGATGTTGTGGGGAATTTCATGATGCATGGCTCCTGTGGTGATTTGAATCCTCGATCACCATGCATGAAGGATGGAAGATGTACTAAATTTTCCCCCAAAAGTTTTGTCAACTTATCTACTATTGATGAGGATGGATACCCCGAATATAGAAGAAGAGATGATGGGAGGTTCATAGAAAAAAATGGTATCACTCTTGATAACTGATTTGTTGTTCATACAATTCAAAATTACTTCTCAAGTACGTATCTCACATCAATGTTGATATTTGAAATCAATCATCATCCATCAAGTATTTGTTCAAGTACATTACTAAGGGATATGATCGTGTCACTGTCGCATTATATGAAGATAATGGAACTTTGATTAATCAAAATCTTGTGGATGAGATCAAGATTTATTTAGACTGTAGGTATATATCTGCCTGTGAAACATCTTGGAGGATATTTGGGTTTGATATCCATTATAGGAAGACATCAGTAGAAAGGCTTAGCTTCCATCTTCCTAATGAATAATTTGTAGTCTTTGAGGATGATGAGTGTAATGACACTCGTATTATGTACAATCTTTTTCTTGTGACTTTGAGTTTAAAGGATTAACTGTTTGAGTCACTTAACTCCATTAGTAAGATTATGATAATTAAGCTTACCTTATAAAAGTTATTTAGATCCATTTTGGGTGTATTAGATGACTACTTGTTAATACGGGTCTTGAAATTTTTCTAAGTCTGGGAAGTGACACCTATATGGAGGGCTATAGTGAATATGTATTTTCTTGAAATCAAAATTAGCGGTAATTGATCCTTTGATATCAAAGAGCTAAAAAATGATTTTTAATGAATTTTTAGAAACCTTTAACCCATTAATTTTGAAAGGAAAAATCCTCGAAAGTTCCGGATTTTAGAAATTTGAACTAAAACTCAAGTTTTGACTTTTTATTCCTAAGGATTTTAATTTTTTTGATATTTTTATTGAATCCAAATAGGGGGTATTTCCTTATTGACATTTGTGTTTTAAAGTTAATGGAAAGTAAAATAAAAGAGGACACTAGAATAGGATAACATACTCTATCTTGACTGCCAAACACCCCTATCCTGACTACCAAACACCCATTCTCCCACCCCTGATATGTTCAAGCAGCAGAGAGCTCTGCTCTTATACGCTCCTCTCATCTTCTCTTTTCTCTTCTACACTCTCTCCATTTCCCATGCATTCCACCTCATTTGGCCACTGATTTCATGGTGTTTCTCCTCCAGTTTCAGTTGCTAACCAGGTTTCTTCCTCCTTCTCACCTGCTAGCTCGCCTTTCTGCTTCTTTCAAAGGTTTGGTTGCACGGTTTGGGTGAGCAACCAAGTCATAGACTTCATCTTTCTATCCTTGTCGCTCATTTAGGTAATCTCTTAGCTCAAATATGTTGTTAGAAGCTAAGTTATGGTGAATTTCAGATTGTATTATAGGTTGTATAATGAGTATTGAACCTAGGGTTTGATTTGGGAATTTTGGAGTTCTTGGAAATTGATAGTATATGGAATGAATTGGATGAATTTTATGCATGATTGTAATGAATAAAAATGTATTACAACAAGGTTGGTTCATGTGGTTTTGGAAAGAAAAGAGTTGCCCACTAAGTGTTTGATAAAATGCATGAAGGAGATGGAATTTTTTTGTTTTTGAGTAAACTGAGTAGTGTGTAGTAAATTGGGCATAACTTTTGATTGAAAAGTCGTTTTAAGGTGATTCTAGTTGCGTTAAAAACTAGACATGTAGAGCTTTAATTCCATATAAAATTTGTAATTTTTAAGCTTCTGAGTCGATACAGAATTCACCTTAAACAGGATCCATTTTTCTGGTCTATTAGAATTGTTAAGTTTCATGTTGTCTAGGTTCTCCAAGAATTCCTTCAATGATTTGGTTAAACCTTGGTTCTAAGTATTGATCATTTTTAGTTATGATTTTGTGATCTTAGATTCATTGGAGGATTTTTTCATAGGTCCGTGACAACATAGCTTTTGGACCTGAGGAGTTTTTCCCTTTGAGTGAGTTGATAGTATAATTTGTGATTTCTGCAGAAAACCAGTTTATGTTATGATTTATTTAAAGTATTGAATGATGATATTTTGAAGTGATTTTTGGTTATGTTATAAATAACATATTGATTTAAGTATCTATAAACTTTCGTGATTTTATGAATATTGAAACTATTTTAAAATAAAACTAATGAAAAGTTGAGAGTTTTTAGGTGAATCCTGATAGAAACACAGCCACGGTTTTAGCACCATATGGGTGACCGAATGATGTTCAAATGTTCTGAATGTTTAATATGTTGTGATATGAGCACTTATGAATATCTCTATCTAATTTCATAATTTTTTAGAACCTATAGCTATGCGAAGAAAATTTATTTCAAAAATAGCTTGATATTGTCCTATTTTGAGCTGTATGATTTATGCTCTTGAATTTCATTGCAATTGAATATTTGGATTATAAATTTATTCATATATTTGAAATTGTACAAGTATAATTTTATTGGGAGGAAACCTTGATAGAACACTACAGCTAATGACAGTAGAAGTTAGCCTTGGTGCACCTTGGTTCGAACCTCAGCTAGTAGGGGTGGTGCTAGTCCAGCGTGTTTGGCCACACGTTCGGTTTATTTGGTAGGTGGGACGCTGCCTAATGGATATTGACATATGGAATGCTACTTGATGGATTTAGTTCTTGATTGGAGACCTCCTACTTGTATTCTTATATAAAAATGTTTGATTCAAATATTTCATTTTGGATTATTAGTTTAATGTTTCTTATACAATAATCTAAGCATATATGTTTGAATAAGTTTTATGAGTATTATACTGGTTTTATTGCATATTATATTATCTCTCACTGAGTTTATGACTCACTTTGTTAACTCTATATTTTTCAGATTCAAGTGTTGAACTAGGTCCAAGTTCCTCAGCGAGATAAATTCATTGATTTGGTGAGCCCAACACTTCGTTCGTGTGGTCACTTTTGTCTGGGTGTTGTTATTAAAAATTAGGATATACATTTGGCTCATGTAATGTCTCTAGATGTACTCCATTACTTACAGGCAGGATCCAATTTCTGTTGTGTTAGATCTAGCTATAATAGTGTTGGACATATGTATTGTTATAATTCTTATGGGTGATTTGTATATTATGAGAACCGAGATGGTTGTATAAATCGAAAATGTATAACAAGTTATACATTTAAGGGGAAACCTTATCCAATATTTTGTCAATTGGAATTGTTAAGTGAAATAACCAAATGAAACACAAGAAGGGGGGTTGAATTGTGTTTCTTAACCCTTTTTTTAATTTATGAAGGATTTTCCTTTTCAAAAGAAAGTAGAACACAGCGAAAGAGACAGTTTAACAAGCAAGGTGCTTAGGACTAACACCACTTAGTCCTATTGGACTCCAAGGGTTTCGAAAAGACTTTTAATAAAATAGTTAATACGTTCTAAAACCAAATAAAAGATCTTTGTTAATAAACACAATGGAAAACCCCAGAGGTTAGTGAAAATAATAAAGCACACTAGAAGAGAGGAGAAGCTTACACACAAGATTTATCCTGGTTCACTCTTATCAACCAAGAGCTACGTCCAGTCCCTTCAACAAGAAGGATTTTCCAACTAATCTTTTTCACGATTACAAGTATTATGCACCTCTTCAGGTAACAAGTATTTTCAACCTCTTCGTGTTCTATCTCACAAGTATTCTTTTTACACACACTTCTTCAGCTTACAAAGCTTAAGATGAATAAATGAAAGTAGATGAAAGCTTGAGTTGAAACTCACTAACACATGAGAATAGACAATAGGAATCTCAAGGCTTTTTCTTTTACACGAATATGGAAATAAAGCTTTAGACTCTTGAAGGATGCTTCGACAAAAGATCTCTATCCTTCAAGTGTCGCTTCTTCTCTTTTATAAGTAAGAACAAATTTGAGCAGACTTCATGGGCTAGATCGTCCAACGGAAATATTTATTACCGTTCGAGGTAGCATTAAATGCATCTATCGGAAAAGTCTTGAACTTCTTTCTCGACGGTGACTTTTATTCTCTCGAGATTTCCAATCAATGAAAACAAAAGTCACGGTTTGTCTAAGATTGCGACGGTTTCTTATTTGCAGATCTTTGTAGTTGTTAGACAATGTCGCAAAAGTGGCTTAGTTGACTTCTTCACGCCGTGAGTCAACGTAGTTCTTTTCTAGCATTTAATGAGGAGCAGTTCTTCATTTTTGAAATTTTACTTGACGAGCTTGAACTTGAACTTTGAAAGAGTGAGTTAAGTCGAGCTTTGGCAATCGATCGTCTTGGACGAACTAATAAAAAGTAACAGATATGCATACAAGTATTGGACGCACCAATAGTAAAAGTATATAATACATTCATTGGACCCATGAAGAGTTATAGCATATCACGAAGAGTTAACTCAAAGCGTAGAGCAGAATGGACGCACAACCAGTAGCGATTTGTTAAAACTATTGTCGAAACACTTACTTGTTCAAACTAAATAAATATTTTTGTTATCCTCAAAACTTAACAGGGAAAGCTTATAGCTTTTAAGAAATTAGAACTTAAACCTTTTTATAAGAAATTGGTTTCAACAATCTCCCCCTTTTTGATGATGACAAAAACTATTAATTTGGTTGAACACAGATTCCTTTTAAAACAAAATTGCTCCCCCTAAGAAAAACATTTCTAAGGGACGGACTCCAAGTCGGTTGGACGCAGAGTCGATTGGACGTGGTACATGAAATTTATTTTAACGAAACAAGTTTCAAGAGCAAGTAATATTATCTTTGTATCGAAGTTTAGTTCTTGAGAAAAGAGTTTAACGGAGACAATACTTTTGAAAAGAAATAAACCATGCTAAAAAATTAGATCATATCCTACACAAAGAACACAAAGGCAACGAGAATAACCGAGACAAGGATAGTGAAACAACCAGATGAGAGAAAAACATAGTTTCATTGAATCAGTATAAATTATAAAATAAATTTATTTAAAACAAATCAAATTCCCATTATTCTCCCCTTTGTCATCGTGACAAAAGAAAGAAAAAACATCATCGTTTAAAAAAATTTTGGCTAAAAGAAAATAAAATAAATTTAAGAGGAAGAAGGTGGAGGAGGAGGAGGTGGCCCTTGTTGAAAAAGAGACTTGAGGAGGTCTTCAACTCTCTTGTACATTACGTCCATTTGATTATTCACATAGGCCTGAAAAGCTGGGGGCACTTGGGTGAGAAGGTCAGCAGAAGGTTGTGGTTCCACAATAGCTAACTCAGTGGTGGAAGCAGGAGGGGTCACATCCATTTGCTGCACAACAGACTCAACTTCGTCTTCAGACAGAGGAAGGTCAACATCCCAAGGAAGAGAGGTTCTCCGGTAACCAAACATTTGATCCCTGTGGATAAGGCCCGCCTATGTTGTCGACTGAGGTCCGTGAGACATAGCTTGGACAAGAGAAGATTGTTGGCAATGGCGAGTTCGAGGCGGTCAAAAAGATCATCTACCATATAGATAGAACGAAAACACCGGAAGCTCGACCGAGGCACGATTATGATATCTTCCTTATCTTCATCACTTAGTCCTGAAGAAGACGCTTGTTGCTCACACTCCCAAATGTGCTTTTCCCGTAAGGTCTTAGCCTCGTTCTCCACAAATTTTCCTTTATTCGAAACATGCCACAAGAATTCAACATCAACATCGTGGGAACGTAAGCTCCCAAAGTTTGGCTTAAAGATGATAGGCTTGGGAAAGGTGGCTTGGCTTCTGCTTTTTCAAGTCTTTGTTTTTATTTAAATCCACCATTGGCAACCTTGGACAAACCCGATCCGTACTAATCTTGATGGCGGTTGTAGAGGAGATGATCGATGAAGGGGGTACAAATCTCAAATTCTTCAACGTAAGACTCACTTAATGACACCGACAAGGATGGTGTCATAAGGACTCGGCAAATCGTCCCATTTCTTCCAAGGTGACAGGTTTGAAGGATAGGTCACTAGGGGAAGATGTGGACTTTTGTTGAGTAACCATCACAAAGACCGGAGGCGTCTTCTTGTGAGTGAGAGAAGAGTCCTTGGATTCCCCAAGGAGGGATAATGTGAGGGGAAACTCCCACAAGAGAAAAGATTAAGATGAGAGGAGTTGTAGAAGGTCTTTTGAGAGGGGGAAGGTGAAGGAGATTGGGAAGGTAATATGTGAGTTTGAGAAGAAAAAGGTTCGTGTTTAAGGGAGAGGAAGTTATTTGAGAGGTTGGGAAGGAAGTTTGTGGTTACGTTTGAGAAGAGGGTAAAGTGGAGGAAGAGGGAATGGTAGGAAGAGGTTCCTTAGGAATGGACGCAAGCTTGGAAGAGGGTTTCTTGTGATGGGTAGCTTCGTCAGGGTTCCTTTTGGGATGCTCGCAATGGACGCAACCTTCATCCTTTAGCGATGGGTTGGTCATCTTGAGTCATCGTCCATTATGAGTCTCCGCAGGAAGGGCTTGGACATATGATTTCTTCTTTGGACTCTCAGTCTTTGAAAGAATAAGAGGCTCTTTTCTGGTCTAGAAAATCTTGGACGCTTTGAAGTTTCATCCTTAGAAGATTGCTTCGTCAAAGATTTGTTGCTCTTGATCCGTCCAAAAATCTTCTTCTTCTCTTCAACATCTTTAGTCTCATGGGGACTAAAGATACCTTGATCTCTGAAGATCTTGGTTAAGAGAACACAATAGGATATGGTGGTCTTCTTCCCTTTTCCTTGTACACTTCTCTTGAAGTTCTTAAAAGCGAGAAGCGGAGATTGACCTGTTGACCGACAAAGATCGTATGACACAAAGGTGAAGGCATGAACCGTAGAGATCGAGTCTTTGGACCCCGCTTTGTGGAGTATTGCCTTGTTTAGAAGTTGATGCAAAACTCTTGCCTTGTCATTCATCTTGGAAGGCAATTATCTTCCCGTGGATGACTCCTTTAGTAAGGTGTCAAGAAACGACATCGGATTCCCAAATGCTTTTTCCCAATCGAAGTGATGGTGGCTCCTTCCAACCAACATTGGGTGGCGTTGGAGATGGTTACCTCTCAAACCACAACGGGTTTTCCCAAAACACATCCCACGACCTCGTTGCGCATTACACGGATGCATTTTTCTAACATTTTCACCAAATCCGGATACACCTCCACCTTCTCAAGTAACTATCCCATCCAAGACCGACGAGACATTCTTTGATATCTATTCCACGACATTACGCTAAAATGGAAGTTTGGAGCAGTATTCAACTCGATACCTCGGCTCTTTCAACATCAAGGGTCTTTCCTCCTACCATTTCTTAGGGTTAAAGAAATTTGAAAGAGAGAGAGAGAAATTTGCTAAGGTTCTTTTTTCGCAACTTGTTTTCTTTCAATGTTTGAAGGCGTAAAAATTTGATCTTGTAAAGAAGGAAAATATTTATAGAAGAAGGTAGGTTTCTACACTCGAAGGTTTCTTGAGAGAAAACGAATCGTTTTTTTTTTTTTTTAAAATAAAACAAACACAATAAATGTGTATTAAAAGCAAGCTGTCACGTCCGCTAGAAAAAGTTACTTTCGTGACCTTTCAAAAATCGACTCAATGATGAAATTTGAAAAGTTTCAAACAAGATAAATGCAAATGATTTATGTCTTTCAAGAAATTTACCACACCATTTATCAAGTACAAAGCATTTTGGACGCAGATTTTCAATGGACGCAAGAAATATTAATTCTTTACAAAATGCATACTTAGATGTTTTCGAATAAGAGTGAATCTATCCTTCGAGAGAGGGGTTTTGTGAAAATATCTGCCCATTGATGATCTCAGATCCACATATTGAATATCAAACACACCTTTTGAATATAGTCTCTTATAAAGTGATGTTTGATTTCAATGTGTTTTGCCCTTGAGTGTAGTATGGGATTTTTGATAAGTTAATTGCGGCAAAGTATTATCACATAGTAAAGGAATCTTACTTTCGAAGATGTTGTAGTCTTCTAATTGATGTTTGATCCAGAGTAGTTGAGAGCAACAATTGGACGCAGAGATATATTCAAACCAATTTTGATAGAGCAATTGTGCTTTATCTCTTCTTTGGACCATGATACTAGATTTCCTCCAATGAAGTGACAACCTCCACTTGTACTTTTCCTTTCGATTCTATCTCCAAAGATAGTCGAAGATCACAAAAACCAACTAATCGTACTCATGAGATTTCTTAAATACCAAGCCCAGATTAGTAGTTCCTTTCAAGTATCCGAATATTCTTTTTTACAATTAAGTGTGACTCTCTAGGATCGGATTGAAAAACGTGCACAAAGACACACACTAAACATTATATCAGTGCGGGCGCGAGGAGATATAAGAGTGATCCGATCATACCTCGTATACCTTTTCGTCCACCTTTTTATCCTTATCGCTCAATCTTAGTGTGGATGATGGATGCATTGGTGTGCTCATTGTTTTGCAATCGTCCAATTTGAATTTCTTCAAGTTCATTTGTATATTTGGTCTCGATGAATGTAGATTTCGTCCAATGTTTGCTTCACTTGCAAACCCAGCAAAGAATTTTAATTCTCCCATTAAGCTCATTTCGAATTCCTTCTCGCATCGATTGGAAAAATCCTTGCAAAGAGATTCATCGGTAGCTCCAAAGATAATATCATCAACATAAATTTGAACTAAAATGAATTTCGAGTTTTTGTCTTTTCGAAAAAGAGTAGTGTCAACTTTTCCTCTAGAGAAACCGTTTTCTATTAAAAAGGTGCTTAACCTTTCATACTGTGCTCGAGGAGCTTGTTTTAAACCGCATACAAGGCCCTTTTTAATTTGAAAACATGCTCGGGAAATTTTCATCCTCGAAACCGGTGGTTGTTTAACGAAAACTTCTTCATTGATTATACCATTTAGAAATGCACTTTTTACGTCCATTTGATATAGTCTCATGCTATGATGAGCAGCAAATGAAAGTAAAATGCGTATGTAACTTCTAGTCTAGCTACGAGAGCAAAAGTTTCAAAGTGAAATCAATACCTTCTTGTTGTGAGTAACCTTGGGCTACCAACCTTGCTTTGTTTCTCACAACCTTACCATCTTCGTCCGATTTGTTTTTGAATATCCATTTTGTGCCGATGATGGACTTGTCTTTAGGCTTTTGAACCAGCGTCAAACATCATTTCTTTTAAATTGATTTAGCTCTTCTTGCATGGCTAAGATCCATCCTTCACCTTCAAAGGCTTCTTCTATTTTTCTTGGTTCCATTTCGGAGATGAAGGCTACATCGAGTATTCTCCTGAAGGTAGATCTTGTACGTACTTTATCATCTGGATTACCAATTATTTGGTGTTTCGATGATAAGTTTTGAAAATACTTGACATCTTTGACCATCAGCTTGTTTCTTCTTTTCTTTCATCGTCCAATGCTTCTTTGTTTTGGGTTGCTGATTCTTCTCCTTTGTCTTTTAAGTTTAACTCGCAAAGGACTCATCTAGCTCGACAAGTCATTGTCGGGGCTTTTTGTCATTGAATTTAACATGAACAGATTCTTCAACAATAGAGAGCGAGAGTTATATACTCTATATGCTTTAGATGTTTCGAGTATCCTAAGAAGATACCGAGTCAACTTTAGCATCAAACTTTCCTAAAGAATCTTTAGTATTCAAAATAAAGCATTGACAAACCAAAAGAATGAAAGTAAGAGATGTTGGGTTTCGTCCTTTCCACAATTCATACGAGTCTTGTTTAAAATAGGTCTAATATATATTCTGTTTTGAATATAACACGCAGTGTTAACGACTTAGCCCGGTGTTTGGAGATTGAGTTGTCATTGAGCATTGTTCTAGCCATCTCTTGAAGAGATCTATTTTTTCTTTCTACCACACCATTTTTGTTGTGGTGTTCTTGGTGAGAAGTTGTGATGAATACCGTTTTCTTCACAGAACAATTGGAAGCTCTCATTCTCAAATTCTCCTCCATGATCACTTCGGATTGAGTTGATACACATTCCTTTTCATTTTGAATTCTTTTACAGAAAATAGAAAAGACTTTGAAAGACTCATCCTTGTGAGCTAGAAACATAACCCATGTCCATCTAGTATAGTCATCTACTATGACCAATCCATATTTCTTTCCATTTAGTGAAGAAGTTCTTGTAGGACCAAATAAATCCAGATGTAACAATTCTAGTGGTCTAGATGTGGAAACTATGTTTTTGGACTCAAAAGAATTTTTGATTTGTTTCCCTTTTGACACGCTTCACAAAGAACATCCGATTTGTACACAAGCTTTGGTAGTCCTCTTACGAGGTTATGCTTATTTAGTTTAGAGATTAATCTCAAACTTGCATGACCAAGCTTCTTGTGCCATATCCACTTGCTCTCCTTTATGGAAACTAGACATGATACATTTTGATCTGAAAGATCTTCCAAGTCAATTTTATAAAGATTGTTTTGCCTTTTAGCAATGAAGAGTATGGATCCGTCATAGTTTTTAACTATACATTCTCCTTGATTGAATGAAACATTAGATCCACTATCACATAATTGACTAATGCTAAGCAGATTATGTTTCAATCCTTCAACTAGAAGAACATTATCGATAGAGGGAAAAGGATGCTTACCAATCTTACCTATTCCAACTATTTTACCTTTCTGGTTTCCTCCAAACGTGACGGACCCTCCTTTATTAGTTTTGATGTCTTGGAACATAGACCTTTCTCCCGTCATGTGCCGTGAGCAACCACTGTCCAGGTACCATGACAGGTGTCTTTTTCTTGTTGCTAAGCACATCTGCAAGAGGAATTATCATATCCTTAGGTACCCATATCTTTTTGGGTCCTTTTTGGTTAGCTCTTGGAGATCCATAATATTTTGACCTTTTGTTAAAAAAATCTATTGAGGAAGAGTAAACGTTCTTTTTACAAACATTCTTAATGAAATTAGGTTGAGTAGTAGTTTTTTGAAGAAACTGTTTGTCACGAGGGTCTCTGGAATATTTGAGTAAAATGTTTAGGTTGTTGGTGCTTTTTACAAATTTACTGAGGTCCTCCGTTAACTCTTTTACCTCATTATGAAGTTTATCAACTTCATCTGAAGTGTTGGACTCGGAAGATGTTTTTAAAAGAGCATTTTCAGTTTTTAATTTTTCACAATAAATTTCAAGTTCTTGTTTTTAAAGAAAACATTTTTCCATATTCTCTAGTTAATTTTGAAAACTTTCTTTTCAAGGATTTATATTCAACCGCTAAAATAGATGAATTATTTAACAACTCATCAAATGCATTCTGAAGATCAAGATCGCAGTTAGTTACCTCATCTTCTTCTTCTTCTGACACGGTGTTAGCCATGAGACATAGATTTGCTTCTTCTTCTGCTTCTTCTTCATCATCAGTAGTTGAAAGATCAAGATCTTCCTGTGGCCATTAATCCTCTTTTCTTCTTTGGAAAGAATCTCCTTTTCTCTTTCTCCTTGTTTAGTGAAGGGACATTCCGCTTTAATGTGTCCTAGGGCTTCTTGCATTCGTAGCATATGATTGGACTCTTGTCTTTTGTTTCTCGCTTTTTGTCCTTTGATGACCTTCGTCCAAAGTGCTTTCTCCGCATACCTCCTTTCTTTTTCCACATTGCTTGTATCTTTCTAGAGATGAAAGATAACTCGTCATTATCGATATATTATCTTCGAGATGACTCGGCCTCGTCTCAAGATTTTTCACTTTAAGTGCTTTGGACGATCTTGCCTTTGTGAGCTTTAAGGGCAATTGATTTCCCTTTTCTTGAGCTTTCCTCTTCTTGAAGTTCCAGCTCATGAACTTTAAGAGAACCCAATAGTTCCTCCATGGTAAGAGAAGCTAGATTCTTTGCTTCCTGTATGGCAAGAACCTTAGGTCTCCAACTGCCTGGAAAGACTTCTTAGGATTTTTCCGATATGATCTTGATTATCATAGTTCTTTCCCGTAGATCTCAAGTTATTGATTATTGTTTGGAATCGTCCAAACATTTGATCAATGTTTTCATGCTCTCCCATTTTGAAGAGCTCATCTGGTGAACCGATGCTTATCTTTGATTCTTTGACTTGAGATGAGCCTTCATGTGCTAATGCCGTAGTATCCCATATCTCTTTAGGCTTGTTTCCGCACCTATGGACTTTGTCGTGCTCGATCCGTGATGGCACACATAAGATAATGTTTGGCTTTTGAGTTAAGGCTGATGTCACGGTTCGTTGTCCTTCCGTCCATTGTGGTCGAGGGAGATCCCTGTCTCCTTCCTGCGTTGGTGGGTGTTTGATATCCATTTTGAACTAGATCCCAAATGTCCATATTTTGGGCATCAAAAAAGGCAATCATTCTCTTCTTCCGAGAATCATAGTCGTTTCCATTGAATAGAGGTGGTCTGTTCACCGCTTGTCCTTCGTTCTCCATTAAAGGGTGTACTGGATCTTTTTGCTCTGCACTGTTAGATGCTCAACCCAAGAGGCTGAGCTCTGATACCAATTGAAATAACCAAATGAAACACAAGAAGGGGGGTTGAATTGTGTTTCTTAACCCTTTTTTTAATTTATGAAGGATTTTCCTTTTCAAAAGAAAGTAGAACACAGCGAAAGAGACAGTTTAACAAGCAAGGTGCTTAGACTAACACCACTTAGTCCTATTGGACTCCAAGGGTTTCAAAAGACTTTTAATAAAATAGTTAATACGTTCTAAAACCAAATAAAAGATCTTTGTTAATAAACACAATGGAAAACCCCAGAGGTTAGTGAAAATAATAAAGCACACTAGAAGAGAGGAGAAGCTTACACACAAGATTTATCCTGGTTCACTCTTATCAACCAAGAGCTACGTCCACCTTCAACAAGAAGGATTTTCCAACTAATCTTTTTCCACGATTACAAGTATTATGCACCTCTTCGGGTAACAAGTATTTTCAACCTCTTCGAGTTCTATCTCACAAGTATTCTTTTACACACAAATTTCTTGAGGCTTACAAAGCTTAAGATGAATAAATGAAAGTAGATGAAAGCTTGAGTTGAAACTCACTAACACATGAGAATAGACAATAGGAATCTCAAGGCTTTTTCTTTTACACGAATATGGAAATAAAGCTTTTAGACTCTTGAAGGATGCTTCGCAAAGATCTCTATCCTTCAAGTGTCGCTTCTTCTCTTTTATAAGTAAGAACAAATTTGAGCGACTTCATGGGCTAGATCGTCCAACGGAAATATTTATTACCGTTTCGAGTAGCATTAAATGCATCTACCGGAAAAGTCTTGTCAACTTCTTCCGACGGTGACTTTTATTCTCTCGAGATTTCCAATCAATGAAAACAAAAGTCCCGATTTGTCTAAGATTGCAGACGGTTTCTTATTTGCAGATCTTTGTAGTTGTTAGACAATGTCAAGAAAAGTGGCTTAGTTGACTTCTTTCCGTCGCGTGAGTCGTCGAGTTCTTTTCTAGCATTTAATGAGGAACAGTTCTTCATTTTTTGAAATTTTACTTGGACGAGAGCTTGAACTTGAACTTTGAAAGAGTGAGTTAAGTCCGAGCTTTGGCAGTCAGATCGTCTTGGACGAACTAATAAAATGTAACAGTATATGCATACAAGTATTGGACGCACCAATAGTAAAAGTATATAATACATTCATTGGACCCATGAAGAGTTATAGCATATTGGACGCACGAAGAGTTAACTCAAAGCGTGAAGCGAGAATGGACGCACAACCAGTAGCGATTTGTTAAAACTGTTGTCGAAACACTTACTTGTTCAAACTAAATAAATATTTTTGTTATCCTCAAAACTTAACAGGGAAAGCTTATAGCTTTTAAGAAATTAGAACTTAAACCTTTTTATAAGAAATTGGTTTCAACATTAAGATGTTAAGTAAATTAGGCTTGCTAGGTTGTATAATCCTTCCTATGCGCTGGTCATGGCCTTTCATATTTGGTTCGTGACACTTAGAAAGGTTGAAGTTCTTTTGAGCAAGATTGGAAGTCTGAAAGAGACAAGATGAGCAAAAATTTCATTGAAGAAACCAAGCTAATAAAGGTTATCATTGAGTGTCAAAAGCTACTTTTTAGAGCCTATTTAAAATATTGAAGTTGAAAAGTTGAAGAGATAACCAATCGAACAATGGAAGCCTGCATATTATTCTCCTCAACCCTACTAAAGTTCACACTCTGTCTTTCTACATTTGTCTATAAATAGTATTTTCTTTGTGTTGATCTTGCAAAGCTCTCTAAATCTTGTTGTAATCCTCTCCTTGAGTGTTTTTAGAGACTATCCAAACGCCAACTCATATTAAAGGTTAACATAAACTTTTGGTCACTATAGTTACACTCATTTTTAATTTAGTCCTTATACTTTTTTTCTTTATAAATCAGTCATCGTACATACAATCGTTTGCAAAATGGTCCCCATTGTTAGACTCGGTTATGACACCATCAATTTATAGGGACCAAATTAAATACTTATAGGGTCCAAATTAAAAATAAGAGAAAACTATAGGGATCATAAACTGACGGCGTCATAACCAGAACTAATGACGGGAACCAAAAGGGTCCAAGGACTGATTTATAAAGAAAAAAAAATATAGGGACTAAATTAAAAATAAGTGTAAACTATAGGGTCCAAAAGTTTATTTAAACCCTTATTAAAATCTTATATCCTTGATCCACTAGTGATCATAGGTGTATTCTAGCGTATTGAGAGATCATTGAATCACACTATCTTGAAGAGGCTAGTCTTGAAAAAATATTTCTTATAATCTAGATTGGAAATGCCAGGGAGAAAAGAAGAATACTCGTGCTAATAGAAAATCCAAATGGGTGACTAAGGACTAGACTTAGGTACGTTTGTTTGGCCGAACCAGTATAAATTCCTGGTGTCAGCTTCTATTATTTCTTTTGAACGCACATTACATTTGATTTAGATTGATTTAACTTACTGCAAGTAAGGGAACTTGTTCATCATGTTGGGTTATTACATTAAAGCTAAGTTTCAAACTCTTTCAACACTTGCTTCCCCGCTCTAAGATTTCCTATAAATCTGCTCTTGAACTTAGCTCATATCTTGATTAAGTTTCTATTGAAAATAGTTGAAGGATTTGGTTAAAATTATCTATTTTAAGAAATACTTTGTATCAACTCATAGCTTAAAGTGTTAAAATGGAAGCAATCTTAAGAAAGATACAAAGAAAAAGTGTTGTTTTGAAGAATTGGCAAGGAGCACGTCGTGCTCATTAGTAAGGCCTTGCTAAAATATGGCCTTTAAGCATGAATCTGACGTCGTAGACTAAACATGGCCATGCATAACTTAAGCACGGTCGTGCTCATCAGCAAGCCCTTGCTCACTTTCGTAATTTTGGCACGGTGATGCTGATTTCTTCCGACATGGCCGTGCTCAAGATCAACCCGGCCGTGCTCAGGATCCCTGTTGCGCAAAGAAAGGTTTTTAAAACCTATAAAAAGAGGTGTAACGAGGAGAGAGAGATCCGGCATTTAGAGAAAGAAAGTAGCTATAGCCCTTTGCTTGATTCGAGAGTTGTAGTGGACCTTTGGAGGTTTTTGAAGCTATCAAGTGAAGTACCGTCTCTCCAATTGTTCGTGAAGGACCTGTTTCACCGCAAGGGGGTTTCCGATTTTTATTTTTTTCTATTGTTCTTTTATGGTTTTGAATTTGGTTTTGGTTTATGCTTTGTTTTCTTTGACTATGCGTAGCTAAACTCATAACTAGGGTTATGGTGGATCTTATGTTCAAATTCTTATAATGTTTTCCTAATTTCAAAATAGTTTTGTATTTCCCCAGTTGATTGGATTTTTCCTAGCACTTTGTTTTCCAATAAGGATTGCGCACCCTTTAAAAAGTTAATTGATTGTCTGGCGACCGTACCAGTTAACGAAATTCTAGGATTAATCAGATATGGGGTTGTGTGGACCAAACTCAATCCCTTATTTTCAATCAGTTATTTAATTAATAAACATGCTGGTTCTTTATGCTTTTCTAGACTGTTTGCCTTGCATGACCATTGAGGGTTTCAGATTGAGCAAAAGAATATTAATATTGCATGACCATTGGGTATTAATAGCACTAGAGCAGGTGATTGGCAATCAATTGGAACACATATTATTGAGGAATTGGGTAATTTTATGAGTATTGACATAAGTGAAACCAGACACCCTAGGCTTTCCATAATTGAATCTTTGCTTGATAATCTTTGATGTCATCACTTTCTCCTAATTGCTTGATAATTTCTCATTCAAATTTCATTATCTAGATAACATAAGCGATTAATTAACATAGTAATTGCCAACAATCCTTGTGGGTTCGATACTTGGAGTCTCAAATACTCCTTTATTACTTGTTTAATAGGGTGCACTTGCCTTTAAGTGCGATTTTAGCGCAACAAATGCATTTTCTTGAAAAGTTTGTTCAATACTCAAATTTGTTATTCTTTATTTCCCTTGATACTCTTAATTCAATCCCACTCTTCTAAAATATTTGAAGGAAAATAACATAGCATTTCGAAGTCAATCAAGGGCGCGCAACTTTGAAAAGAAGTAGATAATATATATCCATCGCAATTAAAATAAAAAGTACATAAATTGTAAATTCTCAAATTTAATCGTAGGTCAAAGCCTGCAAGCAGTAAATAAAATATAGCTTAATTTGCATCAATTGTCTCTTAATCACTCATTCTTTAGTGTAAACTCAATCAAACATGAAAGTGGTTGTATGACTTTTATTCATAGAACAATGGTCAACAAGAACATATTATTATATAGAGAAAAACATAGACATGAAGGAAACAATTGAAACCTTAAAATACGTTGGATGGGAGAGTGAACAATACAGATATAAGTGGTCAAGTTGATAACATGAACATGGAGATGATTTATAGATATGATGAGGAGATCATGGTAATGTGTAAGATGAAGATGTAGAATTATAGACTCAAGGTGGTGAAGGTTATGAAAGTGATGGCAAGCTGTTTAGACACAGAATCTAGAAAACGAGATTGTGGAGGTGAAGAAACATTTAGAAGTGGTAATAGTGGAGAACAAGAAGGCATAAGTAGATGAATGTAAATAAGAGGGGGCAAACGAGAAATTATTGATGCATTAGTAACATATTTTAATAAAGAATAAGCGAATACATCGGGGACGTGGCGGTGAGGGTGAAGGGGGAGGTGGGGAACGATTTAAGAAAGGAGGAGGTGGGGAACGATTTAAGAAGGGAGGAGGTGGTCGAAAACTTGTTGTCTGTGGAGGTGGTGGTGAAGGCAACGGTGGAGAAGATGGAGATTTATTGATGTTAGGTGGAGGAGAATAATGTGAAGGAGGTGTTTGAGATGGAGAAGGTGGAGGTGGAGAATTATTTGCATATGGAGGTAAAGGTGAAGGTGACAATGGAGGAGGCGATGGCTTATTAAAGTTAGCAGGCGCTATAGAAGGAGAGAGAGGTGGTGGCACTAGAGATGAAATAGGGGATGGAGATGGAGGAGGTGGAGGTGGAGAATTATTTGCATGTGGAGATAAAGGTGAAGGTGGCAATGGAGAAGGTGATGGCTTATTAAAGTTAGCAGGTGCTATAGAAAGAGAGAGAGGAGGTGGCACGAGAGATGAAATAGGCGATGGAGATGGAGATCGTGGAAGTGGAGAATTATTTGCATTTGGGGATAAAGGTGAAGGTGACAATGGAGGAGGCGATGGCTTATTAAAGTTAGCAGGCGCTGTAACATCCCTAAATTTCATATGTTATGATTTAGCCAAATTCTTTGAATAAGTTGTATGTTCTGTTACAGAAAAGGTAATAGATTGAGTTAGAATGATTGATTTGAGATTCTGGCTATACCGGTGAACTCGGTAGAACCTAAGGAAGAAATAGGTGAAATCTAAACTCTTAGATTTACTCTGGCTAAGTTAGGACCTCTTGCAATAAATTTAATTTTCTTCAGGACCTATTGGGAATTCTTAGAAAACACAAGGGTGTTTTAGTCTTTTTACACCTCAGTGGCAAATTAGTGATTCTTCCTTTAAGTGAGGGGCAAAATGGACATTTCACACTCCCCTCCCTCTTGAAATGGAGAACCGGCCAGCCTAGGGAGCCAAAGGGCTCATCTTCTCCAAATTTGCTAAGTTCTCCATAGCTAAGCTTGCTCCAAGTTCAAGGGTCCAAAGTAAGTGTTTTTATGCACCTTTTGGCTTAAGTCCTTTGATGGTTATTGATCACTATGATCTCTTCTTCAATCCTATGGTATTAGTTTCTTGAGAAACTCATTTTCATCCCTAAGAATCAAGAACACCCATGCCTAAAAGTTGGTTGTTTTGCTTGAGTGTTTTGAAGGAAGTTGAAGGGAAGGTTGTCTTGACTAACAATCCCATCTTGGAATCAAGTTAGGAGCACTTCAAGGTGAGTGTGGATTTACTTGTGCTATTGTATGATGTTCTTAGAGTGAAAGTGTATGAAGTAGGATTAAGCTTGAATCTAGGGTTTTCACCTATGCTTGAGGTTGGATGTGTTTTTATTACATGTTTTCAAGGATTAGGGTTTAGGAAAAATGAGTGTTATGGTTGGTATACTTGATGGGTTTGAGGACATGAATTCTAAGGGGAAAACTTGGGTTCTAGGGATGTGTTGGGCGTGGCACTATTCACGCCTGAGGCCAACCACGGGCGTGGTCCCCACCACGGCCCGGTCGTGGTCCTCTCTGGATAGGAAATGTTGGTGTCTCGTGCCCAACCACGGCCAGGTCCCCACCACGGGCCGACCGTGGTTGGCTCTTGGAAAGAAAATGTTGTGTCTTTGAAATCGACCACGGTGTGGTGGCCACCAGGGGGCTGGTCAGGTCCGCACGAGCGTGGTGCCAACCGAGGGGCAGTGCCGTGGTTGTCTCTGTTTTCAATTTGTTGAGTTTTGTTTTTCGAACCGTGGCGTATTGGTTACCACCACTGGTGCAGCCGTGGTTGATTCTGTTTGTGATATTGTGATGCTTATGCCTAGGTTCTTGATACCATATGCTAGGTTTAGGATGAAGAATGACTTAGCATTAGAATGAGATGTGTAGCTAAGTAAGAATGCTTGATAGAAGTGACTTAGCACTATTGTAACTAAGTAAGAATGCTTGCTAGAGTTGAGCATGATGGTTATGTGTTGTATTTGCTTGAATTGTTTACATGTAATGTTATTATGATGATATTATGAATGAGCATGATATGAGTATGAGAACATTGCATTGCATAGCGAGATGGCCTAACCTATGGAAGGGGTTAGTGTACAAAAAGCAGGGGTGCCTAGGCGATGAGCTAGATGGAAATGAAATAGCATACTTAATTGCATTGCATTGCGAGGTGACCTAACCGGAAAGGGTTAGTGTACAAAACAGAGGGGTGCCTAGCTTATTAGCTAGAAGGAAACGGAATTGGCATAACACATTCATATGCATATTGCGAGGGCCTAACCGAAAGGGGTTAGTGCACAACAAGAGGAGTGGAGAAAGAAAAAGTGTGAATAAAAGGTGTGAACATCATGTGCATTCATTCATTGCATTGGTTGGTTGGTGTTACTTGACATATTGTGAATTGTGTTATACTTGCTCTTTACTTACATTTATACTTTATCTGCAAGTTATTCATATTCACTGGGAAGTTGTTCTCACCACCTCTTTCTCAGATTCGCAGGAACACCCCGGACCCTCTACGGGTTAAGTACGGAGGATTCTGTTGACTCATCTTTTTGAGATATTGTATTTTGGTGGAGTTAAGCTCCGTGATGTAACTAAACAGGATGTGTATTATTCTGATGTAGATGTTACAGGGAACTGAATACTACTTTTGATGTACTCGGTTCTGTATATGTTTAGTGTGCTCAGTCAGGATAGTGTTTAGATTACACTTGTATAACGTTGCATACTCTGATAATGTATTGGTTGAGATCTGAGATCTCTTGATGATATATGTGTATGTGTATATATATAATATATGTACTCTGGTTGGCTTGAAATGGTCGTTGGAAATCCGCTGCTTATATTATATTTTGTGGTAATGTTCAAGAAACAAATGAAACGCTGCCGAATTTTCTATATATATATTCCACGTAAGGCTTATGGTTGGTAAATGACATAGTAATTAATAGGTCTTACATCATGTAATACCCGGGGCTGAAGAGGGCGGGGAGTGATTGCCGGTGCAAAGAGGCACGGACAATAAGAGGCTCCTGGCAGGCTTCTAGGCGGAGGGGTGACATGAATGAACCGAGCCCACACCAGAAGAATAGGGGAATTCCGAGATTGTGCAGGTATGGGACTGTGCAATTAAGGAAGCTCATATAGGATTTGATAGGTACTACCTATATCAACAAGATGCATCTTCTTTTCGGGAGCCCATAACTTAGAAACTCCAAGGTTAAGCGTGCTTGGCCTGGAGCAATTTCAGGATGGGTGACCCTGGGAAGTTCTCAGGGTGCGTGTGAGTGAGGACATAAGCACGCTGAAAGACTCGTGTTGGTGTGTGGGGACAGTCGTCAAACCTAGAGCACGGGCTGTTACAAGTGGTATCAGAGCCGACCCTCTACTAGTACGGTGTGTGGTTCGGGGACGAACCAAGCGGAAGCTGGTGGGCATGTAATACCCGGGGCTGAAGAGGGCGGGGAGTGATTGCCGGTGCAAAGAGGCACGGACAATAAGAGGCTCCTGGCAGGCTTCTAGGCGGAGGGGTGACATGAATGAACCGAGCCCACACCAGAAGAATAGGGGAATTCCGAGATTGTGCAGGTATGGGACTGTGCAATTAAGGAAGCTCATATAGGATTTGATAGGTACTACCTATATCAACAAGATGCATCTTCTTTTCGGGAGCCCATAACTTAGAAACTCCAAGGTTAAGCGTGCTTGGCCTGGAGCAATTCTGGGATGGGTGACCCCCTGGGAAGTTCTCAGGGTGCGTGTGAGTGAGGACATAAGCACGCTGAAAGACTCGTGTTGGTGTGTGGGGACAGTCGTCAAACCTAGAGCACGGGCTGTTACAGGCGCTATAGAAGGAGAGAGAGGTGGTGGCACGAGAGATGAAATAGGCGATGGAGATGGAGAACGTGGAGGTGGAGAGTTATTTGCATATGGAGATAAAGGTGAAGGTGACAATGGAGGAGGTGATGGCTTATGAAAGTTAGCAGGCGCTATAGAAGGAGAGAGAGGTGGTGGCACTAGAGATGAAATATGCGATGGAGATGGAGATCGTGGAGGTGGAGAGTTATTTGCATTTGGGGATAAAGGTGAAGGTGACAATGGAGAAGGTGATGGCTTATTAAAGTTAATAGGCGCTATAGAAGGAGTGAGAGGTGGTGGCACTAGAGGTGATGGAGATGGAGAAGGGGGTGGGGAGATATTTGCATATGGAGATGGTGGAGGTGAGTGTTTATTGATGTTTGGTGAGGCAAGAGGAGATGCAAGTGGTGGTTGTGGAGAAGGAGTTGGTGGTGGTTTATTAGTGTTAGATGGTGGAATAGGAGAGGGAGGTGGTGGTGATCGAGAAAGGGGTGGTGGAGGTGGTGGTGATCGAGAATGGCGTTGTGGAGGTGGTGGTGATCGAGAAAGGGGTGGTGGAGGTGGTGGTGATCGAGAATGGGGTGGTGGAGGTGGTGGTGATCGAGAATGGGGTCGTGGAGGTGGTGGTGATCGAGAATGGGGTCGTGGAGGTGGTGGTGATCGAGAAAGGGGTGGCGGAGGTGGTTGTGATTTGAAAGTTTTATCAGTAGCCACCACCCCTGTGGCAATTATGCAAAAAGCTATTCCGAAAAAGAATAGAGGCCAATTTCCCAACTCTTTGGACTGTCTCATCATAATGATTATTGGGAAAGCTAAATTTGGCTGAATTCCAGGAGTGGTATGGATCCCTTTATATAGTTGTTCATGTAGACTTACTGCAAGTCATGGGTTTTAAACATTAGTTTATAAAATATAGATTTTAACAAGTAATACTAAAAATTAAAAATAATACTATTTTCTTTCGTTTGAATCCAAATATAATGTTTCCTATCAATAAAGTTCGGTGATCATATTTGGTATAATATGGACCATACATGAAGGAGTAGGTAAGGCAATGTTAGGCAGAATAGGATTGAGCACATCTCACGTAGAGTATTAGAAAATGTGTTGTACAAATGTGGAAAAAGGGCTCTTCAATTGTCATTGAACCTATCTACATACAAGTGTGATTCTCTTTCCCCAAGTGTAGCTCGTTAAACAAAAAAAAAAAAATTTAAGCCTTGAAGGATATGTAGAGGAGATTAAGTGCGATATTACTACAAAATTATAAAAATAATTTAAATTATATCCACTTAAACTTATATCACAGAGTTCTTAAATGCTGGGGTGATTGTCAAATGATAAAAATTCTATAAACTTCTAGTTAGTTTATATGATTTATTTTGAAATTATAATATTATTTATAATTTATTAATTAATTAAAATTTTAATTACTATGTATATATGTGTTCTTTTAGTATTAATAATCAACGGAAATATTCTAAATGATATCGAGATAACAATAAACTAATAAAAATTATTCAACAATATATTATAGAAGATGACCACACTTTTTAAATCTCTATTTTGATTATTTTATTTATTGTGATCTGTTTCTTAAATTTACTTAAAAGATGGTAGGGTGGTCCCTCCATAAGTAGAACATATCGGGACAAGAAAGAAAGCATGTTCAAAAACTAAAGAAAACTAAGTAAATAAGATAAACTGATGTACCAAAAAAAAAAAAAGATAAACTGAACTAAATTGTAGTTTGATTTGGTTCATTTTAATTTTCGTAAGAAAGAAAGCATGTTCAAAAACTAAAGTAAACTAAGTAAATAAGATAAACTGAAATAAATTGTAGTTTGATTTGGTTCATTTTAATTTTTGTTTGGTACAATTTTTGGAGCTTTAGCCGTTCCATAAAAATTTAAGCAAACTCTTAGCTACTCTTCATGCCCTGCTCTTCTCTCATAAGAATGATGTCGTTTAGGTTAGTAAACTCCTAATTCATTGCTTCCTTAATCCCTTGCTTCTTTGTTTTCTCTCTTAATAGCCTTGATTCCTTGCATCCTTGATTCCAAAACACCTCCTTCCAGACGTGTTAAGTGGTCCGTTTCAAAGGAAAATAGGGAGTGAGTGACAGTGACATAGTGTTTGCTCTGTGTATGAGGGGATAATAGTTCACTAAACTAAAATAATATTGTATCTTAAGGGGTATAACTTAATAGCATGCCTATGTGGCATTTAATGTTACACCCTAGGCATTTAACGTAAACAATAAGGGTCACTGTGTAACTTGATCATCCAAAATTACTAGAAAGACTAATGTGATACGGCTTTTATAAATTTAAGGGATAACTCATACACATTGATAAATTTAGGAATTAAATTGTGAGTGACAAATATTTCCAAAAACTAAGTTTCATATTTACTCTTAAAATTAAAACTTAAATATCACATGACTATCACATTATCATTTAAAAAGTTATATAACTATTTAGAAATATCAAAATAATAAAGTATATAAAATTAATTTTTTATAATAAATATTTTTACTATGCAACTGAAGAGGTAGTGAATTCAATTTTACATTTTAAACAATCAGATATAATGCACATTTAAATTCGTTTGATCGAATTATTAGGAAATGAGAACATTATTTGATTTTTAATTTTAAGTAGAAGAACATTATTTTTGTTTTTGTATTTTAAATGTAATTTTGATTGGATTTAATTTTGATACACGATAAGCGTAAAATTTTTATACATATGTTAACATATCATTAAAAAAATGTTTTACTTCTTAATTAGTTATTATTATAGTCAAACTATTAATTATATGAGAATACAAAATTTTCTAATAGTGTTATTTTACATTGACAATCCATTCAAATTAAACACATTCTTATTAGTCAAACATAATATAATTACCTATAGCAACTTTGATTAGCCTCTGTCCGTGGTCTACTTGCCCAATTAGGAGCATTGTTTGTTGTAGGAAAGCATGGAACACCAATGAATCCTTACTTAGAACGCAAGAAGAAAAGAAAAAATGTAACAAGAAATAAAGGAGACAATACACTAGGTTTAATGTGGTTCGGTCCCTCTAACTTACATCCACGACCCCAGGATAACCAAGCCCTTCCACTATATTGCAACTTTTGTAAGGACAAAGCTACAAATCATCCTTATAAATATTACAACATATGAATGATACAATAATGGAAAAACTTGAAACTTGATCGCACCCAACAGTACTATAGCTAAATTGTTACTCACTAGGGGGATGGATTTAACAAAGGATCTAAGGCCTTATTTAAAGGAGAACACTCCCTTGAAATTTCCTCCCACTTTTGATGTAACACTTTGGGTTACACCCAACAATCTTCCCCCTTAAGCCAAAGTCCTATGATGGGACCATGACAAGTGTATTAGATGGTCAAGTAATAAAAACAGTGAGATACCAGATATCGTTATCAGGGATTGATGGCCAAATACCGATTAGCAAAATTAACTACTATTTAAACTAATATTTGGATCAAAGAGAGTTCTAATAAAACTAGCATGACAATAAATGAACAAAGACAATAACAATATTTTTTGGGTTTTTATGTTTGTCAATACAATGAACACTCAATATGCGAGATGAATAAAATTCAATTGATAAAAGAGTTGGGATCAAGCTTCATTTGATTTCACTTGCTGCATATCAATTGGGATTATCACAAGCTATTATTTCTATTTTGTTATCGAATTCTCTAAATCAATCAAATCCTAATTTCTTAGGCAATTGATCCTTTATTCCCAAATAAAATCCCTAATTCCTTAGGTGATTCGAAAAGGTAATAAGCATTAGGATTTAGAATTTAGTGAGGTAACGAGCAAATCAATGACTATTCCTAGCCTAAAGATAAGCAAGGTTCATAATCTCATAGCGCAATTATATATCAAATTTCCATTTAACATATAATCTTAAAATCATTTCAAAGAGGATGAATCCTTAGAAGGCATTAAGAAAAGAGATCATAAACTCAAAATAGAATAATAACTCATATTAATTGAATCCAATATCAAAAACAATCAAGATCCATCAAGATCCACCTAATCCTAACAAGGGGAAATTTGGCTAGACATAGAAACAAATGCAGAAACTAAAGCAATAGGGAAGAAAAGGAAGAACTCCTTGAAGAAAATTGAAGAATTTCCAAGCTTCCACCTTTCTCCTCTTTCAATCCCCCAAGAGTTCCCAATTAGGGTAGAAAAGAGCTCTGCTATCGTCCCTAGGTCAATCCCCAGCCAAAAGTTCCCAAAAAGTAAGAAGCAAAACATTAAATATGTGTTTTGCCATAGAAGATATCGCCTAGTAGCCTAGAGTTAGCCGCCTAGCAGCCTAGAAGCAAAAATTTGGGAATAAGTCCGGTGTTCCCACCGCTTAGCGACCTGCTGACAAAGAATTCCAATGCGTTCTGTATTCCCACCGCCTAGTGGCCAATTCCTCCACCCGGCTACCTACTGACAGAATCTCCTCTTTATTTTGGTCACATATCTTGTGACTTTGAGTCTCATTCATGCTTCTTTAATACCTACAGCCAAAATATCATAAATGAGGTCTAAAATACTTGGAATTATAACCAAACTCAAGCAATTTTATCAATTTAAACAATGTATGTCATAATGATCAATTTAGAGTTAATTGAGGCAAACAATGTTAAAAATTGGATATTGACAAGAGGTTGTCAAGACCCGTCAAATAATAATAATTACCGGTTCACAAACTAATTTGTAGTATAGAGAATGAACCGAATCGTCTCTCAAGGATCCAATAAAAACAAAGATTCAATCAGATCAAGATAATTAAAATAAGGGGTTTTGTTGTTGATTAACAAGATTGAAAAAAGTACGAGACTTAAAGTTGAAAACAAATCTAAAGAAACAATCAATCCAAGGAAATTTACCGATCTTGAGTTTAATCCATCATTGATCACAAGGAATTCACTTAATTGCTAACCATGTTCTTGGCCTTAGATCACATCAAGAGGCCTCAACATGATCCAAAAATCCTCTACTAGATAAGCATCTAGGATTTAATTAACCAAGGTTAGATAAAGTAAGCACCATCCAAACATAGATTAACTTAAGATCCAGAATTTAACCAAGCTAAACAATCCATAAAAAAGCTTTAATAAATTGTTTATTCTTTGTGATCCTCTTTGAACACATGATAATAAAGATATTATCACATCAACATCTAAATCAAATTAAGCAATTTAATCTAGATAAAAATCAAAAGAGGAAGAGGAGAAACTTGAATAACAATTAAGCAATATGAACAAGCGAAACAAGATCTCCAAATTAAACATCAAGATGGCTAATCGCTTGGATTGATTATAAGAGCCTAGCCTTCCATGGATGGGAAGGAAGAACTCATAAAATAAAGAACAAAAACGAAATTCTAAAGAGAATGGAGAAGAAGAGAAAGAAAACTCTCACAAATACTCAAATTTTTTTCAAACTTACTTAAAATTGAATGATGTATAATACAAAGAGATTGACTCTATTTATACTAATCCTAGAAGCCAATTTGTAATTGAAAATAATCTGAATGCAAGCTGTAAAAACATGGAAATTGTCAAATATGGAAGCTTGATGCATGGTTGGTGGGTTGGTGCATGGTAGGTGGGTTGGTGTATGGTTGGTGGCTTTTAGTCAGCAACTCTTATCCTACTTCCAGCTTGATTTTCATGACCTAGACGGTGCATTTTGGCTTGGAGGTCTCATGAAAGTTGTAGCCAGTTGTCTCCTTGAAAGTTTGGCGTTGGAATCATGCCATTTGGATTTTTAGAACTCCAGATATGCCAAAAACACTGCACCTACCTCAAGTTAGGTTGGCAGAACGTGTTTCCAAATTCAAACCAACTTGTAGCTTCATAATCATGCCTAAAACGATATCTATTGACTAAATCCGTCTTTCAGTGAAGTTGGAGATATGGGTCTTACTTTTCCAATGCCCAAGAGGAGGCCTATAGCCCACTATATAGTCCAATATGTGTACACTGCCCAGATTCCCCGTGACAGCAAACCTACTCTGCATTTGCAAGGCTATTTTGGACCCTTAGAAGTCCGATCCAGCTCGAGTTCTTATGAAACTTGTAGAGCCTTGTCTTAGCTTTCCAAAGACACCAAGATCACCTCAAATGGATCACCGAGTCCCGAGTTATGGCCTAATCAAGGAGGAAAGGTCAAAATGCATCAAAATCCAAGAATTATTCACAATTTGCATTAAAGCCCAATGAGGCCCAACAACATTAAACTCATCTAAAATACTAATATTGGGCACAATAAACATCTAATAAAGCCTAATACAAAGCTAACATAAGTGTCTCAAATTGATTGATCAAATTCCCCCACACTTAAGCTTTTGCACTCTTGGGCAAAACACATAAGAACAAAACTAAAGAAAAACAAGAAACATCATATTATTAAACTAAAAACATAAAAACTGATTAAACCTAATCTAATCCACTTTCGTAGGAAAACACGATGGCACTTAGCATGTGCCACAAGCCTTTAAACCCCTAGGTGTCCCTAGTGGACGAGTTATAGTCTCGTGAGGGTTTACCAGGATGATACCCACAAACATGTAATACTTTAATTAATCAATTCAACTAATTTTTAAATACAAGCATTGTATCAAATATAAACCATAATTAATAAGTCAAGTATGCTTAACAAAGAATAGTTGAATCAAACCAATTGAGAATAAAGTATAGCATAATCATGCTTTAATCAGAAATAGGTATGTTCAAATTGAGTAAAATTCCTCACAAGTGACACTCAAATCACAAAGGTGTTTAGGTTAACTGTTTACGCTCAACTCAGTCAAATTATGAAAGTATTTTACCATAGACTTACATATACATCAATTCTCCACTACTTAGATCAAATAAATTGCAAAAATTAAGAGGTCTTTCAAAAAGGTTGTAATGGGACTTATAAGGTGTAGGAAGGGAACAATATGGATAATAGCAGGTTAAAACCAAAGAGAATAACAGAGCATTGGGGAGTAACTCAAGTAGAAAGTATAAATTTGTTTTTTTTACTCAAAACCATAAAATGCTCATTCTCTTCACACATTCCTTCCTTTTTCAATTCTTTTCTTTTACAACCTTTTGGCTTTATTTTCTTTTTCTTCTTTTTTTTGTTTTTTTGTTTTTGGGTACCAAGCATTTCGCATCAGCACACCAATTCCCGCACACTTAAATCATTGTAAGCAAAATAGCTCCTCCAATAGGAAAATCAATGCTCTCATACTCCCTAAGGTGAGGTAAAACATGGTTTTTCACTCAAGGCTTGTAATGAGCTAAGAACAAAGAATGGGCAAGTAGGCTTAAAGGGGGTTAACAATGGGATAAATGCAAGGTAGGTTTATTTGGTCAAAGCAACTAAGTCAAGAAAAATGCCTCTGTCATTTTCATGCAATATACAGACCAATGTAATCTCAAATCGATTCAATGCAAGTTCTAGAAAATAAATTCATAATTGACATCACTCATGAAAGAAAATAAACCAAGTGTCAACTATCCCTCCCCCCAACTAATTTAAGACATTGTCCCCAATGTCAAAATAAAGATAAGTAGAGAGTGGAGAAGATCTTACTAGAAAACTGTAAATCGAGCCTGAAATAAAAAAAATTACAAAAAACTAAAATTATAAGAGAAAACAAAAATTCACAATGACAAAGTCAAATCTAGTTTTTGCTTTTTGCTGTTGCTGCCTTGTTCCCAATTCAGTGGAGTCATTGCTGGATGACGTTGTGGTACAAATTCGTGTAGTTGATCAAGCAATTGTTCAGGGGTTGCAGCAGTTACAAGAATTTGACGTGTCGCTTGTGAGATGAACCTTTGTTCCACAGCATGATCAAGAAAACAAAACAAACTGTCATAAAAATCATTAACATTTAATATACCTATGGGTTTTTGGTGAAAGTTCATCTGTGACCAGGAATGACACCAAGGACTTTGCCACCTCCTAAATATGTAGCAGTGACTACACAACCCATTAACCAAGACTATCTCCTCCGTAAACTAAATAGTTTCTCTTAGCTAGCACTCGACCAAGATGGTTTGCAATATTTACAAACTCTTTATCTTTCCCAGGATTAGATCCACAAAAGACACAAACACTCTTGATCCGACGAATTGAAGTGACTTCCATTTTTTTTTCTCTTTTTTTTGTACTCTCACCTTATCAATGATCTGAAGAGAGCAAAGTGCATTATTTAAAGGAATCAAAACTCAAATGTAATAATTACACCTATAAAGGAGGGGTAGATCCATGTGTCAGGCAAGTTTGAAAAGAAGCACATCAATGATAATAGCTATATGACAAGGATAAAAGACTAATCTATATGTGTCAGAAGAAGTTTGAAAATACACAACGCATATTTCAAAAAAATACGGCTAAAAAAAATTTATTTATTTATTTTTTTGAAATTTTTTTTAATGAACAAAAAGAAAAAGGAAAAATAAAAAATAATACTTACAGGTGGTGTGATTGTGGCTCACATTTTCCTCTGGTTTTACGTCCAGTAACGGCTTGAATGCTCTCTCTATGGGCTGATGGTCGGTTTCCCATCCAATTTACTTAAAAATTGGCAAACAGGGTCTTTTTGAGTCAGATTCCCGAGACTATAATGCTCATGTTCACCTTGGAATATTGGCCATAAATCGAGAAGTACTCTCTGCACATCTCCACTAGGATGCGTCTCAAGAGTCAATAGAATGTTATCTAAAGAATCCTTACTCATGCCATTATTAATGAAGTGAATTTTATCAAGTCGATTTATAGACGTCATTCCAATTGATCTGCATTTTGTGTTACAAGTCCATCTTGCACATTTATAGCAGGCTCGTAACCTTTTTGCTCTTCTTTTCTTTGCATATGAACTTTTGCCCAGCCCTGGCATATATGAAACAAGAGCGTCAGAAAATTCCCCTGTGATTCAGACCTTTGTTTCGATTAACCAGCGTATATCCGCAGGGATGCCTTAGTGTATAAGCTGTAACACCCTAATTTTCTTACACGTAGTTAATAAATTTATTCTGTGAATTATGTGGTGATTAAAAATAAAATAAATATGGGAAAAGTATCTTATCATTGACGTAATGCTAGGGTTTCGGTTTGAAATGAAAATTTAAACGGCGCCGGACTGCGTTTTGAACTTACCGGTATAGGACTATACTGCTTAAAATAGTATTTTTAGAGAGAAAAATTGAAATAAATATATTTTTATTTATGAAAATATATTTTGAACTTTTGAAAATATTTTTGAGATTTTATGTGAAAAATAATATTTTTTGAATTAAAAATGGTAAAATCGGTACACGAAATTAAAATCAGTGTAAAGAAAAATCTCTATTTTTATATTTTAATATTTAAAAAATTCGAAAATTATATAAATAGGTAAGAAAAGTCAGCTGGCCATTTGTTTTTAATTTATTTTTTTTATATGTTAAACTTAATTTTTGTCCACACAAAAAGTAAAAGCCAAATTTTTTACACATCTCTTAAATTTTTACCTCACAATTCTACCTAACCACTTTACCACCAATTTTCTCACATATTTCCCCCCTACATGTTCGGTCAAGTGAGACCAAGAGGAAAATTCATTTTTCATTTAGCAAAAAACAAAAGAAAGACTAGGAGAAGCAAAGTTCAAGAGAAAGGTTTCATAAAACCCATCTTCTTCTTTTTTCTCCCTAGGTATTTCACCACTTCCTTCTTATTTTCCACTATTCCATTTCATTTTTCTTCTTCCATTTGATTCATGGTTTCATTCTTTTGAAATTTGATTTTTGTAGTTTTTCTTCTAAGCAAATATTTTCAAGAAAACAAGATTTTTCTCTCAAGCTTAGGAGCTTCAAGAGGTAAAGGAAGATACCCTAAAACTCTAGCTTAGGGTTTTGTTCAAATTTAAATTGTTAATATGGCTTTATGTTTTTATATATATGTTGATTTTGTAATATGTTTAGAATTGATTCTATGATAACTTGGAATGATTGAATTTACAAGGTTGTTTATGAATATCACATAGAGAGCATATTGGAATTTTTATGTGGAATGGTTGAGTTTTAATTGAATTAATGAGATTTAAATTGATTTATGTTGGAAATGGATGATGAAATAAAACTTTTAGAATTTTTGGATGAACCTAAATTGGCTAGGAAGGTTTTAACTAGCTTAGATTAAATTAGGGATCAAGTTGATAAAATTTTAGAATTTATGGAATGTAGTTAGAATTTTTATCTAAGGTTTAATTTTAGAATTTGATAGGAAATTAGTGAAAATTAAGGAAAATTAGATGAAATAGATTTATGAGTATTTGGATTTTAACTTAAACATTAGATAAATAGGTTGATAATGGAGTGGGAGGCATAATTAGAATTAAGTTCAAGTTGTATAATAATGGTAATTTAAGGTTTAAAGTATAAGAAAATATGAATTTAATGAATTAGGGGTATCGTAGCAAATTTGAAAAAAAATAGGATTAATTAGAAAATATGAATTTTAATGTAAATACTAGGTCATAATAAGAAATTAGAGAAAAATATATATTTTTGGATAAATTGGGGTTAATTTATAAATATTGAATTCTTTAGGGACGATATTGTAATTATAGAACAATTAGGGTTAATTTATAAATATTGAATTCTTTAGGGACTATATTGTAATTATAGAACAATTAGGGTTAATTTATAAATATTAAATTCTTTAGGGACTATGTTGCACATATGGAAAGTTGTGATGAATTGAGAATTTGAATTGTGTTATTTTACATTACATTCATGATCATAATCATGTGGAAAGAGTGTGAGTTATGGTGGAATCCATGCGGAGATAGAGGTGTGGATCCCTATTGTGTAAAAAGCTACCACACGGAGATAGAGGTGTGGGTAAGCTTAAGTGATGAGTAGAACTTGTATGGTAGAGATTGGTACAATCTTGAGGTTATTCGGGCGTTGATAAATCCACATGTGGCCGGGGAAGATTGGAGCCCGTGTCGTGGTAGTCTACGCAGCGCACAAATAACTTGACTTACTACCTACTTGTTCGCGATCAGTACAGAAATGCCCGAATTGTGATACCAATTTGCATACTAGATATGAGCAATGATAAGGCATGTTCTGTCTGTTCACTCAGTGTAACTCCATGGAGTAAAGTCAATGGCATATCAGAGTCACATGCATAACTCCATGGCATTGCATATTGCATATTCCACTTTTAAGTTTTATATATGTATATATCTTTGGTGTATAAGATATTATGTGTTATTTTCTTCTAATTCTGCCATGCTATCTGGATAAAGTTTAAGTACGTGTCTTGTTACGCTAAAATCACACTTAAGGGCAAGTGCACCCTGTCGCACAAGTAATAAAGGAGTATTTGGGACTCCAAGTATCGAACCCACAAGGATTGTTGGCAATTACTAAGTTAATTAATCCCTTAAGTTATCTAGACAATGAAATTCGAATGAGAAAGGAAAAACTATCAAGTAATTAGGAGAAAGTGAGGAAATCAAAGATTATCAAGCAAAGATTCAATTATGGAAAGCCTAGGGTGTCTGGTTTCACTTATGTCAAAACTCATAAAATTACCCAATTCCTCAATAATATGTGTTCCGATTGATTGCCAATCACCTGCTCTAATGCTATTAATACCCAATGGTCATGCAATATTAATATTCTTTTTCTCAATCTGAAACCCCCAATGGTCATGCAAGGCAAACAGTTAAGAAAAGCATAAAGAACCAGCAGATTTGTTAATTAAATAACTGATTGAAAACAAAGGATTGAGTTTGGCCCACACAACCCTAAATCCGATTAATCCTAGAGTTCCGTTAATTAATTGTGGTACGGTCGCCAGTCAATCAATTAACTTTTTAAAGGGTACGCAAACCTTATTGGAAAACAAAGCGCTAGGAAAAATCCAATCAATTGGGGAAACACAAAATTATTTAGAATTAGGAAAACATTATAAGAATTTGAACATAAGATCCACCATAACCCTAGTTATGGATTTAGCTACGCATAGTCAAAGAAAACAAAGCATAAACTAAAACCAAATTCAAATCCATAAAAGAACAATAGAAAAACTAAAACCCGGAAACCCCCTTGCGGTGAAACAGGTCCTTCACGAACAATTGGGGAGACGGTCCTTCACTTGATAGTTTCAAAAACCTCTCAAGCTCCGCTACAACTCTCTAATCGAGCAAAGGGCTATAGCTACTTTCTTTCTCTGAATGCCGGATACTTCCTTGCACTACCACTCCTCCTTTATAATATTTTAGTGGCCCAACAACTCTACAATCTTTTCTTCTAGGGTTTCCTAATTGTGCACAAATTCATTTAATGTGCAATTCTTGGGTAACAGAGATAGTAGATTTCTTTCCCTCTTTGAGTATTACTAATTAATGTGAGATAAGAGGAAAAATCTTCCAAGAATAAAAATAGGAAACTTCCACAACTGGATTGATGATATCTTTGTAGGATTTTGCCAAAACTTTCATAATTATGTTGATGATATCTTCATAGCATCCTGGAAAAATCCTTCATAATTAGGTTGCTGATATCTTTGTATCTTTCTCAAAATTGCTTCCATTTTAACACTTTAAAGCTTGATTCTCATAAATCTTCATCCTGCAATATTCAAAGGAAATTGGGTAAGTTTTCCTTATAAAATCTTCAAATAAATACCAAATCAAACTCAAATTCCTAGCATTTAAGTATATAAAATGGCAGCTTATCAACCTTCCCATTATCTTAAAGATTGCTTGTCCTCAAGCAATAATCCCGCCCAAAAGAATAGTGGAAATCAAATAATAAATCGACCAATGATTCCATCCATACCAAAGAAATGACAAACAAATCAATCTCAATGCATAAGAGAATAACCATGAGTTAGCCCAATTAGAGGCTTTAGGTTCCCAAAATCAAACTTTCCACTCGGATAGGTCACTCTTCTCCCATCTCTCAATGTGTATGAGGGTAAAGACTTAACACTCAATTTCCCTGAAGAAAGCACATTACCATAGGCTTGATAATAAACCAAATCTCCACTAAGGAGACCACATGCATGCAAAAATCAAGAGGTCTTTTCATTGGTTGTAACTTGGCCATGGGTTAGATGACGTAAAGGTAAGGTAAAGAAAGAAAGGATAAACACAAAAGGCTTAATCAAAATTTGCATTAAACAAAGTACCCTTTTGGAACAAAGATGGAGCATCAGAATTTCATTCCTACCTTACAAGCATTTATCATAAATTCCTTTTCTCTCCGCACTTGATTTTTCCTTTTTCCATTCTTTTCTTTTCTTTATTTTTCAAACTTTGTTCAACAATTTTTTTGTCTCTTCTCTGTTTTTTTTTCATCATTCCGTCAATTGTCATTTTGATTTGAATTTTTTTTCTTCTTCTTTTTTGTTTTTCAACACGATTGAAGGAAAAGGCAAAGATCTGCTAGTAACACAATTATTTTCTTTCCAAACCAAATTTCCAACTAATTGCTCCATCCTTTTTCCAAAAGGTTACCTGCATATGCTTGAATTAAAGACAAGGGTACCAAGGAATATTAGTATTCATAAAGCTCAAAATGGGCAACTAGTGGATAAGCAAATCAGAAGGCATTGAATAATACCTAAAGTGCCTCAATCATATTTAAGCATGCATGCGATCCAAATTCGCCTTGAAAAGGTTACAAAGCAAGTTCTAGAATGCACAATCTTTGGGAAAATCACTCAAACAAAGAAAGGGATAATACAATATCAAGCACAAATCCCTGTAATGGTCCAATTCTCACCTTTAGAAGTTCAATTCAGTGGAAAGATTTTCAAAAGGGAACTTTATGCTAATTTTTAGCTTTCTCAGGATTAACCCAAATCAATTTCAATCAAATATTTATCAAAAAAAATCTTTAAATTGGGATCCTTGACGATAGAAATTTTTAATTCCCACAACAAATGAGTCAGACTTATTACTTAAAGACAAACTCTCAATATTAGTTCAAGCAACCACATGCAAACAGATATATTCAATGAATGGGCATGCATTTAATTAGTTGAAGACTTAACAAACTTTGAACTCCCTTCCCACACTTAGAGACCAGCATTGTCCCCAATGCAGAAAATAAATAAAATAAAATAAAATAAAAAGATAATGAAGGGAGAGGGATGAAAAGAGCACTTCCCCGGTAGGCGACTAATGACAAGTATTCCGAGTGCATCAGTAAACGCAGCCTTGGTGGGTTTTAAAAAGAAAAAGAAAAAGAACAAAACACACAAGAGATAACAAAAAGGAAAGAAACACAAAGGTTGCCTCCTACAAAGCGCTTGTTTAACGTCATGAAGCGAGTCGACTAAGTTAGGCCCCAAGGGGCTTATTCCAAGAGCATAGTTTGGCGCCTGTGCACCGCACCATCCTCATAATGCTTAGCTCATTCATTAATTTTGAAAGTCTCATGACCATCACTGTAACTTCAAGCACGCCATATGGGAAGACTTTGACAACTTCATAAGGGCCAATCCATCTTGACTTTAGTTTTCCGGAACAAACGAAGTCGTGAGTTAAAGATTAAAACTTTATCACCCACGTAAAACTCACGCTCAATATATTTGTCATGCCATCTTTTGTGTGCCCTTGTATAACTTGGCATTTTCATATGCCTTTAGGACTAATTCATCCATCTCATTAAGCTGCAATAAGCGCCTTTCACGTTGTGCATATGAAATATTAGGGGGAATGATATCTGGGGGCTTTTTAATTGAAGGCTTTGGCATTTGTGAATTAAGCCCCTCTAAAACATTGAATAATCTCGTCACTTTCCATCTCTCTTGGACCATTCCTCGCTTCCAATATCATTATGTCATCTATTACCTCTTCTGGACTCCATAAGTTCATCCTCCTCAAAAATTAAAATTTTCTCAAGGGGATCTTGAATTAATTGTTCCCCGAAAGTGAGAAGATGTCAAGGCAGTAGTATTATCCAAAGAATTAATAAAATTACAAGAATGAAAAGTGGAAGGAATTTTCAAAGAATCAAAAATTTTAAAATAACTTCCTCATCATCAAGCCTTAAAGTAAGCTTCCTTTGAACATCAATAATGGTTTTGCCAAGGGCTGCAAAAGGGTCTCGCCTAAAATTATGGGAACCTCTTCATCTTCCTCCATATCAAGCACTATAAAGTCATAGGAAGATAAACTTGTCAACCTTGACTAGAACATCCTCCACTATACCCCCTGGGGTAGGTGATGGACCTATCAGCAAGTCGCAACGAAACAAGAGCGGTTTAGGCTCGCATACCTAACTCCGCGAAAAATGTATAAAGGCATCAAATTAATGCTCGAATCTAAATCACATAAAGCTTTTTCAAAATAAGAAGGACCAATAGAGCAAGGAATAGTAAAACTCCCTGGATCTTTAAGCTTAGGTGGTAACTTCTTCAGGAGGATGGCGTAACACCTCATTAAGCCTTCACTGCTTCAAACTCCTCTAAAATCTTTTTATTACTCAATATATCATTGATGAACTTTACATATTTAGGCATTTGTGCAATAGCTTCCACAAAAGGAATATTTATCTGCAACTGCTTTAACAAATTCAAGAACTTGGTAAATTGTGGGTCATGTTGGCTAGCCTTCAACCTCTGAGGAAAAGGAATTTTCAGCTTTTGAGTATGAATAGGAGCTTCTTTTTCTAAGACTTCCTTCACCACATTGTCAACTTTCTCATCTTCTTTTGGGCTCCCATCAGTAGGAACCCTTTTTCCCTCCTCTAATCTTTCATCTTTCTTACCATGAGGGCCTTCGACTTCTTTACTGCTTCTAAGGGTAATTACCATAGCCTGCTCCTTTGGATTTGGCTCTGATTGACTAGGTAAGGTCCCTTGCACTCTCTGAGTCATCAATGTCGCAAGAGTAGAGATTTGATTTTCCAATGTCTTGATCCTCAAGACGCTTTTCTCCATGAATTGCATCATAGTATCATGGAGATTAGGCTTCTTTTCTTTCTTGCTTGCCGCCTTGGTTTTGCAAATGAGGCGTCTATGTACATTCTCGATTTTGGCTTTGACCTTTTCGTTGACCACCCCAAGAAAAATTGGGGTGATTTCTCCAACCAGGATTATAAGTGTTGAAATATGGATCGCTTCCGCCCCGCTAGAGTTACCCAAATAGTTGGCCTCCTCGGGCCTGATTCAACAAAGCGATTACCCACTCCGACAATTCTTGCTTTCATGCCCCACCATGCCGCAAAGATCACAAAGAGATGGAGAGACAGGTGTGGATTGTGATTGTGCCTGCATTAGTGTTTCCAATTTCTTTGTAATGACATCCAATTTGAGATCCAATGCTGCATTTGACTCCATCTGATATACCCTAGGTTGTCTCTTGACCACATGCCTGTCACCAGATTTCCACTAATAACTAGAAGTCATTTGCTCTATCAAATCATAGGCTTCTTGTGGCCGCTTGTGCCAAATACTACCCCCTGCTGCCGCATCAATCATGGCCTTATTAGAAAAAGATAGCCCATCATAAAAGGATTGAACCAATTGCCACACTGGAAAGCCATGATGAGGACACTTTTTCATCAATTCCTGGAATCGTTCCCATGCTTCATATAGAGATTCCATCTCCACCTGCACAAAAGTAGATATGTCATTACGCAATTTAGCCGATTTAGCAGGTAGAAAATATTTATCTAAAAATTTAATTGAAAGCTAATCCCAAGTAGTAATGGATCCAGAGGGCAAAGACTTTAGCCATAGTTTGGCCTTGTCGCGCAATGAAAAAGGGAATAGGCGCAGCCTAATGGCATCATTAGAGACCCCATTATATTTTATAGTGTCACAAATCTCCAAAAATTCATTTAAATGCAAGTGAGGGTCATCACTCTATGATCCGCTAAACCTGAATGGAAGATTGCAACATGGAGATCAAGGTCTATTAATCTCAAAGTTATTAGCCTCTACAAGAGGCCTAGTAATACTCCCCCCCGTCGATTTGTTGCCATAGGTCGAGTAAAGTCCAAAGATAGTCCTCTCGGGTCTTCTTCAGCCATGGTTTTTCTTTGTCTTCTAATCCTGCGAAGAGTTCTATCAATTTCAAGGTTAAACTGCAAAACAGGATTCTGGGAGCGCGTTAGCATACATAAATAAATAATAACAAAATAAAAATTGGCGTCTAAATTAACTAGGAATTAATTTCCCTAATATCACCCAAAAACAACTTCAAGAACGGCGCCAAAACTTGTTACGCTAAAATCACACTTAAGGGCAAAGTGCACCCTGTCGTACAAGTAATAAAGGAGTATTTGGGACTCCAAGTATCGAACCCACAAGGATTGTTGGCAATTACTAAGTTAATTAATCCCTTATGTTATCTAGACAATGAAATTCGAATGAGAAAGGAAAAACTATCAAGCAATTAGGAGAAAGTGAGGAAATCAAAGATTATCAAGCAAAGATTCAATTATGGAAAGCCTAGGGTGTCTGGTTTCACTTATGTCAAAACTCATAAAATTACCCAATTCCTCAATAATATGTGTTCCGATTGATTGCCAATCACTCGCTTCTAATGCTATTAATACCCAATGGTCATGCAATATTAATATTCTTTTTCTCAATCTGAAACCCCCAATGGTCATGCAAGGCAAACAGTTAAGAAAAGCATAAAGAACCAGCAGATTTGTTAATTAAATAACTGATTGAAAACAAATGATTGAGTTTGGTCCACACAACCCTAAATCCGATTAATCCTAGAGTTCCGTTAATTAATTGTGGTACTACGCTACCAATCAATTAACTTTTTAAAGGGTGCGCAAACCTTATTGGAAAACAAAGTGCTAGGAAAAATCTAATCAATTGGGGAAACACAAAATTATTTAGAATTAGGAAAACATTATAAGAATTTGAACATAAGATCCACCATAACCCTAGTTATGGATTTAGCTACGCATAGTCAAAGAAAACAAAGCATAAACTAAAACCAAATTCAAATCCATAAAAGAACAATAGAAAAACTAAAACCCGGAAACCCCCTTGCGGTGAAACAGGTCCTTCACGAACAATTGGGGAGACGGTCTTTCACTTGATAGCTTCAAAAACCTCTCAAGCTCCGTTACAATTCTCTAATCGAGCAAAGGGCTATAGCTACTTTCTTTCTCTGAATGCCGGATACTTCCTTGCGCTACCACTCCTCCTTTATAATATTTTAGTGGCCCAACAACTCTACAATCTTTTCTTCTAGGGTTTCCTAATTGTGCACAAATTCATTTAATGTGCAATTCTTGGGTAACAGAGATAGTAGATTTCTTTCCCTCTTTGAGTATTACTAATTAATGTGAGATAAGAGGAAAAATCTTCCAAGAATAAAAATAGGAAACTTCCACAACTGGATTGATGATATCTTTGTAGGATTTTGCCAAAACTTTCATAATTATGTTGATGATATCTTCATAGCATCCTGGAAAAATCCTTCATAATTAGGTTGCTGATATCTTTGTATCTTTCTCAAAATTGCTTCCATTTTAACACTTTAAAGCTTGATTCTCATAAATCTTCATCCTGCAATATTCAAAGGAAATTGGGTAAGTTTTCCTTATAAAATCTTCAAATAAATACCAAATCAAACTCAAATTCCTAGCATTTAAGTATATAAAATGACAGTTTATCATGTCTTACCTTTTTTACTTGTGTATGTGATTTTCTTGTTATGTTTTGTTCTCGATACGATTACGAAGATGGCGAGACCAAACCGGCACATGGGGACTGTACGTCTCCGTTTCCATGAGGATGCTGATACTGCTTGGCGAGTCGACTATGCTCGTCGACAGGTCACCTATACTGGTGACATTACTGTATGTCATTATGATAGAGAGGGAGTACCCGAGTATAGAGTTACTGTAGGATTAACCTTAGAGTTTAGCTTACCATTCCATCGTATGTGGACTACCCTGCCACCTGACCCACCTGTGGATCAGATTATTCCACAACCTGACCCTTCTGTAGATTGGATTGTCCCTTCTATTTCCAGAGGACTTGGAGTTCGGAGGAGACCTGCTTTGACTTCTCCTAGACATGGACCGAGATTTATTCACACTCCTACCGTCTGTCGTGGAGGACTGCGTCGTCGTCTTCTAAGAGGATCATCTGCTATTGACGTTCCTGGACCATCAGCGAGGTCTTCTACAGAGTCTGATCCTTCTTAGGGATCAGATGACCAGTCTCGAGTTTAGATTTTTTTTTATGCCTAGTAGGAGGGGATCTTTTGGGGATGACATTATTTTTGGTTGAGCTCTGAGTGAGAGTCATTTTTTTTTATGTATATGTTTGGTTGGGGTAGACTCACACATATGATGATGTATATATATTCCCCTTCTTGTGCTATTACGCTGTGATGACCACTGAAACTTACCTAGGAGATATAGTTTGACTTGTATATATATATTGTTGTACATTATGTTGCCGAAATTGTTTTTTTTGTTTCAATTATAAGTATTATTATTTTTGTATGCTACATAACGACTTCCTTTTAAAATAATAATAAAACTAAAAATATAACTCACATTTTTCACAAGTTTAAATAATTTAATATGTTTTTCTAATATCAATTTAATTAAAAAGGTGTTTAAAATAAAAAGTCATACAGTTTAATTAATGTAATACCGAGGGGTGTTGCATAAGTATCCTTAATCTCTCAAACCTTGCACAATAAATGTTAGTTAAAGCATTTTGAGGGAGAGAACGGAATCGCTTGCGGAGATTAACAAGTTGGTTATCCATTTTGAAAGAAAGAAAGAAGAAAGAAGAAAAAGAAATTGAGTAAAATTATATACACATTTCAGTGTTTGTGAGTTATTGAAGGGACCGAAAAAGATTTTCACGGAGTACCATTATCCGCCATTTAACCGGTAAAAAATCATCTGTTAATGAAAAACAAACAAAATTAAGACAGAAAAAAATCAAATTCTGATAGATTTTATCGCTTGGCACTGATTTTCTGTCTTGATTCCTGTGAATTCAAATAAGTCAAAGTTTGGAAAGATGATAGAGTTAGAAAACTTGGGTGGCCTCCCACGAAGCGCTACTTTTAACATCTTCAGCCAGCGTGATTGAAGATTTGTCCCAGGAAATAATTTCAACCTCGAGTTGGAAAGTAAAACTTTTTGCCCTATGGATAGCAGAAGCAACAAAATCCCGTCGGCCACACCGTAGCCAGTGTAAAGGATCACCACATCCAGAATCAGAGGGTTCAGTCTCCACTGGGGTTTCTTTATTGGCTTAACTCCATCTTCAAGTAAAATCCTACGCATGCATATGGAAAGGCTAATGCTAGGAATGTCTGCAAGTATGATGGCTCTTTGATTCTCCTTAAAAATCTGCAGCAACCTCTCCTCCTCATCAGTAAGGAAGTTCTTAGCCATAATGAACTCCAATTTTGGTGGTTTCACTACTTCTGTAGATTGAATTGCTGCATAATCTGCTGAAAAAGATTCATCATGTCTTAAATAGGCAGCAATCTCAGCACATGCATTACACAATATATCACCATCACAACCAGTACAACAAACAGAATCATCAAAATCAGTAAAACTAGCAAATTCAGCACACAAATCATCAATTGGTTTTTTCACATCAATGATCTCATGTTCTACAGAATCAGATATCTGCATATGTTGCTTGCTCAACTGACTTAATGAAGATGTTAGCTGACCAATTTGGGTATTCAAATTCTAAATGGTGGTCTCAATTCTCTGTTGAAATTACATATTATTAGTTTCCAATTGCTTCACTAAGTCCCCCAATGTAGGCTCAGATTCCGTTCCTTGCTGGGGCATAGGCTCCTGGTATAGACTTCTTGGTCCAACATAAGGTTGGAACTGTTGTGAACTCATTGGTTGCTGGAATGGCTGTATATAATGGTTTGGCTGCTGTTGTGTTGCATTTTCATATCTCAAGTCAGGATAATCTCCCCAGCCAGGGTTATAGGTAGAGCAGAATAAGGATCATATCCAGGCTGTTGGTATTGTAGTTCACCAAGAAATACACTTGTTGCATCAACAGAATGATCATGAAATACAGAACCATCATCTTGCAATGTGGGGCACGTATATGTGGGATGAAAAGAGCTACAACATATACTGAAAAATATTTTCACTGTGTTTTGATACCCCAATCCAGATTTATCACGAGGGTCTCTGGAGTATTTTAATAGAGTGTTTAACTTTTTGGAGCTGCCCATAAATTTAATGAGATCCTCAGTTAGTTCCTTTATCTCTGATTGAAGTTTATTTACTTCATCAGTTATATTGGACTCAGAGGATGTTTTTAAAAGAGTGTTTTCAGTTTTTAGTTTTTCAAAAACGATTTCAAGCTCTTGTTTTTCTGAAAACGTTTTTTCATAATCATTGAATAACTTTGAAAATTTTCTTTTAAGTGATTTGTATTCAATGGCTAAGATAGATGAGTTGTTTAGCAATTCATTAAAAGCTTCTTGAAGATTAAGTTTAGAGTTTGTTACCTCATCTTCTTCTTCTTCAGAGAATGTGCTTGCCATGAGGCATAGGTTGGCTTCTTCTTCATAATCAGTAGACGAGAGGTCAAGGTCTTCCCAGGTGGCCATTAATCCTCTTTTCTTCTTTGAGAAGAATCTTTTTTTCTCCTTCTCCTTGTTTAGAGAAGGGCACTCAGCTTTGATGTGCCCAGGCTGTTTGCACTCATAACATATGATTGGACTCTTATCTTTTGTCTCAGTCTGTCCTTTTGAAATCTGTGTCCGAAGTATTTTCTCCGCATGCCTCCTTTCCTTTTCCACATTGCTTGAATTATTTTGGAGATGAATGATAATTCATCATTGTCTAAGGCATCTTCTCTAGATGATTCAGTTTCATCTGAAGATTCTCCAGCTTTAAGTGCTTTGGACGCACTTCCTTTGTGAACTTTAAGGGCAATTGATTTCCCTTTTCTTGAGCTTTCCTCTTCTTGGAGCTCTAGTTCATGAACTTTGAGAGAACTTAGGAGTTCCTCTATGGTAAGAGAAGCAAAGTTCTTTGCTTCTTGTATGACAGTAACCTTGGTCCTACAATGTCTGGAGAGACTTCTGAGAATTTTTCTGATATGATCTTGATTATCATATGTCTTTCCCAAGGATCTCAAGCTATTGATTATTGTTTGGAATCGTCCAAGCATTTGATCAATATTTTCATGTTCCCCCATTTTGAAGAGTTCATACTGGTGAACTAACATGCTTATTTTTTATTCTTTGACCTGAGTGGAACCTTCATGTGCCAAAGCCAGCGTATCCCATTTTTCTTTAGCTGTTTCACAGCTATGAACTTTATCATGTTCCGATCTGGTAATGGTGCACATAAGGTAGTATTTGGCTTTTGAGTTTAACTAGTGTCTAGTTCGTTGTCCTTCCATCCATTGTGGTCGAGGAAGATCTAGTCCTTCTGCGTTGGTGCGTATTTGATAGCCATTTTGGACTCGGTCCCAAATGTCCATTTTTGTGCATAAAAAAATGCAATCATCATCTTCTTCCAGTAATAATAGTTGTTTCCATTGAATAGAGGAGGTCTGTTCACAGCTTGTCCTTCATTCTCCATTTTGAGGTAGTACTAGATCTTTTCCTCTGCACTGTTAGATGCTCAACCCAAGAGGCTGAGCTCTGATACCAATTGAAGTAAACAAGTGAAACACAAGAAGGGGGTTGAATTGTGTTTCTTAACCTTTTTGGAAAACTTTTTACGAAGGAAGCAAAAAAAGCAATGGACGAAGAAAACTTGCTAGTCCAATTGGATGCTAAAGCAATTTTGTGATTAATAACTTTAAACGTAGTGAAAAAGTTCTAAGTTTTATCTCAACACCTTAGTTAAGAAAACAATGGCAATTCCCAGATGTTAGTGAATAAATAAAACACAAGAGAAGGGAAGAAAAGCTTACACCAGATGTTTATCCTGGTTCACTCCCACAAATCGAGAGCTACGTCCAGTCCCTTCAACCAGAAAGATTTTATACTAATCTTATACAAAGATTACAAGTATTGTCCACCTCTTCAGGTATACAAGTATTCTCAACCTCTTCAGGTTCTACGATCCAAGTATTCTTTTATACACAGCCTCTTTAGGCTTAAACACCAAGTTTGAATAAAGAAAAAGGTATAGAAGTGCTTGAGTTTTTAACTCACTACAGGTGAGGATAGAAAATAAATTTCAAGACTTAAACTCTTTACAAGAGTGAGAATACTAAGAAGAATGAAAGCTTTGATCCTTTTACACTTTTGATTACTCAGATTGTTATCACTTTCTTCTTCTTCGAAGACATTTGTATTTATAGGTGAAAGTATTTGGAGCAGTCTTCATAAGCTTCTTCGTCCAACGGAAACATTTATTACCGTTCTGAGCAGTATTAAATGCATAAGATGATAACGTGTGGATCTTCTTCTGAAAAGACACTTTGATTATCTGGAATGTCCAAGAATATGATAGCTTAGTCCTGACTTATCTGAGCGCGCAGAAAGTTCCTTATTCGTAGATCTTTGTAGTTGTTAGCGATATCAGCTTAAGCGGCTCAGTTGACTTCTTTTGTAGTGTACGTTGTCAGAGTCCTTCTCATCATTTAATGATGAACAGTTTCTTCACATTTGAATTTTGGCTTTGGACGAATATTTTGAACCTGAGCTTAGTAAGGAAAACATTGGACGATCCAATATAATAAAACTTGTGAAACAGTTCAAAAGGTATTGGACGCATACCTAGTTTTCTTTAGCACAAGTAAGAATGGACGCACAAAGTAACTGTTTGTTAACACTTTGTTTTCTTCTTGAAACAGTTTAGAAACAAGTTACGTGAGTCTTTTACTTATTCATTCTAAATTAAAACTTTTGTTATCTTCAAAACTTTATGGGGTAATAATTCTTTAAATAAATTGGTTCCAAACTTATTTTCATAAGGTTCTTTGGTTCCAACAATCTCCCCCTTTTTGATGATGACAAAACTTTTTAAATTTTGATTGAATACATATCTTTTTACTCGAGAGAACACTCCCCCTAAAATCGTGCATAAAAAAACGAATGGACGCAAAAAAAAAGGATACAACAGGGTTTAGCTAAGAGTGAGTAAGTGTGCTAACACCACGCTTAGTTTTGTGCAAAAGTTGATTTAGAGAAAAAATACTTAAAGGATGGGAAAATGCTATTGTTAGAGCAGAGTAAGCACATCCTTTACGAAAACAAAACAAGCATTAGAACAAGAATATAATCAAGTTTAGATTAGCAGAGAATGCATCAGAATAAGTATGAACAATTGAAACAACTCATAGATTCTCATATATGCTCATATTATTTTATCAAGGGTATTAACAAATATATGAACAAATGAACAAATGAATCAATCAAGAATTTCCCAATTTTCTCCCCCTTTGTCATCAGACAAAAAGTGAGAGAAAAAAAACATCATTGTCAAAAAAAAATTTTGAGAGAAAAAATTTTTTAAGAGGAGGAAGGAGGAGGAGGAGGAAGCCCTTGTTGAAAGAGAGACTTAAGAAGGTCTTCAACTCTCTTGAACAGATGATCCATTTGAGTGGTCACATAGGCTTGAACTTCAGGGGGCACTTGAGATTGTGTGTTAACAGTGGGAGGGCGGTTAGCAAAGGTCTCCCTAATCATTAACTCAGTGGATGGCGCAGGAGGAGCATCAAAAGAGACTGGGGATGCTGGGTCTTCTGCTGCCATAAGCACTTCAACTGATTTCACTTCGTCTTCAGACAACATTAAGTCCAAATTCCAAGGGATTGGATCTCTTTGATATCCAAAAATTGTATCCCAAGGATATGGTTTTCCTAAGTTATCAGGAGGAGATCCTGAGACGTAGCTCGAAGAAGAAAAGATTGTGGACGCAGGCGTTCTTAGCAGTAATCCAAGGATATCGTCCACCATGTAGATTAGACGAAAGCACTTGAAGCTTTGTCCTGGCACAGTAACTATCTCTTCCTTCTCTTCATCACTTAGCCCTGAAGTGGAAGCATGTTGTTCACAATCCTAAATGTGCTTTTCCCAGAAGGTCTTTGCATCCTTCTCCTCTGCCTCTCCTTTCTTCGAGATTTACCATAAGAATCCCAAGTCTACCTCAGGTGATTTTTGAAGGCCAAAGGTAGGTTTAAAGTAGAATGGTGTTGGCAACGTGGCTTGACTTCTGTACTTCTTCAAATCCTTGTTCTTGTTCAAATCGACCATTGGCAGTCTTGGACAAATTCTATCAGGCAGAATCTTGATTGCAGATGTAGGAGTGATACGTATGGATGGGGGCACGTATCACAAATTCTTCAGCAGAAGACTCCCTTTGATGACACTCACAAAAATTGTGTCATAAGGACTTACAAACTGATCCATTTCTTCCAAGGTTACAGGTCTGAAGGTAAGTTGGCTTGGGAAGTTATGGACCCTTGTGCTGATCCCATCACAACATCTGGACCTTCTTGCTGTTAACGAGAAAGAAGAGTCCTTTGATTCCCAGGGGGAATAATATGAGGGGTGACTCCCACAGAGAAGAAGTTTGGGATAGGGATGGTTGAGGTGAAGTGTTTTGAAGGTGAAGATGAAGAAGATTTAAGTGGTATGGCTTGTGTTTGTGAGGAGGGTTCAGTGTTTGATGGAGAGGAGGGTAATTGAGAGTAAGGTGAAGGTATTTGAGATTCAAGTTGAGATGAGGGTAAAAGTGCTGAGGGGAGGGGAGCAGGAAGGGGTTCCTCAGGAGTGGATGTAGCTTTGGCAGCAGGTTTTCTTTTGATGGGTAGCTTTGTCCGAGTTCCCTTTGGAATAGTCACCTTGGACGCAACCTTCATCCTTTTCGCGATGGGTTGGTCATCGTTAGAGTCATTGTCTAATATCAGCCTTCTTTTTGGAGGAGCTTGAGTGGACGGGGCCTTTTCTTTCTGTGAGGGCTCAGCGACAGTGACCAGGGGCTTTGGACTTTCTCTCCATCCACAACTCAGCACAGAATGAAGTTTCATCTTCATCAGATTACTCCGTCCAAAAACCTGATGCAGTTGGGTTCGTCCAAATGTCTTTGACTTCTCTTCACTGTTAAGAGCACCAAACTCACTGAAAATCCCTTGATCTTTGAAGATCTTTGTTAGAAGCACACCGTAAGAAATGGTGGTTTTCTTTCCCTTCCCTTGAACACTCTTCTTGAAGTGTTTAAAAAGAATGTGAGGGAGGTTGATCTGCTGGCACAACATTAAGTGACACAAGCAGAATGCATGTATGCTAGAGACTGAATCCTTGGACCTAGCTTTGTGGAGTATCACCTTATTCAGCAGCTAGTGAAGAACTCTGGTCTTATCATGCAGTTGCGAGGCGAAAATTTTCTTCTTGCTTCCTTGGTTTGGGTCTTTTAAGAGGATTTCGAACACGCAGTTGATAGCCCCTCGGCAAGTATACCGAATCGCTCAAGTAATACAGTGATGAAATAGTTATCGTCTCCACAGGGATTGTGTTCGTCAATTACCAATTCACTCAATCAATACTATCTAAGCTAATCGAATACTTTGAATCTCGAAGGGAGTTCACAAGGGAACCGCCAAAAGACTAAACAACTAATCAACAGAAAGTAATAAGCAAAACAAACGCTAATAAAATAAAATGGAAGAGAATCAATATGAGATGAGTTAGGGTTCCGATTTTGTTTATCTCTTCACATGCAATTAAAAATCCTTAAATTAATCTAGTTTCTTCTCTTGAATTGATGGTGAGAACTACTAAAATAATCAATGCCCAATCCCTTGGTGCACTAATTCTCTTGAACACCTAAGATAAAATTAATTCCTTAATCAAATCTCAAACATTCAGGGCATAAAAAGATAAAAGTTCCCTTAAGCACCACACAAATTGATAGTTCTATTCCTAGACTCAATCAGTTCATGGTATTTATCATATAGCTCAACCATACATTAGTTTTCCAACATAATCCATGGATGCTCAATCAATTCATGAGTGGCCAATTCACAAAAGCATTAGGAACAATGATAAATACTCAATTCAATGAAAAGAAACTTAGATTAATCAAAGAAATCTAACTACATGGTCCAAGACAAACTACATCTTCCCCCTAACTAAAGGGGTTTAGCTACTCATAGAGAAGGAAAGCAATAGAGATGAAAAGAGAGAAGAAATCCCCATTAGCAAGCCTTGGAGTTGGGTGATAATCCTCAAGCTCTTGAAACCTTGTTGTTTTCTCCTCCCTTAGGTCAGCCGTCGTCCCTCTCTCCCAAAAGATTCAGACCCCTTTCAAAAACCCATTAGTTTCCCTTATATACTGTTGAAATTGCATATCAGTAAATGATCCAGCGCTCAAGCGCTGGCTGTTGGGCGCTCAAGCGCGCGGGTGGCTGAAAAAATGCATTAGATGCTGACTCGGGACGCTCAAGCGCAGGATGGTGGGCGCTCAAGCGCTCGGGCGCTCGAGCACTGGATGTTGGGCGCTCAAGCGCGCGGGTGGTAGAAAAGAGCTTCTTCAGTGTTGCGCGCGCTCAAGCGCTGGTGTTCCACCGCTCGAGCGGTGGATGTCCAGAGATTTAGTGTTGTTTCTGCCTTGTGAGCGCTCAAGCGCTGGGTTGGGCGCTCAAGCGCTGAGCTTCCAGCAAAAATGATGTTCTTCTCCTCCGCTTTCTTCTCCCAATTGCAGCTAACTCTAACTTGAACTTCACCTAAAACCAACCAAAGCAATTTTAATGAGAAAAATTGAACTTAAGAGTGCAATAACTATTAAACTTGACTAAACAAACAAGTAAACTAAATTAGATGAAAATCCTAAGCAAAAGTACTAAAAGGAAGCATAATCCTAGTTAATTGAGAGAGATTAAACTAGATAACCATGAGATGTATGGCAAATATCACTCCCCCAAACTTGAGATTTTACTTGCCCTCAAGTAAAAATGCAAGAGAAAACAATGAAACACCATAATCCACCACAAAAAGGTACTATTTGCAAAGACAACTCAATGACAAAAAAACAAAAAAAGTAATAATTCAAAAAAATGGGATTCAATTGAGAAACAAAATCAGGAGTAGCATCTCCCACAAATCAGTTAAACAATTGGAGCAAGCAAGAAGTCAGAGTCGGGCAGAATCATGGAGGAGTTAAACATATGGCATGCACGAAGGAAACGAATGAATTTTTCAAAATTCCTTATGGACAGGGGTTCAAACATAAGTATAACTTAATGAAAGTGCTAGAGTCGTAACCGTGCGCCTACCACACATTACAGCCCCAGACAAATTATTGAAAAATAAAAACCAAAGCATGAGGATTGATCAAGGTGGTGACCGTGCGTCTCTACCACACATCATAACCGAGAGATGACCCCCAAACTTGATTGAAACGAAGCAAAAGATCTGATGATAATAGAAAGTAAGGATCATGCACCTCATCCACACATCCACACCTTAAACCTCATCAAACAAATGCCATAATTCTCTTTTTCTCTTTTCTTTGTTTTCTTTTTCTTTCTTTCTTTTTTTCTTAAAAAAATCCTGTAGAGAACCCCTGCAAAACTTTAACAACCAAAGAAGTTTCAAAAATTTCAAACTGGCATGCCAAGTGCTTAAACAGCCCAAAACCAACCAAAACTCAAAAAAATCAAGCAAGATCCAATAGAAGAACCAACAATGGAATAACAACTTGCCTAAAACATTGTTCTCAACATTAAACCCCCAACCCCCAAAGAAATTACCCACATGGTGTAAGAGTTGCAAGCAAGATTGCACAATTCATGGGGTGTGGTGAACAATGCTAGTAACAGAAATACAAAAAGAAAAAGGAGGAGAAAATAGAAAAGAAACTAACTAAGACCAAACGAAAATGAAAAGTAAGAAAAAAAAGAGAAAGACATCCCTGTTTAGCTTTCCGAATGAGTGAGGGTGAGTGGTGGCTAGTCTGTATCCTCATCATTATCCCCACATTCCACTAGTAAGATGAAAATAAAGAAGACACAAAAATGCAGTAAAATAAATTAACAAAACAAAATGAAAAAGGGAAAGAGAGAGGAAAAACTTGGGTTGCCTCCCAAGAAGCGCTTGTTTAGCGTCATTAGCTCGACGTTGTCCAATCTCAATCGGGTTTCAATTCAGGCTTAGAAAGTTCTTTTTTCATAACTCCTTTCTCTTTTAATTCTTCAACTTTTCTTTGCTTAGGATGAACCATGAGTGGCAACACTTCTAAAAGCTTGATACACTTCATTAACTCCAAATCATTCAATTTTTCTTCTTCCAAATTTTTGGAGTATACTGAAACTGCTTCAAGTGGAAGAGTTAGAGAAGTTTGTCTAAAAATACTTGGCACTAAAGAGTCAATAGCATCCACCCGAAGACATTGTTCTTTTACTGTTGGATGCTCCATTACTTCAAAGACACTGAAGGTAATATTTTCATCTTGCACCCTCAATATGAGCTCGCCTTGTTGAACATCAATTAATGCTCTCCCAGTTGCTAAGAAAGGCCTTCCAAGAATAAGGGGAATGTCAGCATCTTCTTCCATATCTAACACCACGAAGTCAGCCGGAAAGATAAACTTATCAACCTTCACTAATACATCTTCAACAATGCCATATGGGTGTTTAACAGATCGATCGGCTAGTTGAAGGGAAATCATTGTCGACTTCACTTTTTCAATACCCAGCTTGTGCATCATAGATATTGGCATGAGATTTATACTCGCCCCAAGATCACATAAGGCTCTCTCAATAGTCAACTTCCCAACAGTGCAAGGAATGGTAAAACTACTTGGATCCTTTAGCTTAGGTGGAAGTTTCCTTTGAATTATGGCACTGCACTCCTCCGTCAACATAACTGTCTCATCTTCCTTGATCTTTCTCTTCTTTGACAACAACTCTTTCATGAATTTAGCATAAGATGGCATTTGTTCAAGTGCTTCAGCAAAAGGGATATTAATCTGCAGCTTTTTGAAGACATCTAGAAACTTAGAGAATTGCTTCTCTTGATTTTCTTTCTTCAACCTCTGAGGGTACGAGATCTTAGCATAAGGTGATAGCTCATATGCTTTGGTTTGCTCACGATGCTTTTTCTTTCGATGCCACTTCAGTTGTTCTTCCTTGGCCTCTTTACCTTTATTACTGTCTTGCACTAAGACATCATCATTAGAGGCATTATTTTTTTCTTTTTCTGTATTTGGGGAGTCTGGCACTTCTTTCAATGGTACTTCTACTGTCTTGCCACTCCTTAGGGTGATTACATTACAATGCTCCTTCGGATTAACCATTGTGTCACTAGGAAAGTTACCTGAATGTCTTTCTGCAAGCTGTTTTGATATTTGACCCATTTGGGATACTAGACTTCGAATGGATGCCTCTTGATTCTTGAAATTAGCTCTTGTTTCTTCCATAAAGTTGGAAGTTTGTTGGACAAAGGAGGATGTATGTTGAGAGAGTTTTTCAAGAGAAATCTCCAATTGAGACTTTTTTTTCTTGCTGCACATTCTGTTGCATTCCTTGATTATTCCATGAGAAATTTGGGTGATTCCTCCACCCCGGGTTATAAGTGTTTGAATATGGGTTGTTTTGGGGTCTTTGAGGATTTCCCATGTAATTAACTTGCTCTTGGGATGAAAAACCAGAAAATCCAGAACTATTTGTTTCACACTCTCCATTAACATGATTACCTCCACAAAAGTCACAAATCAAAGCTTGTTGAGAGACTGAGCTGACTTGCATGTGACCAAGTTGCTTTGTAAGGGCTGCTATCTGTTGAGAAAGAGTCTTATTTTGAGCAAGGATGGCATCAAATGTATCTAACTCCATCACTCCCCTCTTTACCATGGATCTCTCCCTAGGCATATGATATTCATTGGTAGCCATGGTCTCAATCAACTGTTGTGCTTCTTCTGGAGTTTTAGTGTTAAGAGACCCACCCGCGGAGGCATCAACCATTGCTCTAGAGGAATGATTCAACCCATTATAAAAAATCTGCACTTGCTGCCAAACTTCAAATGCATGATGAGGGCATCTTCTTAGCAATTCTTTATACCTTTCCCAAGCTTCATATAATGATTCTCCATCTTTTTGAGTGAAACATGTGATCTCACTTCTCATTTTCACAAACATAGATGGAGGGAAGTATCGGGTGAGAAACTTGCTAACCAAATCTTGCCAAGTGGTAATGCTACCTTGAGGTTGTGCTTGAAGCCAACATTTCGCTTTATCCCGTAGAGAGAATGGGAAAAGCCTTAGCCTTATAGCATCATCGCTTGCTCCATTGAACTTGATAGTGTCACACAGCTGTAAGAAATTGTTGATGTGCAAGTTTGGATCTTCAGACTGACTTCCCCCAAACTGATCTTGTTGAACCAACTGTAGAAGAGCTGGTTTTATCTCAAAGTTATTCGCTTGAATGGGGGGTCGCACTATGCTAGTTGCACACCTTTCAGCAGGGGGAGTTGTATAATCTCCCAAAGTGCGACGTCTGTCTTCGTTTGCTTCTGCCATAACTTCTCTTTCAACTATTCTTCTTTCCGTGGTTGTTCTTCTATGTCCTCTTGCTGTTCTTTCAATTTCCGGATCAAATAACAATGCGTCCGGATTTATAGTACCTCGCATACAAGGGACAACCAGCTCAAATGTGAGTTCACAAGTAAAATAAATGAAAAACAAAAAGTAAGAAATTGAAAATAAAAATTGTGCCTAAATTAGTATCTCGTAAGCTACTAAAGATATTGACAAATCCACAATCCCCGGCAACGGCGCCAAAAACTTGATAGCCCCTCGGCAAGTATACCGAATCGCTCAAGTAATACAGTGATGAAATAGTTATCGTCTCCATAGGGATTGTGTTCGTCAATTACCAATTCACTCAATCAATACTATCTAAGCTAATCGAATACTTTGAATCTCGAAGGGAGTTCACAAGGGAACCGCCAAAAGACTAAACAACTAATCAACAGAAAGTAATAAGCAAAACAAACGCTAATAAAATAAAATGGAAGAGAATCAATATGAGATGAGTTAGGGTTCCGATTTTGTTTATCTCTTCACATGCAATTAAAAATCCTTAAATTAATCTAGTTTCTTCTCTTGAATTGATGGTGAGAACTACTAAAATAATCAATGCCCAATCCCTTGGTGCACTAATTCTCTTGAACACCTAAGATAAAATTAATTCCTTAATCAAATCTCAAACATTCAGGGCATAAAAAGATAAAAGTTCCCATAAGCACCACACAAATTGATAGTTCTATTCCTAGACTCAATCAGTTCATGGTATTTATCATATAGCTCAACCATACATTAGTTTTCCAACATAATCCATGGATGTTCAATCAATTCATGAGTGGCCAATTCACAAAAGCATTAGGAACAATGATAAATACTCAATTCAATGAAAAGAAACTTAGATTAATCAAAGAAATCCAACTACATGGTCCAAGACAAACTACATCTTCCCCCTAACTAAAGGGGTTTAGCTACTCATAGAGAAGGAAAGCAATAGAGATGAAAAGAGAGAAGAAATCCCCATTAGCAAGCCTTGGAGTTGGGTGATAATCCTCAAGCTCTTGAAACCTTGTTGTTTTCTCCTCCCTTAGGTCAGCCGTCGTCCCTCTCTCCCAAAAGATTCAGACCCCTTTCAAAAACCCATTAGTTTCCCTTATATACTGTTGAAATTGCATATCAGTAAATGATCCAGCGCTCAAGCGCTGGCTGTTGGGCGCTCAAGCGCGCGGGTGGCTGACAAAATGCATTAGATGCTGACTCGGGACGCTCAAGCGCAGGATGGTGGGCGCTCAAGCGCTCGGGCGCTCGAGCACTGGATGTTGGGCGCTCCAGCGCGCGGGTGACAGAAAAGAGCTTCTTCAGTGTTGCGCGCGCTCAAGCGCTGGTGTTCCACCGCTCGAGCGGTGGATGTCCAGGGATTTAGTGTTTTTTCTGCCTTGTGAGCGCTCAAGCGCTGGGTTGGGCGCTCAAGCGCTGAGCTTCTAGCAAAAATGATGTTCTTCTCCTCCGCTTTCTTCTCCCAATTGCAGCTAACTCTAACTTGAACTTGACCTAAAACCAACCAAAGCAATTTTAATGAGAAAAATTGAACTTAAGAGTGCAATAACTATTAAACTTGACTAAACAAACAAGTAAACTAAATTAGATGAAAATCCTAAGCAAAAGTACTAAAAGGAAGCATAATCCTAGTTAATTGAGAGAGATTAAACTAGATAACCATGAGATGTATGGCAAATATCAGCTGTCAACTCCCCCAATTTCCTTTGTCCAATCTCTAGTATGCTTGGCTCCTTCTAGCCAGCACTGAGTCGCGTCTGAAATCTTGACTTCTGACACCTTTACTTCCTTCCCCAGTACCTTCCCAACAACAGCTGCTTCAGAAACTACAGCGCTTTGCCAGAACTCACAGATAAGCTTTGGGTAAACTTCGACTGCTTCTTTGAAGTAGTTTTCCCACCCTGCTCCTTGTAGATGTTCAGCAATATCTATTCCATACTCAGCTAGAATGGATGACTAGAACAGGTATTCCACAGCTACCTCAGCTTCGTTCAACAGGGTTTTCTTTCCTCCGGCCATCTCTTAGAAATATTGTGAAGGGATTTTGAGATTTTGAGAAGAAATGAAAATTGTTGAAGGTTTTTCAGCAAAGGATATCTCAAACACTTGAAAGCGTAAAAACTTGATCTTGAAAAGAGATGAGATATTTATAAGAGAGCAAAGCTTATACATAAAGGTTTCTGGAAAGAGAAAGTGAATCGTTTTTCGAATACACAATAAATGTGTATTAAAAGTAACTGTCACGTCTGCAGTAAAAAGTAACTTCTGTGACCTTTCGAAAACTGACTCAGCGTAGGAAATTTGAAAAGATTCAAATGAGACAGAAAGAATGTTAAATTAAATGCAACAGAAATATCAACTTATCAGAAAAGTCACCACATATATTAACAAGTACAAACCATGTTGGACGCAGAGTATCAATGGATGCAAAGATGTCAATTTTTTACAAAATGCATACTCAAATGCTTTCTAATAAAATTAAATCTTTCCTCAGAGAGAGGTTTTGTAAAGATATAGGCCTATTGATGATCTGTGTCCACAAATTGAATATCAATCACACCTTTTTGGATATAATCTCTTATAAATTCATGTTTAATTTCAATGTGTTTTGCTCTTGAATGTAAGATGGGATTCTTTGATAAGTTAATTGCAGCAGTATTATCACAGAGTAAAAGAATCTTACTTTCAAAGATGTTGTAATCTTCCAATTGATGTTTGATCCAAAGTAATTGAGAAGAGCAACTGGACGCAGAGATATATTCAGTTTCGGCTGTTGAAAGAGCAATCGTGCTTTGTCTTTTGCTGGACCATGATACTAGGTTTCCTCCAATGAAGTGGCATCCTCCACTGGTACTTTTTCTTTCAATTCTATCTCCAGCATAGTCAGCATCACAAAAACCAACTAATCTGTACTCATGAGATTTCTTAAATAACAAACCTAGATTAGTAGTCCCTTTCAAGTATCTGAATATTCTTTTAACCGCAATTAGATGTGACTCTCTATGATCATATTGAAAACGTGCACAGAGACACACACTAAACATTATATCTGGTCTGGACGCAGTGAGATATAAGAGTGATCCGATCATACCTCTGTATACCTTTTCGTCCACCTTTTGATCTTTATCGTCTAATTTTAGTGTGGACGATGGATGCATGGGTGTGCTCATAGTTTTGCAATCATCCAATTTGAACTTTTTCAAGAGTTCATTTGCATATTTTGTTTGATGAATGTAGATTTCGTCCATTGTTTGTTTTACTTGTAAGCCCAGGAAGAATTTTAATTCTCCCATTAAACTCATTTCGAACTCCTTCTGCATCAATTTGGAAAATTCCTTGCAACGAGATTCATCAGTAGTTCCAAAGATAATATCATCTACATAGATTTGGACTATGATAAAATGTGAGTTTTTGTCTTTACGAAAAAGAGTATTATCAACTTTTCCTCTAGAAAATTCATTTTCCATTAGAAAAGTGCTTAATCTTTCATACCATGCTCGAGGAGCTTGTTTTAGTCCATACATAGCCTTTTTCAGTTTGAAAACGTGCTCTGGTTGGTTTTGATCCTCGAAACCAGGTGGTTGATTGACATAAACTTCTTTATTGATTATACCATTTTAAAAAGCACTTTTTACATCCATTTGATAAAGTCTCATTCTATGATGAGCAGCAAATGAAAGTAAGATGCGTATGACTTCTAGTCTAGCTACAGTAGCAAAAGTTTCAGTAAAATCAATACCTTCTTGTTGCGAGTACCCTTGAGCAACTAACCTTGCTTTATTTCTCATAACTTTACCATCTTCGTCCAATTTATTTCTGAATACCCATTTTGTGCCGATGATGGTCTTGTCTTTAGGCTTTTGAACCAGCGTCCAAACGTTGTTTCTTGTAAATTGATTTAACTCTTCTTGCATAGCTAATATCCATCCTTCGTCCAAAAGGGCTTCTTCAATTTTCTTTGGTTCCATTTCTGAGATGAATGCTATATCGGAGTATTCTTTAAAGGTAGATCTTGTACGCACTTTATCTTTTGGATTTCCAATGATTTGGTCTTCCGAATGATATGTTTTGAAGTGCCAATTTCTTTGAACTTCATTTCTTGTTGTGTTTTCTTCTCTTCTGTCATCATTCAGAGCTTCTTTGTTTGATGATGTTCCTTCTCCTTTGTCATTGAGGTTTAATTTTGCAAAAGACTCATCTAGCACTAATAAATTTTTATCAGGCGGTTTGTCATTAAATTTAACATGGATAGATTCTTCAACATTCAAAGAGCGAGAGTTGTACACTCTACATGCTTTTGAAGTTTCAGAGTATCCTAAGAAAATACCACAATCAACTTTAGCATCAAACTTTCCTAAAGAATCTTTCGTATTTAAAATAACGCATTGACATCCAAAAGAATGAAAATAAGAAATGTTGGGTTTTCGTCCTTTCCACAATTCATAAAGAGTCTTATTTAATAAGGGTCTAATATATATTCTGTTTTGAATATAACATGCAGTGTTAACAGCTTCAGCCCAGAAGTGTTTGGAGGTTGAGTTGTCATTGAGCATTGTTCTAGCTATCTCTTGAAGAGATCTATTTTTTCTTTCTACCACACCTTTTTGCTGTGGTGTTCTTGGGGCAGAGAAGTTGTGAAGGATACCACTTTCTTCACAGCACAATTGAAAGCTCTCATTCTCAAATTCTCCTCCATGATCACTTCGGATTGAGTTGATACACATGCCTTTTTCATTTTGAATTCTTTTATAGAATATAGAAAAGACTCTAAAAAACTCATCCTTGTAAGCTAGGAACAAAACCCATGTCCATCTAGTATAGTCATCTACTATGACAAATCCATATTTCTTCCCATTTAATGAGGCAGTTCTCGTTGGATCGAATAGATCAAGATGTAGCAGTTCTAGTGGTCTAGAAGTGGAAATAACATTTTTGGACTCAAAAGAACTTTTTATTTGTTTCCCCTTTTGACGTGCTTCGCATAGAACATCCGATTTGTACACAAGTTTTGGTAGTCCTCTTACGAGGTTATGCTTATTTAGCTTTGAGATTAACGTCAAGCTTGCATGACCAAGCTTTTTGTGCCATATCCATTGTTCTCCTTTTAAGGATACTAGACATGATACATTATGATATGAGAGATCTTCTAAATCAATCTTATAAAGATTGTTTTGCCTTTTGGCAGTGAAGAGTATGGATCCGTCAGAGTTTTTAACTATACATTCTTCAGGGCTAAAAGAAACATTTGATCCACTATCACATAATTGGCTTATACTAAGCAGATTATGTTTCAACCCTTCAACCAGAAGTACATTATCAATAGAGGGAAAAGGATGCTTACCGATCTTACCTATTCCAACTATTTTACCCTTCTGGTTTCCACCAAAGGTGACAGAGCCACCAGCTTTAAGTTTGAGGTCTTGGAACATAGACTTTTCTATCGTCATGTGCCGTGAGCAACCACTGTCCAGGTACCATGACATGTGTCTTTTTCTTGTTGCTAAGCACATCTGCAAGAGGAATTATCATATCCTTAGGTACCCATATCTTTTTGGGTCCTTTCAGGTTAGTTTTTGGAGATCCATAATGTCTTGATCTTTTATTGCATAAATACTTTGAAGTAAAGTGATTATCCTTTTTATGAAAATTTCCAACTGATTTAGCAGGAATGGGTACTTTCTTGAAAAATATTTTCTGTGTTTTGATACCCCAATCCAGATTTATCACGAGGGTCTCTGGAGTATTTTAATAGAGTGTTTAGCTTTTTGGAGCTGCCCATAAATTTAATGAGATCCTCAGTTAGTTCCTTTATCTCTGATTGAAGTTTATTTACTTCATCAGTTATATTGGACTCAGAGGATGTTTTTAAAAGAGTGTTTTCAGTTTTACACAAACGATTTCAAGCTCTTGTTTTTTTGAAAAAGTTTTTTCATAATCCTTGAATAACTTTGAACGGCTAAGATAGACGAGTTGTTTAGCAATTCATTGAAAGCTTCTTGAAGAATATGCTTGCCATGAGGCATAGGTTGGCCTCTTCTTCTGCTTCTTCTTCATAATCAGTAGACAAGAGGTCAAGGTCTTCCCAAGTGGCCATTAATCCTCTTTTCTTCTTTGAGAAGAATCTCTTTTTCTCCTTCTCCTTGTTTAGAGAAGGGCATTCAGCTTTGATGTGCCTAGGCTGCTTGCACTTATAACATATGATTGGACTCTTATCTTTTGTCTTAGTCCTGTCCTTTCGAAATCTGCGTCCAAAGTGTTTTCTCCGCATGCCTCCTTTCTTTTTCCACATTGCTTGAATTTTTTTGGAGATGAATGATAATTCGTCGTTCTCTTAGGCATCTTCTCCAGATGATTCAGTTTCATCTGAAGATTCTCCAGCTTTAAGTGCTTTGGACGCACTTCCTTTGTGAACTTTAAGGACAATTGATTTCCCTTTTCTTGAGCTTTCCTCTTCTTGGAGCTCTAGTTCATGAACTTTGAGAGAACCTAGGAGTTCCTCCATGGTAAGAGAAGCTAAGTTCTTTGCTTCTTGTATGGCAGGAACCTTGGGTCTCCAATGTCTGGAGAGACTTCTGAGAATTTTTCTGATATGATCTTGATTATCATATGTCTTTCCTAAGGATCTCAAGCTATTGATTATTGTTTGGAATCGTCCAAACATTTGATCAATATTTTCATGTTCCCCCATTTTGAAGAGTTCATATTGGTGAACTAACATGCTTATTTTTTATTCTTTGACCTGAGTGGAACCTTCATGTGCCAAAGCCAACGTATCCCATATTTCTTTAGCTATTTCACGGCTATGAACTTTATCATGTTCCGATCTGGAAATGGTGCACATAAGGAAGTGTTTGGCTTTTGAGTTTAACTGGTGTCTAGTTCGTTGTCCTTCCATCCATTGTGGTTGATGAAGATCTAGTCCTTCTGCGTTGGTGGGTATTTGATAGCCATTTTGGACTCGGTCCCAAATGTCCATATTTTGTGCATCAAAAAATGCAATCATCCTCTTCTTCCAGTAATAATAGTCGTTTCCATTAAATAGAGGAGGTCTGTTCACAGCTTGTCCTTCGTTCTCCATTTTGAGGTAGTACTGGATCTTTTCCTTTGCACTGTTAGATGCTCAACCCAAGAGGCTGAGCTCTGATACTAATTGAAGTAAACATGTGAAACATAAGAAGGGGGGTTGAATTGTGTTTCTTAACCTTTTTGGAAAACTTTTTTACGAAGGAAGCAAAAAAAGCAATGGACGAAGAAAACTTGCTAGTCCAATTGGATGCTAAAGCAATTTTGTGATTAATAACTTTAAATGTAGTGAAAAAGTTCTATGTTTTATCTCAACACCTTAGTTAAGAAAACAATGGCAATCCCCAATGTTAGTGAATAAATAAAACACAAGAGGAGGGAAGAAAAGCTTACACCAGATGTTTATCCTGGTTCACTCCCACAAACCGAGAGCTACGTCCAGTCCCTTCAACCAGAAGGATTTTCTACTAATCTTATACAAAGATTACAAGTATTGTCCACCTCTTCAGGTATACAAGTATTCTCAACCTCTTCAGGTTCTACGATCCAAGTATTCTTTTATACACAACCTCTTCAGGCTTAAACACTAAGTTTGAATAAAGAAAAAGGTATAGAAGTGCTTGAGATTTTAACTCACTACAGGTGAGGATAGAAAATAAATCTCAAAACTTAAACTCTTTACAAGAGTGAGAATACTAAGAAGAATGAAAGCTTTGAACCTTTTACACTTTTGATTAATCAGATTGTTATCACTTTCTTCTTCTCCGAAGACATTTGTATTTATAGGTGAAAGTATTTGGAGCAGTCTTCATAAGCTTCTTCGTCCAACGGAAACATTTATTACCGTTCTGAGCAGTATTAAATGCATAAGATGATAGTGTGTGGATCATCTTCTGAAAAGACACTTTGATTATCAGGAATGTCCAAGAATATGATAACTTAGTCCTAACTTATCTGAGCGCGCAGAAAGTGATAATGTTGAGACACTTATGTTAGCTTTGTACTAGGCTTTATTAGATGTTTATTGTGCCCAATATTAGTATTTTAGCTGAGTTTAATGTTGTTGGGCCTCATTGGGCTTTAATGCAAATTGTGAATAATTCTTGGATTTTGATGCATTTTGACCTTTCCTCCTTTGTTAGGCCATAACTTAGGACTCGGTGATCCATTTGAGGTGATCTTGATTTTTTTGAAAGCTAAGACAAGGCTATACAAGTTTCATGAAGAACTCAAGAGCTAGATCGGACTTCTAAGGGTCCAAAATATCCCTCCAATTCATAGTTGATTTACTGTCACTAGAATCTAAGCAATGTGCACATATTGGACCATATCATGGGCTATAGGCCTCCTTTGAGCTGAAACTCGGCCATTGGAAAGATAAGACCCATATCTCCAACTTCACAGAAGACCATTTAGTCAATAGATGTCGTTTTAGGCATGATTATGAAGCTACAAGGTGGTTTGAATTTGGAAACACGTTCTGCCAACCTAACTTGAGGTAGGTGCAGTGTTTTTGGAATATCTGAAGTTGTAAAAGTTCAAATGACATGAAACTAACGTCAAAAGTTCAAGGTGACAATTGTCTACTACTGTCATGAAGACCTCCAGATCATTGATAAGGTGAGAGTACCAAAACAATAAAAAATAAAAAAATGGAAGTAACTTCAGTTCATCACATCAAAAGTGTTTGTGTCTTTTGTGGATCTAATCCTGGAAAGGATAAAGAGTTTGTAATTATTGCAAACCATCTTGGTCGAGTGCTAGTTGAGTGAGAGATCCATTTAGTTTATGGAGGAGGTAGTCTTGGGTTAATGGGTTATATAGCAACTGCTGCACATTTAGGAGGTGGCAAAGTCCTTGGTGTCATTCCTAGGCCTTTAGCTAAAGGCAATCCCGCTAGAAAAATAGTAGGGGATAAAGTAATGGTATTTTGCATGCACCAACGCATGAACATTATGACAGCAAATGCTGATGCCTTTATTGCCCTACCTGGTGGTTTTCGAACTTTGGAAGAGATCTTCCAAATTGCATCCTGGTCACAACTGAACTTTCACCAAAAACTCATAGGTATATTAAATGTTAATGGTTTTTATGACAGTTTGCTTTGTTTTCTTGATCATGTTGTAGATCAAAGGTTCACACGTCAAATTCTTGTAACCACTGCAACCCCTGAACAATTGCTCGATCAACTACAAGAATTTGTACCACAACGTAATCCAACAATGGCTCTACTGAATTGGGAAAAAGACAACAGCAACAAAAAGCAAAAACTTAATTTGACTTTGTCCTTGTGAATTTTTGTTTCTCTTATGGCTGTAGTTTTTTTTTTTGTAATTTTTCTTATTTCAGGCTCGGTTTGCAGTTTTCTGGTAAAATCTTCTACACTCTACCTATCTTTATTTTGACACTCGGGACAATGTCTTAAATTAGTTGGGGGGAGGGATAGTTGACATTGCCATGTACATAGTTTAGTAAAAAAAATTTAAAAAAAAAACTAACCAACCAATATTTATTGTTACTAACTTATTAGATGTATGATGACAGAGTAAGGAGTAGTTTTGTTCTTGAGACGCATCTTAACATGCATTTCATAATAGGTCTTAAATCATTTTGTTCTTTAATATATATTAAAAAAAATTCATTTTGATCTTTTCATTTGATTTTGATGCAAGCATGTGCTGAATCTGAGCTTTGTTGATGATAAAAGTATGCAAAACAGTTTATAGTTGAATCATTTTTCAAAATTCGTGATATACATGTATATATGATTGTGGATATTAGGAAGAAAGCATGTTTGAATTGTGTAAATGTTCCATACCTTTGTGAGTTTGGACTTTTCCAAGTTTGATACTTACGCTTGGTTTATTTTCTTTCATGAGTGATGTCAATTATGAATTTGTTTTCTAGAACTTGCACTGAATCGATTTGAGATTACATTGGTCTTTATATTGCATGAAAATGATAGAGGCATTTTTCTTAGCTACTTTGGCCAAATAAGCATACCTTGCATTTATCCCATTGTTATCCCCCTATGAGCCTACTTGCCCATTCTTTGTTCTTAGCTCATTACAAGCCTTGAGTGAACAACCATGTTTTACCTCACCTTAGGGAATAGGAGAGCATTTGTTTTCCTATTGGAGGAGCTCTTTCGCTTGCAATGATTTAAGTGTGGGGGAATTGGTGTGCTGATGCGAAATGTTTGGTAAAAAAAAAAGCTAATTCTAAAAAAAAATAGAGAATAAAGCCAAATGGTTGTAAAAGAAAAGAATAGAAAAATGAAGGAATGTGTGAAGAGAATGTGCATTTTATGGTTTTGGGTAAAATTTTATGACTTCTACTTGAGTTACTCCCCAATGCTCTTTTATTCTCTTTGGTTTTAACTTGCTATTATCCATATTGTTCCCTTCCTTCACTTTATAACCCCATTAGTATTACAACCTTTTTCAAAGATCTCTTGATTTTTTCAATTTATTTGATCTAAGTAGTGGAGAATTGATGTATATGCAAGCATATGGTAAAATACTATCATAATTTGACAGAGTTGAGCGCAAACAGTTAACCTAAACACTGTGTGATTTGAGTGTCACTTGTGAGGAATTTTACTCAATTTGAACATGTCTATTTCTGATTAAAGCATGATTATGCTATGTATACTTTATTCTCAATTGGTTTGATTCAACTATACTTTGTTAAGCATATTTGAATTATTGATTATGGTTTATATTTGATACAATGCTTGTATTTAAAAATTAGTTGAATTGATTAAATAGAGTATTATATGTTTGTGGGTATCATCCTGGTAAACCCTCACGAGACTATAACACGTCCACTAGGGACACCTAGGGGTTTAAAGGCTTGTGGCACATGCTAAGTGCCATCGTGATTTCCTACGAAAGTGGATTAGATTAGGAATAATCAATTTTTATGTTTTTTTAGGGTGTTTCTTGTTTTTCCTTAATTTTGGTCTTATATGTTTTTCCCAGGAGTGCAAAAGCTTAAGTGTGGGGGAATTTGATAAATCATTTTGAGACACTTATGTTAGCTTTGTACTTGGAAGTATTGGATGTTTATTGTGCCCAATATTAGTATATTAGCTGAGTTTTGTGTTGTTGGGCATCATTGGGCTTTAATGCAAATTGTAATTAACTCTCGGATTTTGATGCATTTTGACCTTTCCTCATTGATTAGGCCATAACTTGGGCTTCGATGATCCGTTTGGGGTGCTCTTGGTGTCTGTGGAAAGCTAAGATAAAGACCTACAAGTTTCATGAAGCACTCGAGAGCTGGATCAGAATTATAATGTTCCAAAATAGGCCTGAAAGTCAAAGTGGGCTTGCTATCGCTGGAATCTGAGCAGTGTGCACATATTGGACTATATCGTAGGCTATAGGCCTATTTTTGAGCTGAAACTGGTGCCATTAGAAAGATAAAAAGCATGATTATGAATATGCAAGTTGGTTTGAATTTGGAAACACGTTCTACTAATGTGACCTGAGGTTAGTGCAGTGTTTTTAGAATATCTTGAGTTGTAAAAGTCCTTTTGAGCTGAAACCAGTGCCATTGGAAAGATGAGACATAAAACTACAACTCTTATGAGACTACAAGCCAAAATACGTTGTTTCGGTCATGAAAGTTAAGCTGGAAGTCAAAGAAGAGTTGGTGAGGAGAAGCCACCAACCATGCATCAAGCCACCATTATTGACAAACATCCATTTTTATCTTGCATTCCAGTTGTTTACAACTTTTATCAATTGTAAATTGGCCTCTAGGATTAGTATAAATAGGGTCAATCTCTATTGTATTTGCATAAATGAAATTTGAAGTAAGTTTGAGTATTTGTGCGAGTTTTCTTTTTATTTTTCTCCCTCTCTTTAGAATTTTGTTTTTGTTCTTTATTTTCTGAGTTCTTCCTTCTCATCAATGGAAGGCTAGGCTCTTATAGTCAATCCAAGGGATTAACCATCTTTATGTTTAATTTGGAGATCTTGTTTTGATTGTTCATATTGCTTAATTGTTATTCGAGTTTTTCTTCTTCCTCTTTTGATTTTGATCTAGATTGAATTGCTTAATTTGATTTAGATGTTTATGTGATAATAGCTTTATTATCATGTATTCAAGAGGATTACAAAGACCAAACAATATATCAAAGCTTTTTGATGGATTGTTTAGCTTGGTTAAATCTCGGATCTTAAGTTAATTTATGTTCAGATGATGCTTAATTCATCTAACCTTGGTTAATTAAATCCTAGATGCTTATCTAGTAGAGGATTCTTGAATCATGTTAAGGCTTCTTGATGTGATCTAAGGCCAAGAACATGGTTAGCAATGAAGTGGATTCCTTGTGATCAATGATGAATTAAACTCAAGATCAGTAAATTTTCTTAGATTGGTTAATTTGTTAATTACTTTTCTTTAATTCAACCAGTGTATTTTCTTTATAAATCATCAAAGGCCCCCTTTTTAATTATCTTGATCTGATTGAATCTTTGTTTTATTTTTAGATGAAATAACTAAGTGAAACACAAGAAGGGGGGTTGAATTGTGTTTCTTAACCCTTTTTGATGATTAATAAAAGATTTTCCTTTTCAATAGAAAATAGAACACAGCGAAGGATAAAGTTTAACAAGCAAAGAGCTTAGGACCAACACCACTTAGTCCTATTGGACTCTAAGGATTTTGAAAAGACTTTTAATAAAATGGTTAACACGTTCTAAAACCAAATAAAAAGATCTTTGTTAATAAACACAATGGTAAACCCCAGAGGTTAGTGAATATAATAAAGCACACTAGAAGAGAAGAGAAGCTTACACACGAGATTTATCCTGGTTCACTCTTATCAACCAAGAGCTACGTCCAAATTCCTTCAACCGTAAGGATTTTCCAACTAATCTTTTTCACGATTACAAGTATTATGCACCTCTTCGTGTAACAAGTATTTTCAACCTCTTCAGTTCTATCTCACAAGTATTCTTTTTATACACAAATTTCTTCAGCTTACAAGGCTTAAGATGAATAATTGAAAGCAGATGAAAGCTTGAGTTTAAAAACTCACCGACAAAATGAGAATAGACAATCGAGATCTCAAGGCTTTTTCTTTTACACGTATATGGAAATCCAAGAAGAAATAAAGCTTTTAGACTTTGTAGGATGCTTCGCAAAGATCTCTCTTGATCTTCAAGTGTCGCTTCTTCTCTTTATAAGTAAGAACAAATTGAGCGACTTCATGGGCTAGATCGTCCAACTAAACATTTATTACCGTTCGAGTAGCATTAAATACATCTCGGAAAAGTCTTGAACTTCTTCTCGACGGTGACTTTTATTCTCCGAGATTTCCAATCAATGAAAACAAAATCCTGATTTGTCTAAGATTGCAGACGGTTTCTTATTTGCATCTTTGTAGTTGTTAGACAATGTCAAGAAAAGTGGCTTAGTTGACTTCTTCTCGTCGCCGTGAGTCAAGCCGTAGTTCTTTTCTAGCATTTAATGAGGAACAGTTCTTCATTTTTGAAATTTCACTTGGACGAGAGCTTGAGCTTGAACTTTGAAAGAGTGAGTTGAGTCCGAGCTTTGGCAGACAGATCGTATTGGTCGAACTAATAAAAAGTAACAGTATATGCATACAAGTATTGGACGCACCATTAGTAAAAGTATATAATACATTTATTGGACCCACGAAGAGTTATAGCATATTGGACGCACGAAGAGTTATCTTTAAGCATAGAGCAGAATGGACGCATATACAAGTAGCGATTTGTTAATACTATTGTCGAAACACTTACTTGTTCAAACTAAATAAATATTTTTGTTATCCTCAAAACTTAACCAGGGAAAGCTACAGCTTTTAAGATTTTAGTACTTAAACCTTTTTATAAAAAATTTGGTTTCAACATTAGATACTTGAGAGACAACTCTGTTCATTCTCTATAGTACAAATTAGTTTGTGACCCGGTAAATTTTATTATTTTGACGGGGCTCGACAACTTCTTGTCAGCATATCTTTGTAATTTTGCAAAAAGCATGGTTACCTTACCACTTACCACAACCATAATGGCTAATGCCACAGCTTAATAAATTAAAGAGCACATAATTTTTTAATAGAAAACTATCACATATTTACTTTATTACCTTTTAGATCTCATTGTAATTTATTCACTTAGACTCACTTTTTAGTGTTCTTAAGATAAAGAAACTGAATTAACAAAAGAAAAAGGGCTAAACACCATAACTAGCTTAGTTTAAAATTAAGCAAGATTAGTTTATGATTAAGACTCGAGATTTAACTTTTAATAATGACACTATATAAACCCAAAACAGACCTAAATCTAAGCCCATAAGCCACCCCTAGTCAGCCCAATGAGAGGAGGGACTAAATTGCAAGCCTTAAAAGCACAAAGACTAGAGACACAAATAGGCAAGAGCACATGGTGCATGCAGCAAAGCCTTGCATGCAAGAGACATTCCCTGCAGCTTGGATATATCCAAGCCTTGTTAATGATGGGGAATCTCACTTGCATGAAACCTTATTGGATGAGTCACTTGTTACAAGCACAGCAGCCAAGGGAGCTGCACCTAATGATGCACTTTAGTCACAGCCCGAGGGGAGCTCGTGGAGATGGATGACAATCTGGTTCAGTCCCAACCAGATTTGCTCTCTATAAATAGGACACTCACAGCTGCTTGTTTCACTTCTCACGCACACACACTTCACTCACTCACTTAAACATTCTGCTTCTAGGGAAGCCGAGAGAGTTTAGAGCTACACCAAGTCTACAAAGGGTAGGAAACAAGCCTCCAATTCTCAAAATCTTGGCTGGCATGTTTGTGGTTTTGTATCTCTACTCCTACTTTCCCTTGTTTTATAATTTTGCTATCTCTTCTCTCCTACTATTGATTCTATATGCTGCAAGGTACTCTCGTCCATTTTCATGTATTTTCTTTATGATTTCTTATTTAAATGGATTTTGGGAAGCATGTAACTTTTTGAGTCTTCAAGATCATGTTTTAAGAATTACTTTACTTAGAACAAATCACTATTTCAAGTTTCTGTTTTATTTATGAAATGTTGTACTTTGGTTAAAAATTAAAGAAAAAAGTGTGACATACCCTGTGAATGTTATGCATGTGCTAGAAAAGTTTTGAGTTTTAACTGTTTTAGACTCAACATAAGGGGAAAAGAAGAATGGCTTAACTAAGGAGGTCGTGGGCCTAAAGAATGAAAAGATATGACTTCAATGGTGCACATGAGGTCATGGTGGAGTTATTGATGCTTATTGTTTTATTTATAATTTTCACTAATTACTATCAATTATAATTTTTTAAATTGGATTCAATTGAATTTGAAAAAATACAAAATATATAATTATTTTATCTTTGAAGTGAATAAATTATTTTAATTAAATACAATTTAATTGAGAGTGAAAAGTAATTAGTGAAAAGTATAAATAAATAATTGAGAGTGCTACTAAAAGGTGACTATTTTGTGACTACCAAAATGTTGTCACGAAGAGGCTAAGATTGTCAAATTTACTGGTTTAGAGGATTTAAAGGGCATAACATGACAGATTCATTTAATCCCTTATATAAGGAAAATTCATTTAAACCCTTTCAATATTTCATCAAAATTTTATAACCATCTTAAAGGCAAGAAGTGAAGGTATAGCATAATAAGTTACTCATCGATAAAGATAAACAATTAATTGTATGATGAGAATAACATATAAAAGTTGTTAGTTGAACCACCAAAAGTTTAAGACTCAAATGGTATTGCCAAAACAAAAGTTTAACCCTTATTTAATGAAAAAAAAACCTAACATTTTCCATAAAAATGCCCATAACTCACAATAAGGGTCTTTTTGGAAAATTGGTTGGCCAAACCGCCTTTGGCAATTTGCAACTTGATAGATCTCAAAAAGTTATATAAAATAGACATAAATTCGTCCAAATCAGACAAACGTGTCAAAAGTTATGACTTAAGGAAGTTTTAATATTATTTTCCCTAAACATGCTAAATTGCCAATGCTAGGGGCACTCTACTTATAATATTTACGGACCTTCCTACTTTCAAGGAAGACACAACTAGGCAATAGTAATCACTCTGCGTGCGGGAACCTCTTGGAGAGCATATGTTATGTGAGTCAAAAAAATTTCTAGTGAAATATTTACATTTTAATTAATATTCGTGTGAAATTTGTCCAAAATTTAAGACGCAAATAATTTATATTTATATTTCATTGACATCCATGTAAAATGCGTCTCAAATTTGAGACGGATAAATTTATATTCCATTATTATTTGTATTTTATTTATGGTTGTGTGAAATGAGTCTGAAATTTGAGACGAATTTTAGACGGAATAATTTATATTTCACTAACATTTATAGTTCTTTGGCGTCCGTGTGAAATGTTGGAACCAAAGAACCTTATGAAACTAAGTTTAGAACCATTCCTTCTAAAGAATTATTACCCCTTAAGAGTTTTGAAGATAACGAAAGTTTTAATTCAGATTGGATATGTAAAAGACCCACATAACTTGTTTCGTAACTTTTTAAATAAAAAGAAAAGTGTTAACAAACAAGTTACTTGTGTGTGCGTCCATTCTCTTCTTAGCTAAAGGAAACTAATATGCATCCAATACCTTTTAAACTGTTTCACAAAGTTTCATTATACTTGGATCGTCCAATGTTTCTTTTACTAAGCTCAGGTTTCAATGTATTCGTCCAATGCCAATTTTCAAATATGAAGAAACTGTTCTTCATTAAATGCTGAGAAGGACTCTGACAGCGCACGCTTCAAATAGAAGTCAACTGAGCCACTTAGCTGACATTGCTAACAACTACAAAGACCTGCGAATAAGGAACTTTCTGCACGCTCAGACAAGTCAGGAGTAAGATATCATATTCTTGGACATTCCTGACAATCAAAGTGTCTTTTCAGAAGAAGCTCTACACGTCTTCTTCTTAGGCATTTAATACCACTCAGAACGGTAATAAATGTTTCCGTTGGACGAAGAAGCTTATTGAAGAATGCTCAAATTGCTCTCATCTATAAATACAATTGTCTTCGAAGAAGAAAGCGCGACCACCTTCTGAGAAATTCAAAAGCAAAAAGGCTTATAGCTTTCATTCTTCTCTATATTCAATCTCTTAAAAAAAAAAGGATTAAGTCTTGAGATTTTTTTTTAAATCCTCATCTGTAGTGAGTTAAAAACTCAAGCACTTCTATACCTTTTTCTATTTGGTGTTTAAGCCTGAAGAGGCTGTGTATAAAAGAATACTTGGATAGTAGAACCTGAAGAGGTTGAGAATACTTGTATACCTGAAGAGGTGGATAATACTTGTAATCTTTGTACAAGATTAGTTGAAAATCCTTCTGGTTGAAGGGACTGGACGTAGCTCTCGTTTTGTGGGTGTGAACTAGGATAAACATCTGGTGTAAGCTTTTCTATCTTCATCTTGTGTTTTACGTTTCACTAACATCTGGGGATTGCCATTGTTTTCCTAACTAAAGAGTTGAGTTAAAACTCAAAACTTTTTCACTTTGTTTAAAGTTGTTTTTCTCAAACTTGCTTTAGCGTCCAATTGGACTCAGAAACTTTCTGCGTCCATTGCCTTTTGCTTCCTGTGTAAAAGCTTTTTTTTTTTTTAAAAAAAAGGAGTTAAGAAACACAATTCAACCCCCCATCTTATGTTTCACCTGTTTACCTCAATTGGTATCAGAGCTTAGCCTCTTGGGTTGAGCATCTAACAGTGCAGAGGAAAAGATCCAGTGCACCCTTAAATGGAGAACGAAGGACAAGCTGTGAACAGACCACCTCTATTCAATGGAAACGACTATGATTACTGGAAGAAGAGAATGATCGCATTTTTTGATGCACAAAATATGGACATTTGGGACCTAGTCCAAAATGGCTATCAAGTTCCCACCAACGCAAAAGGACAGGAACTTCCTCAACCACAATGGACAGAAGGACAACGAACTAGGCATCTGCTCAATTCAAAAGCCAAACATTATCTTATGTACGTCATCACCAGATCAGAACACGACAAAGTTCATAGTTGTGAAACAGCTAAAGAGATATGGGATACTCTGGCCTTAGCACATGAAGGTTCCTCTCAAGTCAAGGAATCAAAGATAAGCATGCTGGTTCATCAGTATGAGCTTTTCAAAATGGGAGAGCATGAAAACATTGATCAAATGTTTAGGCGATTCCAAACAATAACCAATGGTTTGAGATCTCTGGGAAAGACCTATGATAATTAAGATCATATCAGAAAAATTCTAAGGAGCCTTTCCAGACAGTGGACACCCAAGGTTATTGCCATACAAGAAGCAAATAACTTAGCTTCTCTTACTATGGAGGAACTCTGATCAATCAATTTGAGACACTTATGTTAGCTTTGTATTAGGCTTTATTAGATGTTTATTGTGCCCAATATTAGTATTTTAGATGAGTTTAATGTTGTTGGGCTTCATTGGGTTTTAATGTAAATATTGGATAATTTTCGGATTTTGATGCATTTTGACCTTTCTTCCTTGGTTAGGCCATAACTTGGGACTCGGTGATCCAATTGAGGTCATCTTGGTGTCTTTGGAAAACTAAGACAATGCTCTACAAGTTTCATGAAGAACTCAAGAGCTGGATCGGAATTCTAAGGGTCCAAAACATCCCTGCAATGCAGAGTGGGTTTGCTGTCAGGAAAATCTAGGCAGTGTGCACATATTGGACTACATAGTGAGTTATAGGCCTCCTCTTGGGCTGAAACTTGGCCATTGGAAAGATAAGACCCATATCTCCAACTTCACTGAAGACCATTTAGTCAATAGATGTCGTTTTAGGCATGATAATGAAGCTACAAGTTGGTTTGAATTTGGAAACACGTTCTGCCAACCTAACATGAGGTAGGTTCAGTGTTTTTGGCATATCTGGAGTTCTAAACGTCCAAATGGCATGATTCAAATTGTAAACTTTCAAGGAGACAACTGGCTACAACTTTCATGAAGACCTCAAAGCCAAAATACACCGTCTAGGTGATGAAAATGAAGCCAGAAGTCAGATAAGAGTTGTTGACTAAAAGCCACCAACCATACACCAACCCACCAACCATGCATCAAGCTTCCATTTTTGACAATTTTCATATTTTTATAGCTTGTATTCAGATTATGTACATGTACAACTTGGCTTCTAGGATTAGTATAAATAGAGCCAACCTCTTTGTATTAGATGGATTCAATTTTAAGTAAGTTTCAAGAAAGTTTGAGTATTTGTGAGAGTTTCCTTTCTCTTCTTCTCCATTCTCTTTACAATTTCGTTTTTGTTCTTTTATTTCTGAGTTCTTCCTTCCCATCCATGGAAGGCTAGGCTCTCATAATCAATCCAAGGGATTAGCCATCTTGATGTTTAATTTGGAGATCTTGTTTCGCTTGTTCATATTGCTTAATTGTTATTCAGGTTTCTCTTCTTCCTCTTTTAATTTTGATCTAGATTGAATTGCTTAATTTGATTTGGATGTTTATGTGATAATAGCTTTATTATCATGTATTCAAGAGGATCACATAGAATAAACAATTTATTAAAGCTTTTTGATGGATTGTTTAGCTTGGTTAAATCCCCGATCTTAAGTTAATCTATGTTTGGATGGTGCTTACTTTATCTAACCTTGGTTAATTAAATCCTAGATGCTTATCTAGTAGAGGATTCTTGGATCATGTTGAGGCGTCTTGATGTGATCTAAGGCCTAGAACACGGTTAGCAATTACGTGAATTCCTTGTGATCAATGATGAGTTAAACTCAAGATCGGTAAATTTCCTTGGATTGGTTGTTTCTTTAAATTTGTTAATTAATTTCCTTTAATTCAATTAGTGTATTATCTTTTCCGATCATCAAAACCCCCCTTTTAATTATCTTGATCTGATTAAATCTTTGTTCTTTTTGGATCCTTGAGAGACGATTCGGTTCATGCTCTATACTACAAATTAGTTTGCGAACCGGTAATTATTATTATTTGATGGGGTCTCGACAACCTCTTGTCAAATTTGGCGCCGTTGCCGGGGATCCAAAGGCAACCATTTGATCATTTCATCTAACTCTCACAATTGTGTTTGTTTTGTTTTTGAAGCATTTTCAAGTGGAATTCGGCTGAAATTGGGTAAAGGGCATTGTGTTAAGAATTTCGGTTCGGTAACGTATCTCTGATTGACCTGAATTTTGGTACACTAATGGAAAACGTTATTTTGAGAAAGGCTGACTATTTATAGTGAGGTCACCCTTATTTTAGCCAAATTCCATCGTTTAGACCACTTTTTCAATTTGTTAAGATTTTTTATTATTCTGTTAGATAGAATTTTTGTGTAGATTTCACTCTGTGGTAGTCCCATAATTTTTAAAAATATATAGATATGTTTTATGTAATTATTTTGTGTGTATATTTAGACTTGTTTTTGTGATTTTGTGTTTGATCACTAATCTAATGGAGCATAGACTTGATGAGTTGGCTTATCTGGTGGGGCAGTTGGCAGTGGAACAACATCAATTACATGTGCAAGAACCTGCAAGATTTTGTAGTATATGCTGTAGTTCTTATCATCCCACATATGCTTGCACCACATTACAAGATGATGGTTCTGTATTTCATGACTATTCTGTTGATGCAACAGGTGTATTTCTTGGTGAACCACAATACCAACAGCCTAGATATGATCCTTATTCTACCACATATAACCATGATTGGGGAGATCATCCTTGGTTCGAACCTTATGTTGAACCAATCGCCTATACCAAAGAAATTTATGCAAAGATCAAAGAAGCCCCAATAGGCATGGAATCTGAGCCTACATTAGAGGATTTGGTGAAACAATTGGCTCAGAACAACATCCAATTCCAGCAGAGAACAGAAGCCATAGTACAGAACTTGGAGACCCAAGTTAGTCAACTTACATCTTCATTGAGTCAGTTGAGCAAGCAACAGATGCAGAAATTTGATTCTACAGAACATGAGACCATTGATGTGCAAAAACCAATTGATGATTTGTGTGCTGAATTTGCTAGTTTTACTGATTTTGATGATTCTGTTTGTTGTGATGGTGATATATTGTGTAATGCATGTGCTGAGATTGCTGCCTTTTTGAGACATGATGAATCTTTTTCAGCAGATTATGCAGCAATTCAATCTACAGAAGTAGTGAAGCCAACAAAATTGGAGTCCATTGTGGCTAAAAACCTCCTTACTGATGAGGAGGAGAGGTTGCTACAGATTTTTAAGGAGAATCAAAGAGCCATCATACTTGCAGACATTCCTAGCGTTAGCCCTTCCATATGCATGCGTAGGATTTTACTTAAAGATGGAGTTAAGCCAATAAAGCAGCCCCCGAGGAGACTAAACTCTCTGATTTTGGATGTGGTGATCCATTACACTGGCTATGGTGTGGCTGCTGGAACGTTAATTCTTCTGCTATCCATAGGGAGTTTTCTTTCCACACTTTTATTTCATTTTTCTAGTTGTTGCTTTCTCTTTGTTTTTACTATTTTGCTATTGTTTTTAATATTGTTTCTGTTTTTATTTGACTGTTACAATTTACTATTTTCTGTTGTTGTTGTTTCTGCTGTTTGTGTTGTCTGTTTCTATTTCTGCTTCTGTTTTGCTGTACTGCTGATGTTTGTCTTTTATTACTTTTTTTTTTCTGTTTCTGTTTTTATTTTTTGTTTTGTCTGTTGTGTTTATTTTCTGTTTTCTATATAAATCTTTGTTGAAAAAAAAAAAGCCACGTTTAAGGTCAATGGCCAGAAATTGAATCATTATTGAGGAAGACCCATCGATCGTGAAAAATCTTCAATCACGCTGGCTGAAGACGTTAAAAGTAGCGCTTTTTGGGCGGCATCCCAAGTTTTCTAACTCTTTCCTCTTTCTAACTTTGACTTATTTGTTATCACAGGAATCAAGACAGAAAAAATGGTGCCAAGTGAGAAAATCTATCAAAGTTTGATTTTTCTGTCTTTATTTTGTTTGTTTTTCTTTGACAGATGATTTTTCACCGGTTAAATGGCGGATAACGGTACTTCGTGAAAATCTTTTTCGGTCCCTTCAGTTACCCACAAACACTGAAATCTGTATATAATTTTACTCATTTTTTTTCTCTTTCTTCTTTCTTTCGAAATAGATAATCAGCTTGTTAACCTCCGCAAGCAATTCCCTTCTCTCCCTCAAAATGCTTTAACTAACATTTATTGTGCAAGGTTTGAGAGATTAAGGATGCTTATGCACAAAGGCATCCCAGCGGATATACGCTGGTTGATCGAAGCAAAGGTCCGACTCAGAGGTGAATTTTCTGACGCTCTTGTTTCATATATGCCAGGGCTAGGTAAGAGTTTATATGCCAAGAAAAGAAGAGCAAAAAGGTTACGGGTCTGCTATAAATGTGCAAGATGGACCTGTAACACAAAATGCAAATCAATTGGAATGACGTCTATAAACCGAGATGATAAAATTAACTTCATTAAAGATGGCATGAGTAAGGAGTCTTTAGATAACATTTTCTTGACTCTTGAGATGCATCCTAGTGGAGATGTGCAAAGGGCACTTCTCGATTTATGGCTAATATTCCAAGATGAACATGAGCGTTATAGTCTCGGGAATCTGACTCAAAAAGACCTTGTTTGCCAATTTTTAAGAAAATTGGATGGGAAGCCGACCATCAGCCCATAGAGAGCATTCAAGCCGTTACTGGACGTAAAACTAGAGGAAAATGTGAGGCACAATCACACCTCTTGTAAGTATTATTTTTTATTTTTTATTTTTCTTTTTTCTTCTTGTTTATTAAAAAAATCAAAAAAATTAAAAAAAGAAAAAAGAAAAAAAAATCAAATCAAAAGTAGCCGTATGCTTTTGAAATATGCGTTGCATATTTTCAAACTTCTTCTGACACATATAGATTAGCCTTTTATCTTTGTCATATAGCTATTATTATTTCTGTGCTTATTTTTCAAACTTATCTAACACGCAGATCTATCCCTCCTTTATAGGTGTAATTATTACCTTTCGGTTTTGATTCCTTTAAATAATGCACTTTGCTCTCTTCAGATCATTGATAAGGTGAGAGTACAAAAAAAACAAAGACAAAAAAGAAAAAAAAAAGAAAATGGAAGTCACTTCAGTTCATCGGATCAAGAGTGTTTGTGTCTTTTGTGGATCTAATCCTGGGAAAGATAAAGAGTTTGTAAATATTGCAAACCATCTTGGTCGAGTGCTAGCTAAGAGAGAAATCCATTTAGTTTACGGATGAGGTAGTCTTGGGTTAATGGGTTGTGTAGCAACTGCTGCACATTTAGGAGGTGGCAAAGTCCTTGGTGTCATTCCTAGTCCTTGGTGTGGGGGAATTTGATCAATCAATTTGAGACACTTATGTTAGCTTTGTATTAGGCTTTATTAGATGTTTATTGTGCCCAATATTAGTATTTTAGATGAGTTTAATGTTGTTGGGCTTCATTGGGTTTTAATGTAAATATTGGATAATTTTTGAATTTTGATGCATTTTGACTTTTCTTCCTTGGTTAGGCCATAACTTGGGACTTGGTGATCCAATTGAGGTGATCTTGGTGTCTTTGGAAAGCTAAGACAATGCTCTACAAGTTTCATGAAGAACTCAAGAGCTAGATCAGACTTCTAAGGGTCCAAAACATCCCTGCAATGCAGAGTGGGTTTGCTGTCAGGAAAATCTGGGCAGTGTGCACATATTGGACTACATAGTGAGTTATAGGCCTCCTCTTGGGCTGAAACTTGGCCATTGGAAAGATAAGACCCGTATCTCCAACTTCACTGAAGACCATTTAGTCAATAGATGTCGTTTTAGGCATTATAATGAAGCTACAATTTGGTTTGAATTTGGAAACACGTTCTACCAACCTAACATGAGGTAGGTTCAGTGTTTTTGGCATATCTGGAGTTCTAAATGTCCAAATGGCATGATTCAAATTGTAAAATTTCAAGGAGACAACTGGCTACAACTTTCATGAAGACCTCAAAGCCAAAATACACCGTCTAGGTGATGAAAATGAAGCCAGAAGTCAGATAAGAGTTGTTGACTAAAAGCCACCAACCATACACCAACCCACCTACCATGCACCAACCCACCAACCATGCATCAAGCTTCCATTTTTGACAATTTTCATATTTTTATAGCTTGTATTCAGATTATGTACATGTACAACTTGGCTTCTAGGATTAGTATAAATAGACCCAACCTCTTTGTATTAGATGGATTCAATTTTAAGTAAGTTTCAAGAAAGTTTGAGTATTTGTGAGAGTTTTCTTTCTCTTCTTCTCCATTCTCTTTACAATTTCGTTTTTGTTCTTTCATTTCTGAGTTCTTCCTTCCCATCCATGGAAGGCTAGGCTCTCATAATCAATCCAAGGGATTAGCCATCTTGATGTTTAATTTGGAGATCTTGTTTCGCTTGTTCATATTGCTTAATTGTTATTCAGGTTTCTCTTCTTCCTCTTTTAATTTTGATCTAGATTGAATTGCTTAATTTGATTTGGATGTTTATGTGATAATAGCTTTATTATCATGTATTCAAGAGGATCACATAGAATAAACAATTTATTAAAGCTTTTGATGGATTGTTTAGCTTGGTTAAATTCTTGATCTTAAGTTAATCTATGTTTGGATGGTGCTTACTTTATCTAACCTTGGTTAATTAAATCCTAGATGCTTATCTAGTAGAGGATTCTTGGATCATGTTGAGGCGTCTTGATGTGATCTAAGGCCAAGAACACGGTTAGCAATTAAGTGAATTCCTTGTGATCAATGATGAGTTAAACTCAAGATCGGTAAATTTCCTTAGATTGGTTGTTTCTTTAAATTTGTTAATTAATTTCCTTTAATTCAATTAGTGTATGATCTTTTCCAATCATCAAAACCCCCCTTTTAATTATCTTGATCTGATTAAATCTTTGTTCTTTTTGGATCCTTGAGAGACTATTCGGTTCATGCTCTATACTACAAATTAGTTTGTGAATATTTGACGGGGTCTCGACAACCTCTTGTCAAACTCCTAGGTTCCCTTAAAGTTCATGAGCTTGAACTCCAAGAAGAAGAAAGTTCAAGAAAAGGGAAATCAATTGCCCTTAAAGCTCACAAAGGAAGTGCATCCAAAGCACTTAAAACTGAAGAATCTTCAGATGAGGCCGAGTCATCTGGAGAAGATATTTCAGACAATGACGAGTTATCTTTCATCTCCAGAAAGATACAAGCAATGTGGAAAAAGAAAGGAGGCATGCGGAGAAAGCACTTTGGACGAAGACTTCCAAAGGACAGGATTGAAACAAAAGACAAGAGTCCAATCATATGCTATGAGTGCAAGAAGCCTGAACATATTAAAGCTGAATGTCCCTCACTAAACAAGGAGAAAGAGAAAAGGAGATTCTTCCCAAAGAAGAAAAGAGGACTGATGGCTACTTGGGAAGATCTTGACCTCTCAACTACTGATGATGAAGAAGAAGTAGAAGAAGAAGCCAATCTATGCCTCATGGCAGACACATCCTCTGAAGAAGAAGAAGAAGAGGTAACAAACTCTAATCTTAATCTTCAAGAAGCTTTTGATGAACTGTTAAATAATTCTTCCATTTTAGCAATTGAATATAAATCCCTAAAGAGAAAGTTTTCAAAATTAACCAAAGAATATGGAAAAATGCTTTCAGAAAAATAAGAACTTGAATGTTGTTATGAAAAATTAAAAACTAAAAATATTTTTTTGAAAACTTCCACTAAATCCAATAATTCAGATGAAGTCGATAAACTTCATACTGAAGTAAAAGAGTTAACTGAGGATCTCAGCAAATTTGTGAAAAGCACCAATCATCTAAACATATTACTCAGATATTCCAGAGATCCTCGTGACAAATCTAGATTGGGATATCAAAATAATGAGAAAACAGTCTTTCAAAAATCACCTACTCAATCTAATTCATTTAGAAATGATTATAAAAGGAAAAACCAGTCTACCATAAAAGTTTTCTTCAATAAAATGTCAATACATTGTGGATCTCCAAGAGCTAACCAAAGAGGACCCAAAAAGATATGGGTACCTAAGGATATGATAATTCCTCTTGCAAATGTGCTTAGTAACAAGAAAAAGACACATGTCATGGTACCTGGACAGTGGTTGCTCACGGCACATGACGGGAGAAAAGTCTATGTTCCAAGACCTTAAACTTAAAGCTGGTGGCTCTGTCACTTTTGGTGGAAACCAGAAGGGTAAAATAGTTGGAATAGGTAAGATTGGTAAGCATAATTTTCCCTCTATTGATAATGTACTTCTAGTTGAAAGTTTGAAACACAATTTACTTAGCATAAGTCAATTATACGACAGTGGATCTAATGTTTCGTTCAGCTATGAAGAATGTATAGTTAAAAACTCTGACGGATCCATACTCTTCACTGCCAAAAGGCAAAACAATCTCTACAAGATTGATTTGGAGGATCTCTCAGATCAGAATGTATCTTGTCTAGTATCCATAAAAGGAGAACAACGGATATGGCACAAGAAGCTTGGTCATGCAAGCTTGAGATTAATCTCAAAGCTAAATAAGCATAACCTCGTAAGAGGACTACCAAAACTTGTGTACAAATCGAATGTTCTATGCGAAGCATGTCAAAAGGGGAAACAATTAAAGAATTCTTTTAAGTCCAAAAATGTTGTTTCCACCTCTAGACCATTAGAACTGCTACATCTAGATCTGTTTGGTACAACTAGAACTGCCTCATTAAATGGGAAGAAATATGGATTTGTCATAGTAGATGACTTACTAGATGGACATGGGTTTTGTTCCTAGCTCACAAGGATGAGTCTTTTAGAGTCTTTTCTATATTCTGTAAAAGAATTCAAAATGAAAAAGGCATGTGTATTAACTCAATCCGAAGTGATCATAGAGGAGAATTTGAGAATGAGATATTTCAATTGTTCTGTGAAGAAAATGGTATTCTTCACAACTTCTCTGCCCTAAGAACACCACAACAAAATGGTGTGGTGGAAAGAAAAAATAGATCTCTTCAAGAGATGGCTAGAACAATGCTCAATGACAACTCAACCTCCAAACACTTCTGGGCTGAAGCTGTTAACACCTTGTTATATTCAAAACAGAATATATATCAGACCCTTACTAAATAAGACTCCTTATGAATTGTGGAAAGGACGAAAACCCAACATTTCTTATTTTCATTCTTTTGGATGTCAATGCTTTATTTTAAATACGAAGGATTCTTTAGGAAAGTTTGATGCTAAAGTTGACTATGGTACTTTCTTAGGATACTCTGAAACTTCAAAAGCATATAGAGTGTACAACTCTCGTTCCTTGACTGTTGAAGAATCTATCCATGTTAAGTTTAATGACAAACAGCTTGATAAAAATTTATCAGAGCTAGATGAGTCTTTTGCAGAATTTAATCTCAATAACAACGGAGAAGGAACATCTTCAACAAACAAAGAAGCTCTGGACGATGACAGAAGAGAGGAAAACACAACAAGAAATGAAGTTCAAAGAAATTGGCATTTCAAAACATACCATCCTGAAGATCAAATCATTGGAAATCCAGAAGATAAAGTGCGTACAAGATCTACTTTTAAAGAATACTCCGATATGGCCTTCATCTCAGAAATGGAACCAAAGAAAATTGAAGAAGCTCTGTTGGACGAAGGATGGATTTTAGCCATGCAAGAAGAGTTAAATCAATTTACAAGCAACGACGTTTGGACGCTGGTTCAAAAGCCTAAAGACAAGACCATCATCGGCACTAAATGGGTATTCAGAAATAAATTGGACGAAGATGGTAAAGTTATGAGAAATAAGGCAAGGTTAGTTGCTCAAGGTTACTCGCAACAAGAAGGTATCGACTTTACTGAAACTTTTGCTCCTGTAGCTAGACTAGAAGCCATACGCATCTTACTTTCATTTGCTGCTCATTATAAAATGAGACTTCATCAAATGGATGTAAAGAGTGCTTTCCTAAATGGTATAATCAATGAAGAAGTTTATGTCAAGCAACCACCTGGTTTCGAAGATCAAAACCACCCAGAGCACGTTTTCAAACTGAAAAAGGCTTTGTATGGACTAAAACAAGCTCCTCGAGCTTGGTATGAAAGATTAACCACTTTTCTAATGGAAAATGTCTTTTCTAGAGGAAAAGTTGATAATACTCTCTTTCAAAAAGATAAAAACTCACATTTTATATTAGTCCAAATCTATGTAGATGATATTATCTTTGGAGCTACTGATGAGTCTCTTTGCAAGGAATTTTCCAAGTTGATGTAGAAGGAGTTCGAAATGAGTTTAATGGGAGAATTAAAATTCTTCCTAGGCTTACAAGTAAAGCAAACACTGGACGGTATTTACATTCATCAAACAAAATACGCAAATGAACTCTTGAAGAAGTTCAAACTGGACGATTGCAAAACTATGAGCACACCTATGCATCCATCATCCACACTCACATTGGACGATAAAGATCGAAAGGTGGACGAAAAGGTATACAGAGGTATGATCGGATCACTCTTATATCTCACTGCGTCTAGACCAGATATAATATTTAGTGTGTGTCTTTGTCCACGGTTTCAATCTGATCCTAGAGAGTCACATATAATTGCGGTTAAAAGAATATTCAGATACTTGAAAGGGACTACTAATCTGGGTTTGTTATTTAAGACATCTCATGAGTACAGATTAGTTGGTTTTTGTGATGCTGACTATGCTTGAGATAGAATCGAAAGGAAAAGTACCAGTGGTGGATGTCACTTCATTGGGTGAAACCTAGTATCATGGTCCAGCAAAAGACAAAGCACTATTGCTCTTTCAACAGCCGAAGCTGAATATATCTCTGCGTCCAATTGCTGCTCTCAATTACTTTGGATCAAACATCAATTGGAAGATTACAACATCTTTGAAAGTAAAATTCCTTTACTCTGTGATAATACTGCTGCAATTAACTTATCAAAGAATCCCATTTTACATTCAAGAGCAAAACACATTGAAATTAAACATCACTTTATAAGAGATTATATCCAAAAAGGTGTGTTTGATATTCAATTTGTGGACACAGATCATCAATGGGCTGATATCTTTACAAAACCCCTCTTTGAGGAAAGATTTAATTTTATTAGAAAGCATTTAAGTATGCATTTTGTAAAGAATTAACATCTCTTGCATCCATTGACACTCTGCGTCCAACAAGGTTTGTACTTGTTAATATATGTGGTGGTCTCTCGGATAAGTTAATATTTCCATTGCATTTATTTTAACATTCCTTTTGTCTCTTTTGAATCTTTTCAAATTTCCCACGCTGAGTCAGTTTTCGAAAGGTCACGGAAGTTACTTTTTACTACGGACGTGACAGTTACTTTTAATACACATTTATTGTGATGTTTGAAAAACGATTTACCTTCTCTTTCCAGAAACCTTTCAGTATAAGCTCTACTTTCTTTTAAATATCTCATTTCTTTTCAAGATCAAGTTTTTACGCCTTCAACAAATTTCCTCTCTTCTCAAAATTTTTCAAAATCCTTTCTCAAAGCTCTAAGAAATGGCCGGAGGAATGACCCTTAACGTCAAAAAAGTCGAGGTTTCAGTTGAGTACTCATTTCAAACTTCGATTCTAGCAGAGTGTGGGGTTGATATCAAGGACAGTCTTGTTGGCGCTGGCTAGGATAGCTACTTCAGAGAACCAGTGGAAGTTTATCCGGAACTGGTGAAGATGTTCTGGAAAAATGCCTCTGTGTCTGCAACTGAGGTCAGAGGATATGTGCTGGGAAAATCAGTTATTGTTTCAGAAGTAACCATTTCCAATGCCACCCAGTGTTGGTTGGAAGGAGCCACCATCACTTCAGAATGGGAGAAAGCCTTTGGGGGGATGGATGCTGTTCTTGACACCTTGCTAAAGGAGTCATCTACAGGGAAAATAACTGCATCTAAGATGCATGACAAGGCGAGAGTATTGCATCAACTACTGAACAAGGCAGTACTTCACAAGGCAGGGTCCAAAGATTCAGTTTCTACAGTTCATGCCTTCTGCTTGTGCCATCTGATGCATTGTCAACAGATCAATCTCCCTTCCCTGTTGTTTAAAAACTTCAAGAGAAGTGTCCAAGGAAAAGGGAAGAAGACCGCCATCTCTTATGGTGTTCTCCTAACCAAGATCTTCAGAGATCAAGGTATCTTTAGTCCCCATGAGACTAAAGACTTAGAAGAGAAAAAGAAGATCTTTGGACGAATCCAAGAGCAACAAGTCTTTGGACGAAGCAATCTGCTGAGAATGAAGCTGAAAAGCGTCCAAGAATTTCTTGAGCGAAAAAAGCCTTTAAAAGCTGCAAAGGCTGAGAGTCCAAAGCAGAAATCACCGTCCATCCAAGCCGTTCCAAAAAGAAGACTGATAATGGACGATGACTCTGACGATGACCAACCCATCGCGAAAAGGATGAAGGTTGCGTCCAAAGTGACAATTCCAAAAGGAACTTGGACGAAGCTACCTATCAAAAGAAAGCCTACGTTCAAAGCTGCGTCCACTCTTGAGGAACTCATTCCTGCTCCCCTTCCCTCACAACCTTTACCCTCATCTCAACCGGAACCTCAAATCTCGTTACCTTACTCTCACTCACCCTCCTCTTCATCAAACACTGAACCCCACACACACACACAAACCATACCATACAAGCCTTCCTCACCTTTACCATACAAACTACCTTCACTTTCACCATCACTAAAGACCTTCTCAACCTTACAGCCCTTCTCTGTGGGTGTTACCCCCCACTTAATCCCTCGATGGGAATCTAAGGACTCTTCTCTCTCACTCACAGCAAGAAGATCCTGATGCTGTGATGGCTACTCCATAAGAATCCATATCTTCCCCAGTCAACTCACTTTCAAACCAGTCACTTTGGAAGAAATGGATCAGTTTGCAAGTCCATATGACACTATCTTTGTCAGTGTCATCAAAGGGAGTCTCCTGCTGAAGAATCTGATATTTGTACCCCCTTCTCTGATCATCTCTTCTGCCACCGCCATCAAGATTCAGCCTGATCAAGTGTGTCCAAGACTGTGAATGGTGGATTTGAACAAGAACAAGGATTTGAAGAAGTACCGAAGTCAAGCCACGTTGCCAACACCGTTCTACTTCAAACCTTCCTTCGGCATTCAAAAATCACCTGAGGTCGACTTGGGATTCTTACGACAAATATCGGAGAAAGGAGAGGTAGATGAGAAGGATGCAAAAACCTTCTGGGAAAAGCATATCTAGGATTGTGAACAACAGGCCTCTTCATCAGGACTAAGCAATGAAGAGAAGGAAGAAACTGTGACGGTGCCAGGCCAGAGCTTTCAGTGTTTTCGTTCAATCTACATGGTGGACGATATCCTTGGCTTACCACTGAGAACGCCTGCGTCCACAATGTTGAAACCAATTTCTTATAAAAAGGTTTAAGTTCTAATTTCTTAAAAGCTATAAGCTTTCCCTGTTAAGTTTTGAGGATAACAAAAATATTTATTTAGTTTGAACAAGTAAGTGTTTCGACAATAGTTTTAACAAATCGCTACTGGTTGTGCGTCCATTCCCGCTCTACGCTAAAGTTAACTCTTCGTGCGTCCAATATGCTATAACTCTTCATGGGTCCAATGAATGTATTATATACTTTTACTATTGGTGCGCTCCAATACTTGTATGCATATATCAAAGTTACTTTTTATTAGTTCATCCAAGACGACCATGCCAAAGCTCTGACTTAACTCACTCTTTCAAAGTTCAAGTTCAAGCTCGCCCAAGTAAAATTTCAAAAATGAAGAACCTCTCATTAAATGCTAGAAAAGAACTCGATACCACGCTTACGACAGAAGTCAACTAAGCCACTTTTGCCGACATTGTCTAACAACTACAAAGATCTGCAAATAAGAAACCGTCTCAATCTTAGACAAATCAGACTTTTGTTTTCATTGATTGGAAATCTCGTGAGAATAAAAGTCACCGTCGAAGAAGTTCAGCACTTTTCCAGTAGATGCATTTAATGCTACCGAATCGGTAATAAATATTTCCGTTGGACGATCTAGCCCATGAAGTCTCCGCTTCAAATTTGTTCTTACTTATAAAAGAGAAGAAGCAGACTTGAAGTAGCGAGATCTTTTGCCGAAGCATCCTTCAATTGTCTAAAAGCTTTATTTCCATATTCGTAAAAAGAAAAAGCCTTGAGATTTCTATTGTCTATTCTCATTTGTTAGTGAGTTTCAAACTCAAGCTTTCATCTACTTTCAATTATTCATCTTAAGCCTTGTAAGCCTCAAGAGGTCAGTGGTGTAAAAGAATACTTGTGAAATAGAACTCAAGAGGTTGAAAATACTTGTTACCCGAAGAGGTGCATAATACTTGTAATCGTGAAAAGATTAGTTGGAAAATCCTTCCGGTTGAAGGGACCTGACGTAGCTCTTGGTTGATAAGAGTGAACCAGGATAAATCTCGTGTAAGCTTCTCCTCTCTTCTAGTGTGCTTTATTATATTCACTAACCTCTCGGGTTTACCATTGTGTTTATTAACAAAGATCTTTTTATTTGGTTTTAGAACGTGTTAACCATTTTATTAAAAGTCTTTTCGAAACCCTTAGAGTCCAATAGACTAAGTGGTGTTGGTCCTAAGCTCTTTGCTTGTTAAATCGTCTCCTTCACGTGTTCTATTTTCTTTTGAAAAGGAAAATCTTTTATTAATCAAAAGGGTTAAGAAACACAATTCAACCCCCTTCTTGTGTTTCACTTGGTTATTTCAATTGGTATCGTAGCACGCCTCTTGGGTTGAGCATCTAACAAAGGCAGAGGAAAAAGATCCAAGACACCCTTTAATGGAGAACTAAGGACAAGCTGGGTGAACATGCACCACCTCTATTCAATGGAAACGACTATGATTACTGGAAGAAAAGAATGATTGCCTTTTTGATGCCCAAAATATGGACATTTGGGACCTAGTTCAAAATGGATATCAAACACCCACCAACGCAGGGCGACAGGATCTCCCTCGACCACAATGGACGGAAGGACAACGAACCTGCACATCGCCTAACTCAAAAGCCAAACATTATCTTATGTGTGCCATCACTGCATCGAGCACCCGACAAAGTCCATAGCTGTGAAACAGCTAAAGAGATATGGGATACTCTGGCATTAGCACATGAAGGCTCATCTCAAGTCAAAGAATCAAAGATAAGCATGCTGGTTCACCAGTATGAGCTCTTCAAAATGGGAGAGCATGAAAACATTGATCAAATGTTTGGACGATTCCAAACAATAATCAATAGCTTGAGATCTCTGGGAAAGAACTATGATAATCAAGATCATATCAGACCTAAGGTTACTGCCATACAGGAAGCAAAGAATCTAGCTTCTCTTACCATGGAGGAACTATTGGGTTCTCTTAAAGTTCATGAGCTGGAACTTCAAGAAGAGGATAGCTCAAGAAAAGGGAAATCAATTGCCCTTAAAGCTCACAAAGGCGACAGTCCAAAGCACTTAAAGCTGAAAAATCTTCGTGACGAGGCCGAGTCATCTCAAGATAATATATCTGAGCAATGACGAATTATCTTTCATCTCTAGAAAGATACAAGCAATGTGGAAAAAGAAAGGAGGTATGGAGAAAGCACTTTGGACGAAGGTCACCAAAGGACAAAACAAACAAAAGACAAGAGTCCAATCATATGCTACGAATGCAAGAAGCCTGACACATTAAAGCAATGTCCTTCACTAAACAAGGAGAAAGAGAAAAGGAGATTCTTTCCAAAGAAGAAAAGAGGATTAATGGCCACCTGGGAAGATCTTGATCTTTCAACTCACCGATGATGAAGAAGAAGCAGTAAGAAGAAGCAAATCTATGTCTCATGGCTAACAACACCGTGTCGAAGAAGAAGAAGATGAGGTAACTAACTCGTAATCTTGATCTTAAGAATGCATTTGATGAGTTGTTAAATAATTCATCTATTTTAGCGGTTGAATATAAATCCTTGAAAAGAAAGTTTTCAAAATTAACTAGAGAATATGGAAAAATGTTTTTTAAAACAAGAACTTGAAATTTATTGTGAAAAATTAAAAATCGAAAATGCTCTTTTAAAAACATCTTCTCGAGTCCAACACTTGATGAAGTTGATAAACTTCATAATGAGGTAAAAGAGTTAACGGAGGACCTCAGTAAATTTGTAAAAAGCACCAACAACCTAAACATTTTACTCAAATATTCCGTAGACCCTCGTGACAAATCGATTGGGATATCAAGATACTCGATAAACGCTCTTCAAAAACTACTACTCAACCTAATTTCATTAAGAATGTTTGTAAAAAGAACGCTTACTCTTCCTCAATAGATTTTTTTAATAAAAGGTCAAAATATTATGGATCTCCAAGAGCTAACCAAAAAGGACCCAAAAGATATGGGTACCTAAGGATATGATAATTCCTCTTGCAAATGTGCTTAGCAACAAGAAAAAGACACCTGTCATGGTACATGGACAGTGGTTGCTCACGGCACATGACGGGAGAAAGGTCTATGTTCCAAGACATCAAAACTAATAAAGGAGGGTCCGTCACGTTTGGAGGAAACCAGAAAGGTAAAATAGTTGGAATAGGTAAGATTGGTAAGCATCCTTTTCCCTCTATCGATAATGTTCTTCTAGTTGAAGGATTGAAACATAATCGCTTAGCATTAGTCAATTATGTGATAGTGGATCTAATGTTTCATTCAATCAAGGAGAATGTATAGTTAAAAACTATGACTCGATCCATACTCTTCATTGCTAAAAAGGCAAAACAATCTTTACAAAATTGACTTGAAGATCTTTCGATCAAAATGTATCATGTCTAGTTTCCATAAAAGGGAGAACAAAGGGATATGGCACAAGAAGCTTGGTCATGCAAGTTTGAGATTAATCTCTAAACTAAATAAGCATAACCTCGTAAGAGGACTACCAAAGCTTGTGTACAAATCGCAGGTTCTTTGTGAAGCGTGTCAAAAGGGGAAACAAATCAAAATTCTTTTGAGTCCAAAAACATCGTTTCCACCTCTAGACCACTAGAATTGTTACATCTTGATTTATTTGGTCCTACAAGAACTTCTTCACTAAATGGAAAGAAATATGGATTGGTCATAGTAGATGACTATACTAGATGGACATGGGTTATGTTTCTAGCTCACAAGGATGAGTCTTTCAAAGTCTTTTCTATTTTCTCGTAAAAGAATTCAAAATGAAAAAGGAATGTATCAACTCAATCCGAAGTGATCATGGAGGAGAATTTGAGAATGAGAGCTTCCAATTGTTCTGTGAAGAAAACGGTATTCATCACAACTTCTCGCTTTCAAGAACACCACAACAAAATGGTGTGGTAGAAAGAAAAAAATAGATCTCTTCAAGAGATGGCTAGAACAATGCTCAATGACAACTCAATCTCCAAACACTCGGGCTGAGTCATTAACATCGCGTGTTATATTCAAAACAGAATATATATTAGACCTATTTTAAACAAGACTCAGTATGAATTGTGGAAAGGACGAAACCCAACATCTCTTACTTTCATTCTTTTGGTCATCCAATGCTTTATTTTGAATACTAAAGATTCTTTAGGAAAGTTTGATGCTAAGGTTGACTCTGCATCTTCTTAGGATACTCGAAACATCTAAAGCATATAGAGTATATAACTCTCGCTTCTCTAATCGTTGAAGAATCTGTTCATATTAAATTCAATGACAAAAAGCCCGACAATGACTTGTCGTAGCCTAGATGAGTCCTTTGCAGTTAAACTTAAAAGACAAAGGAGAAGAATCAAGAACCCAAAACAAAGAAGCATTGGACGATGAAAGAAAAGAAGAAACAATCGATGGTCAAAGATGTCGGCATTTCAAAACTTATCATCCGTAACACCAAATAATTGGTAATCCGTATGATAAAGTACGTACAAGATCTACCTTCGTGAGAATACTCAAATGTAGCCTTCATCTCTCGAAATGGAACCAAGAAAAATAGAAGAAGCACCGAAGGACGAAGGATGGATCTTAGCCATGCAAGAAGAGCTAAATCAATTTAAAAGAAATGATGTTTGGACGCTCGGTTCAAAAAGCCTAAAGACAAGTCCATCATCTGCAAAATGGATATTCAAAAACAAACTCGGACGAAGATGGTAAGGTTGTGAGAAACAAAGCAAGGTTGGTAGCCCAAGGTTACTCACAACAAGAAGGTATTGATTTCATCGAAACTTTTGCTCCTCGTAGCTAGACTAGAAGCCATACGCATTTTACTTTCATTTGCCGCTCATCATAGCATGAGACTATATCAAATGGACGTAAAAAGTGCATTTCTAAATGGTATAATCAATGAAGAAGTTTTCGTTAAACAACCACCCCGGGTTTCGAGGATGAAAATTTCCCACGAGCATGTTTTCAAATTAAAAAAGGCCTTGTACGGTTTAAAACAAGCTCCTCGAGCCTGGTATGAAAGGTTAAGCACCTTTTTAATAGAAAACGTTTCTCTAGAGGAAAAGTTGACACTACTCTTTTTCAAAAGACAAAAACTCGAAATTCATTTTAGTTCAAATTTATGTTGATGATATTATCTTTGGAGCTAATCGATGAATCTCTTTGCAAGGATTTTTCCAACTGGATGCGTATGAATTCGAAATGAGCTTAATGGGAGAATTAAAATTCTTTCTCGGGTTTGCAAGTGAAGCAAGCATTGGACGAAATCTACATTCATCAGACCAAATATACAAATGAACTTCTGAAGAAATTCAAATTGGACGATTGCAAAACAATGAGCACACCAATGCATCCATCATCCACACTAAGATTGGACGATAAGGATAAAAAGGTGGACGAAAAAGGTATACGAGGAAGGTATGATCGGATCACTCTTATATCTCACTGCGCCCGGACACTGATATAATGTTTAGTGTGTGTCTTTGTGCACGCTTTCAATCTGATCCTAGAGAGTCACACTTAATTGTCAGAAAAGAATATTCGTGATATTTGAAAGGAACTACTAATGGGCTTGGTATTTAAGAAATCTCATGAGTACGTATTAGTTGGTTTTTGTGATGTCGACTATGTCGAGATAGAATCGAAGGAAAAGTACAAGTGGAGGTTGTCACTTCATTGGAGGAAATCTAGTATCATGGTCAGCAAGAGACAAAGCACAATTGCTCTATCAACAAAGTCGAATATATCTCTCGCTGGCCCAATTGTTGCTCTCAACTACTCTCGATCAAACATCAATTAGAAGACTACAACATCTTCGAAAGTAAGATTCCTTTACTATGTGATAATATCACAGTAATTAACTTATCAAAAATCCCATACTACACTCAAGGGCAAACACATTGAAATCAAACATCACTTTATAAGAGACTATATTCAAAAAGGTGTGTTTGATATTCAATATGTGGATACAGATCATCAATGGGCGATATTTTCACAAAACCCCTCTCAGAGGATAGATTCACTCTTATTCGAAAACATCTAAGTATGCATTTTGTAAAGAATTAATATTTCTTAAGGGTCCATTGAAAATCAAGCGCCCAAAATGCTTTGTACTTGATAAATGGTGTGGTAAATTTCTTGATAAGACATAAATCATTTGCATTTATCTTGTTTGAAACTTTTCAAATTTCCCATGGCCGAGTCAGTTTTTGAAAGGTCACGAAAGTAACTTTTTACTCGGACGTGACAGCTTGCTTTTAATACACATTTATTGTGTTTGTTTTATTTTTAAAAAAAACGATTCGCTTTCTCTCAAGAAACCTTTCGCTGTAGAAACCTACCTTCTTCTATAAATATTTTCCTTCTTTACAAGATCAAATTTTTACGCTTTCAAACATTGAAAGAAAACAATATAAAAGAACCTTAGCAAATTTCTCTCTCTCTCTTTCAAATTTCTTTAACCCTAAGAAATGGCCGGAGGAAAGACCCTTGATGTTGAAAGAGCCGAGGTATCGCTGAATACTCGTTCCAAACTTCCATTTTAGCGAGAATGTGGAATAGATATCAAAGATTGTCTCGTCGGCCCCTGGATGGGATAGTTACTTCAGCAGAACCGGTGGAGGTGTATCCATTTGGTGAAAATGTTCTCGAAAATGCATCCGTGTTCTGCAATGTAGGTCGTCGGGGATGTGTTTTGGGAAAACCCGTTGTGGTTTCGAGGTAACCATCTCCAACGCCACCCAATGTTGGTTGGAAGGAGCCACCATCACTTCATTGGGAAAAAGCATTTGGGGAACTCGATGTCGTTTCTTGACACCTTACTAAAGGAGTCATCCATCGGGAAGATAACTCGCCTCCAAGATGAATGACAAGGCAAGAGTTTTGCATCAACTTCTAAACAAGGCAATACTCCACAAAGCGGGGTCCAAAGACTCGGGCTTCTACGTTCTCATGCCTTACTGTGTCATCCGATAGGCCTTTGTGGTCAACAGTCAATCTCCCTTCTCGCTTTTTAAGAACTTCAAGAGAAGTGTACAAGGAAAAGGGAAGAAGACCACCATCTCCTATGGTGTTCTCTTAACCAAGATCTTCAGAGATCAAGGCATCTTTAGTCCCCATGAGACTAAAGATGTTGAAGAGAAGAAGAAGATTTTTGGACGGATCCAAGAGCAACAAATCTTTGGACGAAGCAATCTTCTAAGGATGAAACTTCAAAGCGTCCAAGATTTTCTAGACCAGTAAAGAGCCTCTTATTCTTTCAAAGACTCGAGAGTCCAAAGAAGAAATCACCGTCCGTCCAAGCCCTTCCCAAGCGGAGACTCATAATGGACGATGACTCTGAAGATGACCAACCCATCGCTAAAAGGATGAAGGTTGCGTCCATTGCGAGCATCCCAAAAGGAACCCGGACGAAGCTACCCATCACAAGGAAACCCTCTTCCAAACTTGCGTCCATTCCTAAGGAACCTCTTCCTACCATTCCTCTTCCTCCACTTTACCCTCTTCTCAAAATGCAACCACAAACTTCCTTCCCAACCTCTCAAATAACTTCCTCTCCCTTAAACACCGAACCTTTTTCTTCTCAAACTCTCATATTACCTTCCCAATCTCCTTCACCTTCCCCCTCTCAAAAGACCTTCTACAACTCCTCTCATCTTAATCTTTTCTCTCGTGGGAGTTTCCCCTCACATTATCCCTCTTTGGGAATCCAAGGACTCTTCTCTCTCACTCACAAGAAGACGCTCCCGGTCATGGATGGTTACTCAACAAAAGTCCACATCTTCCCTAGTGACTCTATCCTTCAAACTCGTCACCTTGGAAGAATGGGACAGTTTGAGTCCTTATGACACCATCCTTGTCAGTGTCATTAAGGGGAGTCTTCTCGTTGAAGAATTTGAGATTTGTACCCCCTTCATCGATCATCTCCTCTACAACTCGCCATCAAGATTCAATGGATCGGGTTTGTCCAAGGTTGCCAATGGTGGATTTAAATAAAAACAAAGACTTGAAAGTACGTACAGCCAAGCCACCTTTCCCAAGCCTATCATCTTTAAGCCAAACTTTGGGAGCTTACGTTCCCCGATGTTGATGTTGAATTCTTGTGGCATGTTTCGATTAAAGGAGAAGTCATGGGAGAACGAGGCTAAGACCTTCTCGGGAAAAGCACATTTGGGAGTGTGAGCAACAAGCGCCTTCTTCGTGACTAAGTGATGAAGATAAGGAAGATATCATAATCGTGCACGGTCGTGAGCTTCCAGATGTTTTCGCTCTATCTATATGGTAGATGATCTTTTTGGTACCGCCTCGAACTCGCCGTATTGCCAACAATCTTCTCTTGTCCAAGATATGTCTCTCGACCTCCGTCGACAACATAAAGTGTGCCTTATCCCCTGGATCAAATGTTTGGTTACCGGAGAACCTCTCTTCCTTGGGATGTTGACCTTCCTCTGAAGACGAAGTTGAGTCTGCGAAAAGAAATGGATGTGACCCCTCCCCGTCTCCACCACCGAGTTAGCTATTGTGGAACCACAACCTTCTCGCCGACCTTCTCACCCAAGTGCTCCCCACTTTCGTGCCTATGTGAATAATCAAATGGACGTAATGTACAAAGAGAGTTGAAGACCTCCTCAAGTCTCTTTTTCAACAAGGGCCACCTCCTCCTCCTCCACCTTCCTCCTCTTGATTTTATTTTATTTTATTTTATTTTATTTTCTTTTAGCCAAAATTTTTCCTCGATTGCTGATGTTTTTTCCTTCTTTTTGTCTCGATGACAAAGGGGGAGAATAATGGGAATTTGATTTGTTTTAAATAAATTTATTTTATAATTTATAACGATTCAATGAAACTATGTTTTTCTCTCATCCGGTTGTTTCATTATCCTTGTCTCGGTTATTCTGTTGCACTGTGTTGCTGTGTAGGATATGATCTAATTTTTTTAGCATGGTTTATTTCTTTTCAAAAGTATTGTCTCTGTTAAACTCTTTTCTCAAGAACTAAACTTCGATACAAAGATAATATTACTTGCTCTTGAAACTTGTTTCGTTAAAATAAATTTCATGTACCACGTCCAATCGACTGCTGCCCAACCGACTTGGAGTCCGGTCCCTTAGGAAATGTTTTTCTTAGGGGAGCAATTTTGTTTTAAAGGAATCAGTGGTTCAACCAAATTAATAGTTTTTGTCATCATCAAAAAGGGGGAGATTGTTGAAACCAATTTCTTATAAAAAGGTTTAAGTTCTAATTTCTTAAAAGCTATAAGCTTTCCTCATAAGTTTTGAGGATAACAAAAATATTTATTTAGTTTGAACAAGTAAGTGTTTCGACAATAGTTTTAACAAATCGCTCTTGGTTTGTGCGTCCATTCTCGCTTCTACGCTTAAAGTTAACTCTTCGTAGGCCCAATATGCTATAACTCTTCATGGGTCCAATGAATGTATTATATACTTTTACTATTGGTGCGTCCAATACTTGTATGCATATATCATTTTTTATTAGTTCGCCCAAGACGATCTGCCTCACAAAGCTCCTGACTTAACTCACTCTTTCAAAGTTCAAGTTCAAGCTCTTGGCCCAAGTAAAATTTCAAAAATGAAGAACTGCTCCTCATTAAATGCTAGAAAAGAACTCGTGACAGCTCACGGCGATGTAAGAAGTCAACTAAGCCACTTTTCTTGACATTGTCTAACAACTACAAAGATCTGCAAATAAGAAACCGTCTGCATCTTAGACAAATCAGACTTTTGTTTTCATTGATTGGAAATCTCAGAGAATAAAAGTCACCGTCAAGAAGTTCAAGACTTTTCCAGTAGATGCATTTAATGCTACTCGTAACGGTAATAAATATTTCCGTTGGACGATCTAGCCCATGAAGTCTCGCTTTCAAATTTGTTCTTACTTATAAAAGAGAAGAAGCAGCACTTGAAGTAGCGAGATCTTTGTCGAAGCATCCTTCAATTGTCTAAAAGCTTTATTTCCATATTCGTGTAAAAAGAAAAAGCCTTGAGATTTCTATTGTCTATTCTCATTTGTTAGGGAGTTTCAAACTCAAGCTTTCATCTACTTTCAATTATTCATCTTCAGCCTTGTAAGCCTCAAGAGGCTGTGTAAAAGAATACTTGTGAAATAGAACCTCAAGAGGTTGAAAATACTTGTTACCTCGAAGAGGTGCATAATACTTGTAATCGTGAAAAGATTAGTTGGAAAATCCTTCCTGCTGAAGGACCGGACGTAGCTCTTGGTTGATAATAGTGAACCAGGATAAATCAGTCGTGTAAGCTTCTCCTCTCTTCTAGTGTGCTTTATTATATTCACTAACCTCTGGGGTTTACCATTGTGTTTATTAACAAAGATCTTTTTATTTGGTTTTAGAACGTGTTAACCATTTTATTAAAAGTCTTTTCGAAACCCTTAGAGTCCAATAGGACTAAGTGGTGTTGGTCCTAAGCTCTTTGCTTGTTAAACTGTCTCCTTCGCTGTGTTCTATTTTCTTTTGAAAAGGAAAATCTTTTATTAATAAAAAAGGGTTAAGAAACACAATTCAACCCCCCTTCTTGTGTTTCACTTGGTTATTTCACACAATCTTCTCTTCTCAGAGCTATGTCTCCGGATCTCCTTCTGACAACTTAGGAAGACCTGATCCCTGGATCAAATGTTTGGATATCGAGGAAATCATCTCCCTTGGAATGTTGACCTTCCTTTATCAGATGATGAAGTTGATTCAGTTGAAGTGGTTACGGCAGCAAAAGAGTCAGCATCCACAGTTTCTAGTATTGCTCTTATTTCAGTTGCTCCTCCTGCGCCTTCCACTGAGTTAGTTGTTCGAGAGACCTCTGCTGATCACCTTCCCACTGTTGACCCACAATCTCAAGTGTCCCCTACAGTTCAGGCCTATGTAACCAATCAAATGGATCATCTGTTTAAGAAAGTTGAAGATCTCCTCAAATCTCTTTTTCATCAAGGGCCTCCTCCTCCTCCTCCTTCTTAGTTTTTTTTCTTTTCTTAAATTTTAAAAAATAAAAATAAAAAATATTAATAAATTTTTTTTTGACAATGATGTTTTTTTTCTCTCTCACTTTTTGTCTGATGACAAAGGGGGAGAAAATTGGGAAATTTTTGATTGATTTTGTTAACACTATTGATGAAATATTATAAGCATTTTTGTGAGAGCATTTCTATGAATTTTCTGTATGTTGTCTAAATTTGTTTATTATGACCTGTTTCATTTAATGATACTTATTCTGATGCATTATCTGATATCTAAACTGATTACATTCTTAATCTAATGCTAGCTTTGGTAAAGGATGTGCTTACTCTGTTCTAACATTAACATTTTCCCATCCTTTAAGTATCTACTCAAAATCAACTTTTGCTCAAAACTAAGCGCTGCATTAGCACACTTACTCACTCCTAGCTAAACCCTGATGGATCCTCGTTACGTCCATTCTGTTGTTTTTTTGCACGTTCTTAGGGGGAGTGTTCTCTCGTGTAAAATGTTATATATTCAATCAAATTTTAAAATGTTTTGTCATCATCAAAAAGGGGGAGATTGTTGGAACCAAAGAACCTTATGAAACTAAGTTTAGAACCATTCTTTCTAAAGAATTATTACCCCTTAAGAGTTTTGAAGATAACGAAAGTTTTAATTCAGATTGAATATGTAAAAGACCCACATAACTTGTTTCGTAACTTTTTAAATAAAAAGAAAAGTGTTAACAAACAAGTTACTTGTGTGTGCGTCCATTCTCTTCTTAGCTAAAGGAAACTAATATGCGTCCAATACCATTTCAACTGTTTCACAAAGTTTCATTATACTTGGATCGTCCAATGTTTCTTTTACTAAGCTCAGGTTTCAATGTATTTGTCCAATGCCAATTTTCAAATATGAAGAAATTGTTCTTCATTAAATGCTGAGAAGGACTATGACAGCACACGCTTCAAATAGAAGTCAACTAAGCCACTTAGCTGACATTGCTAACAACTACAAAAACCTGCGAATAAGGAACTTTCTGTGCGCTCAGACAAGTCAGGAGTAAGATATCATATTCTTGGCCATTCCTGACAATCAAAGTGTCTTTTCAGAAGAAGCTCTACATGTCTTCTTCTTAGGCATTTAATACCTCTCAGAACGGTAATAAATGTTTCCATTGGACGAAGAAGCTTATTGAAGACTGCTCAAATTGCTCTCATCTATAAATACAATTGTCTTTGAAGAAGAAAGCGCGACCACCTTCTGAGAAATTCAAAAGCAAAAAGGCTTATAGCTTTCATTCTTCTCTGTATTCAATCTCTTAAAAAAAAGGATTAAGTCTAGAGATTTATTTTTTAAATCCTCATCTGTAGTGAGTTAAAAACTCAAGTACTTCTATACCTTTTTCTATTTGGTGTTTAAGCCTGAAGAGGCTGTGTATAAAAGAATACTTGGATAGTAGAACCTGAAGAGGTTGAGAATACTTGTATACTTGAAGAGGTTGATAATACTTGTAATCTTTGTACAAGATTAGTTGAAAATCCTTTTGGTTGAAGGGACTGGACGTAGCTCTCGTTTTGTAGGAGTGAACCAGGATAAACATCTGGTGTAAGCTTTTCTATCTTCATCTTGTGTTTTACGTTTCACTAACATCTGGGGATTGCCATTGTTTTCCTAACTAAAGAGTTGAGTTAAAACTCAGAACTTTTTCACTTTGTTTAAAGTTGTTTTTCTCAAGCTTGCTTTAGCGTCCAATTGGACTCAGAAACTTTCTACGTCCATTGCCTTTTGCTTCCTGTGTAAAAGCTTTTTTTAAAAAAAAAAAAGGAATTAAGAAACACAATTTAACCCCCTTCTTGTGTTTAAGGCGTGTGAAATTTTGTGAAAAATTGCACACGGAATAATTTATATTTAATTAATATTTATATTAGATTCACCTCCGTGCGAAATCCGTCTGAAATTTGAGATGGATTTCAGACGGAATAATTTATATTTCACTAACATTTATATTTCATTGGCGTCTGTGTGAAATGCGTCTAAAATTTGAGACAGATTGCATATAGAATAATTTATTTTTAATTAATATTTATATTAAATTCACCTTCGTTCGAAATCCGTCCGAAATTTGAGACGAATTTCAGACAAAAAATGGAATACATTATATAAAAATCAATTTCGTCTTTAATGTGTTGCTAATTTGTTCAAATTGTTTTGGCGCCAATATGGGGCAAAATTTGGTGACAGAATATAGACGGATTTGAGACGGAACTATATTTCTTTAATTTATCATGTGTATTATGTGTAATCAGTCTGAAAATTGATATCAGTTTCGGACAAATGTTATTTCGTCTGAAATTTCATGTTTTCTAGTAGTGTCCTCTCTTTGACAATAGTCTTACTTTTGTGGTCAACCCTTATTGGGGAGATCTCTCAGCTTCCAGGGGCTAATAATTCAGCTATCATCTAATAAATCTTTATACATACTATTTCTATAATCGGCTGTAACAGAATCAACTAACCATAATTATCAACTGACACCAAACAACCAGCTATATCAACTAGTTCATTTTTGGTGAAAACATTTTGCCCCCTGTATCCTTTAGCTGATTTATCCATTTGAAGCTGAAGGATGCAATAAATGCACCTAGAGTCGTGCACTTCAATTGTTTTCTGTTTCACCTGATAAAATTCCAATTTGAATTTAATTTTCAAAACGGCTAAATCCTTTTCTGTTTATCCGTCTGTTCAAATTTCCAAAAATTTCCCATTATAAAATTAACTGAATTCCTCACCCAACAATCATTTCAATTTTCAGCTGTGAAATTTACTTGCAAATCCCCTTCTCCTACAAACCCTCACCTATCATCATGTCTTCCAATTCCAACTCCCAGAACCGAGCCCATTCTTATGGCGACGAAGAATCTTCTTCTCTCAGCCTTACCAAATCGGCTGAAACAACTCCTGAGCAACAGTCTGATCCTCCTACACTTCTTCCTGTTCGACATTCTTATTCTCTAAACCCTTTTTCGTTGGACATTCAGGAAGGCAAGCTCTATCTCGACCATTTCCTATACCCAGAATTGTTTGTACTTCCCAAAGCTGCCAATTGGTTTTCAGTTGATAAATGTCACTACAAGAAAATGGTAAAATTGTGACCGATATTATCCATCACAATTTGTGACCGATATTATCTGTCACAAGTTGTGACTGATATAGGATAAGAAAAGAGATTTCCTAAATTTGAGACCGAAAATAAAATCGGTTAGTAAATCGGTTGGAAAATTTGGCGCCATTTAGAGGGAAATGAATTTGTGATCAAATTTCCTGTCAGAAAATATTTAATTTTAATTTTAATATTTTAAACAAAGATCTGTGACTGTTCCGGCGGTCACAAATTTAATTATTGTTAAAAATTAATATTTGTTAATTTGTGACCGATATTTATCTGTCACAAATATTTTTATGTAATATATAAGATATATTTTATGACCAGATATGCCCATCACAATTTTGTGACCAAAATTTAGGTCAGAAAAATATTTTATATTAATTTTAATATTTTAAATAAGATTTGTGACCGATATTTCAGTCAGAAAGTTATTTGCTTTTTTTTAAAAAATATTTACGTTACCTGTGTGACCGATATTTATCGGTCACATATATTTTTATGTAAAATAAAAGATATATTTTATAATCGGATATGCCAATCACAATTTTGTGACCAAAATTTCGGTCAGAAATATATTTAATATTAATTTTAATTTTTTAGATAAGATTTGTGACCAACATTTCTGTTAGAAAGTTATTTATTTTTTAAAATTAATAATTATGTTACCTTTGTGACCGATATTTATCAATCACAAATATTTTTATGTAAAATAGAAGATATATTTTTGTGATTGGATATGCCAGTCACAATTTTGCGACCAAAATTTCGGTCAAAAATATATTTAATATTATTTTTAAATTTTTAAATAAGATTTGTGACCGATATTTCAGACAGAAAGTTATTTCTTTTTTAAAATTAATAATTACGTTACATTGTGATTGATATTTATCGGTCAGAAATGTTTTTATGCAAAATATATGAGATTGATATTTTGTGACTAAATATGTTAGTCACAAATTTGTGACTAAATTTTCGGTCAGAACATATTAAATATTAGTTTTAAATATTGGTCACAAAATTATGTATGTCTAGAAATTTATAATTATGTTATTTTGTGACCGATATGTATGGGTCACAAATTATTTTATATAAAATATAAGATTGATGTTTTGTGACTAATATATCAGTCACAATTTTGTGACCCAAGTTTCAATCACAAATTATTTAATTTTAATATAATTTTTTAAATAGATTTTGTGAGAGATATTACGGTCATAAATGTATTTATTTTTTAATTTTAATTTTTTAAAATTTATTTTTAAATTAGTGACCAAAATTAATCAATCAAAAAGGCTTATATAATTTTTATTTAAATTGATAATATGAATATAATTTAATTAACATATTTTTTTAATTATATCATTTTAGGTTGTGACCAATTTATCGGTAAGAAATCCTAAAAAATGAAACGTACCGTTGGGATGAGTATTGAAGCTGTTTTAGACTTCTCGTAGACTCTCATTTTGAATTCAATTCTGAACCCTAGCTCTTGCATCACCTCTTGTGTCTCTAAATCTGTCTCTAAACATTCACGTAAATTTATCAATTTATTAGAGATGGAAAAAATCCCTCTCTAACTAATATTAATTATATATATATTTTAAATATTAGAGACAAAAAAAAATTTATCTCTGGAAATTTTAGTCTCTTTTTTTAAATTTATTTATTTAAAAAAATAATTTTTGAGTTAGATATGGAATATTTCCATCTATAACTAGCGTTGAACAAAATTTTTAAAATATTAAGTTGTACGTTTCACTTGTCATCTATTAGAATATATTCCCTCTAGTCCAAACCTCATTTCATCAAAATCCTTCTCCTCTCATCTTTCACTGAGATATTCATGTTTCCTTGGCCACATATTCTTTTGATTCATTGATGTAATGACTATATTTACTATTACCATTGCTATGTAATGAATCCTCTACTATCTACTATTTATTAAAATGAGATAAATTTAAAATTATTTTATAATATAAATGGTTTTTTAATTTGGTTTTGAATAATGCACAATTACATTTTTTATTCATACACCCCACCTTATAAGATAAGGCTTTGTTGTTGTAGTTGTTGTATAAGTTCAATTTTGTTCGGAAGATGCCTAGTTAGTATTAGATTGTAAATTATACTATACTGATACTTTTTCTGCTAATCATTTATTTCCTTATAACTTTATTGGCATATTCTGAATAAGTCACTTTGCTTTCACGTAAGGAGTTGACAAATTCTCCCAAACCCAGTTAGAAGCATGGACGACCCAACAATCACCCAGTACCCCCTGCCAATATTGTTTTGGGTGCAAGAAAAAAAATGATTAGCTTATTCACATGTAGACTTATGGAATCCATACTAGATATAGAATATGCCAATATACTGCATATAGAATATCCAAGATATATATTATGAGGATATTCTATATGCAGTATATTGGCATATTCTATATCTAGTATGGATTCCATAACTCTACATATGAATAAGCTAATCATTTTTTTTCTTGCACCCAAAACAATATTGGCAGGGGGTACTGGGTGATTGTTGGGTCTTCCATGCTTCTAACTGGGTTTGGGAGAATTTGTCAACTCCTTACGTGGAAGCAAAGTGACTTATTCAGTTATTCCTTATGTGTCTCTCATCTCGGCAAATACTGTATGTAATGCACCCTCTTTTTCTTTTTTTTATTAAGGAAAATATTATTGCTTTGTTAATTAGGAAATGCATGCATGCTTCTGTTTCCTTTTTCCTCCAACTTTATTTAATAAGTTATTTTGTCTTTGAAAATTGTGGCAATGCTTTGAAATTTCTAAAAATAAAATAATATAGTCTATGTGTTTCATTGGATGGCTTCATAGTCCGAGGTTGATGCATGAATTGCTCAGTTGTAGAATTTGAAGATGACATACTGTTGGAATATAAAATACAAGATGATGTCACTGGTAATTAATATATATATATATATATATGAAGATTTTTTTGATACTCTTTATTTTTATAAGGATACTGGTACCCCGAGTAATTAGTGGCTAATAATAATAAAAATATATAATGGCATAAACTTTTTAAATCCTTTATAGAGGTACAATACAAATAAAAGAGATTTTCAATTTTTTAAAATATAATATATTAAATAATTTATAATTTAATTCGAAAATATTTAATAATTTATAACCTAAATAAATTAAATAAATAAAAATAATAGATAGAAATATAAAAAAGTTTAATAAAAATAAAAAAATAAAATTTTTTTTTTAAATTATTGATTTTTAAATAAGAATAATATTTATAATTAAATAATAATGATATTGATAATTGAATAAAAGAATAAAATATTAATTAATTATCATTAATGAGAAACATTATTAATTATCTAATTTCTATTTTTAATTAGATATGAAAATCAATATATATTTATAATCTTAAATAATAATTAAAATAAAATTATAAAATATTAAACATTGTAATTTTTTCAATTAAATATTAATAATGAAAATTGAAATTAACATTCAAAATTCTATGAATAAAATACAAAAATTATTTTATATTATTAAAATATTTTTTAAATTTTCATTTTAATTTCCCCCAAATTTTCAATTCCCCCCTTTTGTTTCCCATTCCCTCTTTGTCTTTCACTCCCTTATGAGTATTCTCTAAACAAAAGCCCTAATCCATTTTCCCTTGCCCGACGCTGTCCTCCACGCAATTGCAAAGGTATTCTTCTTCATCCTCTTACCATTATTTCCCTCCTATTTTCTTTGCTTTTTATGAAATATTAGGAAGGGAAATTGGATGTCTTGCAAATGCAGTCGCAGGGGACGTAGTGGATCGTTGTAGCAGTGAGTCGGGTCGAGTCCACATTACAGTTGCAGAGTAGAGAGTTGATGATCAATCAATTTGAGACACTTATGTTAGCTTTGTATTAGGCATTCTTAGATGTTTATTGTGCCCAATATTAATATTTTAGATGAGTTTAATGTTGTTGGGCTTCATTGGGTTTTAATGTAAATATTGGATAATTTTCGGATTTTCATACATTTTGACCTTTCTTCCTTGGTTAGGCCATAACTTGGGACTCGGTGATCCAATTGAGGTGATCTTGGTGTCTTTGGAAAGCTAAGACAAGGATCTACAAGTTTCATGAAGAACTCAAGAGTTGGATCGGACTTCTAAGGGCCCAAAATAGCCTTGTAATACAGAGTGAGTTTGCTGTCACGGAACCATCTGGGCAGTATGCACATATTGGACTATATAGTGGGTTATAGGCCTCCTCTTGGGCTGAAACTTGGTCATTTGAAAGATAAGACCCATATCTCCAACTTCACTGAAGACCATTTTGTCAATAGATGTCGTTTTAGGCATGCTTCTGAAGCTACAAGTTGGTCTAAATTTGGAAACACGTTCTTCCAACCTAACTTGAGGTAGGTGCAGTGTTTTTGGCATTTCTGGAGTTCTAAAAGTCCAAATGACATGATTCAAATTGGAGATTTTCAAGGAGACAACTGGCTACAACTTTCATGAGACATCCAAGCCAAAATACACCGTCTAGGTGATGAATTTGAAGCCAGAAGTCGGATAAGAGTTGTTGACTAAAAGCCACCAACCATACACCAACCCACCTACCATGCACCAACCCACCAACCATGCATCAAGCTTCCATTTTTGACAATTTTCATATTCTTATAGCTTGTATTCAGATTATGTACATGTACAAATTGGCTTCTAGGATTAGTATAAATAGACCCAACCTCTTTGTATTAGAGGAATTCAATTTTGAAGTAAGTTTCAAGAAAGTTTAAGTATTTGTGAGAGTTTTCTTTCTCTTCTTCTCCATTCTCTTTACAATTTCATTTTTGTTCTTTAATTTCTGAGTTCTTCCTTCCCATCCATGGAAGGCTAGGCTCTCATAATCAATCCAAGGGATTAGCCATCTTGATGTTTAATTTGGAGATCTTGTTTCACTTGTTCATATTGCTTAATTGTTATTCAAGTTTCTCTTCTTCCTCTTTTGATTTTTATCTAGATTGAATTGCTTAATTTGATTTAGATATTGATGTGGTAATAGCTTTATTATCATGTATTCAAAGAGGATCACATAGAATAAACAATTTATTAAAGCTTTTTGATGGATTGTTTAGCTTGGTTAAATTCTTGATCTTAAGTTAATCTATGTTTGGATGGTGCTTACTTTATCTAACCTTAGTTAATTAAATCCTAGATGCTTATCTAGTAGAGGATTCTTGGATCATGTTGAGGCCTCTTGATATGATCTAAGGCCAAGAACGTGGGTAGCGATTAAGTGAATTCCTTGTGATCAATGATGAGTTAAACTAAAGATTGGTAAATTTCCTTGGATTGGTTGTTTCTTTAGATTTGTTTTTAACTTTAAGTCTTGTATTTTTATCAATATTGTTAATCAACAACAAAACCCCCCATTTTAATTATCTTGATCTGATTAAATCTTTGTTCTTTTTGGATCCTTGAGAGACGATTCGGTTCATGCTCTATACTACAAATTAGTTTGTGAACCGGTAATTATTATTATTTGACGGGGTCTCGACAACCTCTTGTCAGTTGAGAACAGTAATATCTTTTTCTGTTTTTTCTACTTCTCTCATCTATCCTTGTGTTGGGAGTATCCTGAGGCAGAGCCTCCAAATCGACACCTAATAACCATGGATGTCAACCCTCGCCAATACGAAAACATTGTATATTACCTATTGCACTTCGATTCTTCTGTTTCTGTATTTTATTCTTATGACCCTAATCTCATTTTAGTTTGATTTTCAAGTATTGCATTGTCAATTTGTGTTCCTTTCACTCCCCTCCCAATCTCTGCATTCTCAAACAAGCACGCGCTTAATTTCGCAGAAGGATATTTTGATGCTTATTTTGAGTTCTGCACAATGCCTAAGATCCATGTTCGGAATGTTTAGTTACATTTTCTCTGATCAATTCATTATGAAGCAGCATTTGTCTTGACATGTTTGAAATTAAACCAAATTATGAATTCATAATTACAACTACACATATCTAGGCTGTATTCTTGTCCTATTTGTAACGTATTTGATAATTATGTAAGATAGTATTTAATATGCTTCATATATTATGGGTGTTGCTTTGGTTTGTTGATTGGAGGCTGGTTCATATTGAAATATTATTCATTCATTGACATTGTCTAGGTTCTCTGTTCTGATTTCTCTTCTTTTCTCTTGCTCACCCTATATTCTCTTCTCTGTTCTATTCCTCTTGCTCTGTCATTCCAGAAGCTATCATTGTAGTGCATTTATGGTCAATCTCGATGCTAGAGGCTAGAAAGTAAGGAGGAAGCTCTACAAGGTAGGTATATTTTGCTTAAGTTTGTTTTAGCCAAATGAGTACCTTGATCTTACGATTTGGGATCTGGTTGTTGGTATACAAACTGTTTGATAAAATGCTTGAATCGTGTTTTGCTTATCAGCTTGTTGGTTTAAATAAATGTTTCTATTAGTTTGTGAATGATTAAGTTTGTTCTTGCTATGATAATTTCTAGTAATGTGTCTAAGTTGTTGAAGCCTTGGTTATGTTCCTTTGTTTAATTAGGAAATGCATGTTTTGTATAGGCTGTTCCTCCCAGTTGGTTTTATGTGGTCTCATTAATTTAGCATATTATATTGTATGATCTTTAAGTGATTTAAATCTTGTTGCACTCTGATATGATCTTGTGCTTTGATTTATAAAGTGCTCATTAAAATTTTGAATGCTGAATTAAAAGTCCCCAAAATCATGTGTTGTTCTATATTCTATAACAAATAGTATATGGTCATTGTATACCTTGATATGGATGGTGGTTTGATCTAAGGAATAAAGGATGTTTGGACATTTTAGCATATTTCTATATGTGGCTAATGGATTGATAATTGCTGTCATTGTTCCAAGCTGTCATTTAAAGATTATGTGTGAACATTTAAGGACTTGGGTGCTGTTATTTTAGTTTTAAGTGTTTGTGACTTGTCATTTGGCTTGATAGTCCCCTTAAGCATTGGTAATGCGTAAAGAACTGAAAATATGGTCCTAACACTAAGCACACTATTGTTTGCAAGTTTCCCTTTGGTTTTGGGTATTGTCCTTTTATTGGTTGATTAGAAAGAAAAGTAAAGATTGTGGAACTAAAGGTATACTTTTAGTGCATGTCCAATAGGCAAACTGCAGTTAGCTTTATGTGGGAATGAGAACTTTTGCATTTAGCTGAAGGTTAGGTCCAACACTTGTTCGTATATTATATCGGCTTGTCTTGCCTGACTCGGTAAAAAGTTTTACAAAGCTAATTTGTTGCTATTGTTGAAATTCGCATGCTGATGTAAAGGTGGCAGCTGTCACATTTTTATTCATTGTTTGAGTTTTACATGTTGGAATTAAGAACCATTTTTTTGGTTAGAACCTAAGACAAGTGGTTTCAACTATAAAAATCTCAAGTTTAAGGTCCACGCCAATTGACACCAGAATTTTGTCAAAGTCAGTGGCATTTTGCTATGTCCTGTTTCTGGCAGCTCCTACTATTCCATTCATAACTTGAGCTGCACATGTTGAATTTAAGCAATGTTTGTTGTATTGTGAAGCTAACATATAAGGCTTGCATCTGTAAATTTTTCAGTTTTTTTCCTTTTGTAGTTTGATACCAGTTTGCATTTAAATTGAAGCCATTTCAGAATAAATATTTGTCTGGCAGCATTTAATGCTTTACCCATAACTTTGCCTACACTTGCTAGATTTGGGAGACATTCGTTGCATTAGAAAGCAAATTCACAGGGCATGAGGCTATAAAGGATGTTAGGACATGTTAACATATTTCTATCTATGGCTAATGAGTTGATAATTGCTGTCATTTTTCCACCCTGTCATTTTAAGATTATGTGTGAACATTTAAGGACTTGGGTGCTTCCGTTTCAAATTTAAGTGTTTGACTCTCAAGGAGGAAGTCAAGAAGTAAGCTCTGCGTTTGAATTTGACTTTCGTTCGACCATCTGTTGAAGCACACTCAGGGTAACTAATGTTTTCTTTTTGGTTTGTAATTTGAACAGTAGTTTAATTCTAATGTAGTTAGCTGGAATTGATTTGTCTGTTCTGTCATTCTGTGTCCTCATTGGTTCAAGTTATCTGAGAATGCCCAAATAGGATTTGTTTCATGTGGTTTTCTGATGGTGTAGTTGTTCTATTCTGTTTTGGGAACCTTGAGATAATCTGATTTGTTTCACATGGTTTTCTGATGGTGTTGCTGTTCTATTATGTTTTGGGAACCTTCAGATTCCTAGAGTGTGTTTTCTGTTTAGTTTATTTTATCCATTTGAGCGCATTGGTCTTATGATTTAGCGTTTAGGCCATTTGAGCGCATTCTGTTTGATGTAATGCATGAGAACCTGTATGTGCAAGTTTATTTGAAAAACTATTAGATCTATGCTCATTAATTGCCTGTTAAAATGACTGAGCGCATTCTGTTTGATGTAATGCATGAGAACCTGTATGTGCAAGTTTATTTGAAAAACTATTAGATCTATGCTCATTAATTGCCTGTTAAAATGACAATAACCTCTTTGGTTAGATGGTCATGTGTATTTGAGTTATGTGTTTTTGGTTATATATTTGCATGAAATGCTTAAATCACAAATTCTCATTTGGTTATTAGATCATTTTTTATTGTTGAGTTGGTTGTTGTTCTCACATTTTCACAGTTGTTAACACTCAGTGTCACCAGAATTTACATTTTTTTTCTTTCCTTATATGTCTGAAAGCTATCTTGGTGCAGAAATTTCCTATTCATTCGTTTGATAGATTCTAGTTGGGTTGGCAGGAGTGTTGTTTGATGTTTTATTGCCAAAAGGTCTCTATTGAAGGTTAATTTGTCATTTGCTTGTGGAAATGCATGCTATTAAGGCATAATGAGAATTTAAATACATTTAAATACATAGATCTACCTTTCCTTGTAACTGTTTGCATTTAAGGGGAATTTTATGAGTCTAAATGGTAGCTATGTTTTTGGGTTGTAAATGGAAATTGCCCTATTTCATGATGTGTTGTTTTGGGGTACTAGTTAAGACGTGATCAATTTCCCTAGTGATTCTGTTTAGGACCTTAGCATTAAGAGTAAAACCAAATGACCAATAATGAGATGATGTCGTAGAGAATTTTGATCAACTTAAAGTCATCATAGAGATAATGTTTGTAACAGTGCATGCTCCTAGTTTGTTTTTGAAATCATTAGCTGCAATTTGAACTAAAGATTGGATATGTTACAATGCTCATGATTTGGTTTAATATGTGTATGTATTGTGAGATAAGTGGTTTAATATAACGTGAGAATAGTAAATCACGTTCACTATATCTTGCAGGAATAGTCAAAGGTGAAAGTCAAATTCCAGCCAAAAATCAAACATGGTGGACCATCGTTTAACTCCATAATCTAGGCATTGGACTTTTGATAAGAAAAAAAAAGTACGTAATAAACAATTCAAATATGGTGGGTTACGAAAACAAAATATGTAGTATGGGTTCAATTATTAATGAAGTTAATTATTATGTAGTTTAATGGCTAATTACTTCAATTTGCCAGTGCATTAGGATTATGATTTATCAAGAGAAAATTTTTGTTATCTTGAGATTGCTATATATGAAGCTTTCTATTTGTTTTCCTATGCAATCTGTTTAAATCCTTTGTCATTAGTCTTTAAACATTATCATTATATATATCTTAATGAATATGGAACAAGAACTTCTAAATAAAGTATATACGAATAACTTCTACCAAAAATAAAAGCATATAAGAACACTCTTATTTTGTTTGACAAATAAAGTACTAAGATAGTTCCTCAACTTGGAAACTCTTGAAATGGACAATAAGTTCTTTAAAGTGCTAGACCACATATTATTTCATTAAAAATACATCAAAATGGAGTGGTTGGCATTACTATGGAATTGATTTAAGAGTCATGGTTAATAAGTTGCTATATTTTTAGCTTGTCATGTTGATTCAAAGTGATGCAAATTGTATAAATTGTGTCTCAATTGGGATGTCAACAGTGTTATTATAGCTTTAGTATGTCATTTTTTCATAAAAATGATAAAAAAAAGTAAAAAAAATAAAAAAAATTCTACAGAAGTTTTCTTGCTAAATTTGGTGTTATTGAGATAATGTGACATTTATATTGATTGTGTTATTTATTCTCCCAAGTATGAATGTATGAAAATAAAATGTAGTGTGATGTAAATGTTATAAGAATAAGATTATGCTGATTTGCAGGGGACGTATGCTGATCAAGATGCTTGTGGACTAGTTCTCTAATCCTCTTTCTTCTTGCTTTTTGAATCCAAGGTTAGAAAGCTAATTGGTCTCAAATATGTTTGCATATGAAGCTTTTGTTCGAGTTTAATGGGTTGGAATATACACTTGGGTTTATGTTTACTGGTTAGAAATTTTGTCGTTGATATTGTACCTTAATTTGTGTTTGCATAAGCTGCACCGTAGGTTTGGTGCATTGAAATAATGCATCATAGAATTTATGTGTATATGTTGTGTTCTATTTGCTACTGATGAAAGGATGAAAGGTTAACATTAAACTTTAAATTTTAGTCATATTGTAGTTAATATACCAATAGAGTAGAGATTTGAAAACTATTTTGCTGTTAGGACAAATTTTTTGCACAATTTGATTATGAAGTTTCATAACCTATAAGTGTCCATATTCTAAGCATTGTGACCTTTATGTTGATTGTGTTATTTATTCTCCAAAGTATGAATTTATGAAAATAAAAGGTATTGTTATCTAATTGGAATAAGAATAAGAGTATGTATCTTGTGTCTGATATAATTAATTACAAGCTTATCAACTATTGAAATGATTGTCTTATATCTTTGTACAGAGATGGAAACTCACAATTATCATAGATGGATCTATAATAGATTAAACCCAGGTAGAAAGGGATATACAAATGACTTTTTATGTGGGGTGGAGGAGTTTCTTTCGCGTGCCAACAACTAGTTTTTTTAAGTAATGGTAAAATTAGGTGTCCTTGTTCTAAAACAAAAATCAGAAACTCTTAACCCCAGATGAAGTGAGGGTTGATCTTTATAGGAAATGATTTATTCCTAATTATTGGTATTGGACTTGTCACAAAGAGAGTGAACCTGAAGAAACTAAAGGGGTTGATATCGATAATGTTGCTTTAAGTAGTTCACAATTTGGTCATAATCATCATTTAAATAGATATGAGGATTTGGTCTTTGATCCTGCAGGACCAGAATTTGGAATTCGTGATTCACAAAATATGGAAGAGCCTCCAAACATGGAGGCTCAAAAGTTTTTTAATATGTTGAATGCAACTCAACAACCATTATGGAAAGGATGTGATAATCATTCTGAACTATCTTGTGCTGTTAGAATGTTGAGTATTAAATCTAATCACAATGTGTCTCATCAGTGCTTTAATGCATTTGCTGAACTTATGAAAGAAACAAATCCATCTGACAATCTTGTACCACAAGATTTTTATAGGACCAAAAAGTTAGTGTTGAAACTTGGGCTTATTGCTCAAAAAATTAATTGTTTTCGTAATGGTTGCATGCTTTATTACGAGGATGAAATAAATGAACAGATATGCAAATTTTGTGGTTCACCCTGATATAAAAGAAAAGACATCCCTTTCAAAAGAATGCATTACTTGCCACTTATTCCTATACTTCAAAGGTTATACTCTTCTATGAGTTTTGCGCCGCACATGAGATGGCATCATGAAAATCCACAACAAACAGGAGTGTTATGCCATCCATCTGATGGAGAAGCATGGAAACTTTTTGATCAGACATATCCATATTTTGCCTCTGAACCTAGGAATGTTAGACTTGGTTTATGTGCTGATGGCTTTAGCCCTTACAGTCAATCATCAATACCATATTCTTATTGGCCTGTAATTATTACTCCTTACAATCTTCCTCCTGAGATGTGCATGACTACTCCATATATGTTTTTAACTTTGATCATCCCTGGTCCTCATAATCCCAAGTGTATGATTGATGTGTATTTGCAGCCTTTGATAGATGAATTAAAAATCTTGTAGGAAGTAGGTGCCCCAACCTATGATATTTCTACAAAGAGAAATTTTCAAATGAGACTAGCATTAATGTGGACAATCAATGATTTTCCTGCATATGGAATGATGTCTGGTTGGAACACACCTGGAAAATTGGCATGCCCATATTGTATGGACCAAGCAAAATCTTTCACTTTAAAGCATGGGGGGAAGAATTAGTTTGATTCTCATTGTAAGTTTTTGCCTGCTAGTCATGTATTTAGAAGGAATAAGGATGCTTTTTACAAAAATAGGATTGAAAAAGATCATCATTCTCCTAGGTTGGCTGGGGAACAAGTTTGGGAAGAAGTATGTCACATTTATAAGATAATTGAAAATGGGCCAACTAGATTACCAGGATATGGGGTTAGTCATAATTTGACAAAGCAAAGCATATTTTGGGAATTGCCATATTGGAAGACTAACTTAATCCGACATAATCTAGATGTCATGCATATAGAAAAAAATGTCTTCCATAATGTGTTTAACACTGTCATGGATATCAAAGGCAAAACAAAGGACAATGTGAAATCAAGAATGAATTTAAAGGAGTATTGTAAACGAAGAGAGTTGGAATTTCAAGCTCAACCTAATGGAAAATTGATTAAACCTAAGGCTAAGTATACCTTCACATTGGAGCAAAAAAGAGAGGCGTGTGAATGGGTTAAGGAATTAAGAATGCTTGATGGATATGCTTCAAATTTGGCAAGATGTGTAGACGTGCGAGAAGGTAAGTTATATGGGATGAAGAGTCATGACTGCCATGTATTTATGGAGCATTTATTGCCAATTGACTTTACCGCATTACCAGAACAAATATGGAAGCCTATAACAGAGTTGAGCCAATTTTTCAGAGACTTATGCGCAACAACATTACGAGAGGATGACTTGTTACAAATGGAACAAAACATTCCAATCATCCTATGTAAATTGGAACAAATCTTTCCACCTGGCTTTTTTGACTCAATGGAGCATTTGCCTATTCATTTGCCATATGAAGCAAGGGTAGGTGAGCTCGTTCATTATCAATGGATGTACCCTTTCGAGAGGTAAATAATCCATACTTTCATATTGTTTTATTTAGTTACATATTTCATCTTCTTATTGTTTTCAATTTCTCATTTTCTTATAGGTTCCTAGGAACATTAAAAAAAGACAATCAAGAAATATGTGAGGCATATTTATGCCAAGAGACTTCTCACTTTTGTTCTTATTATTTTGAGCCTCATGTACTATCTAAGAGAAATAGAGTTGGACGAAATGATGATGGTGGGGAAGATGAAACAATGCAACCAATTTGTCAATTTTCAATAAACCAGGTTGCCCATTTGGGAAATGTAAAACACGACCATTACTTGATAAAGAGATGAAAGCTGCCCATTTGCATGTCGTATTGAATTGTGATGAAGTTCAACCATTTATTGAGTAAGTACCACATTTTTAGATTATTATGGATAGTCCAATTAATAGTGGAGTGTGCATTAAAGGTATTGGTCAAGATGTGGGTGAAAGTGACTATTATGGCATTCTTAAGGAAGTAGTTGAAATTGAGTATCCAGGAGTACCAACAAAGAAATTGGTGTTATTCTATTGTGATTGGTTTGATCCAGTGTTGAATCGTGGTGTGAAAGTACATAAACAATATGGAATCATTGAGATTCGGCATACAAGAAGGTATGCAAAGTATGATCCATTCACACTTGCAGAACAAGCGACTCAAGTGCACTATGTACCTTATCCTAAAAGCACAAGGGACAAGGCAGATTGGTGGGTTGTCATGAAAATTAACTGACAAGAGGTTGTCGAGACCCGTCAAATAATAAAAATTACCATTTCACAAACTAATTTGTAGTATAGAGAATGAACCGAATCGTCTCTCAAGGATCCAAAAAGAACAAAAGATTTAATCAGATCAAGATAATTAAAGGGGGTTTTGATGATTTGAAAAGATAATACACTAGTTGAATTAAAGGAAAGTAATTAACAAATTAACCAATCCAAGGAAATTTACCGATCTTGAGTTTAATCCATCATTGATCACAAGGAATTCACTTAATTACTAACCATGTTCTTGGCCTTAGATCTCATCAAGACGCCTCAACATGATCCAAGAATCCTCTACAAGATAAGCATCTAGGATTTGATTAACCAAGGTTAGATAAAGTAAGCACCATCCAACATAGATTAACTTAAGATCTAGAATTTAACCAAGCTAAACAATCTATCAAAAAGCTTTAATATATTGTTTAGTCTTTGTGATCATCTTTGAATACATGATAATAAAGCTATTATCACATCAACATCTAAATCAAATTAAGCAATTCAATCTAGATAAAAATCAAAAGAGGAAGAAGAGAAACTTGAATAACAATTAAGCAATATGAACAAGCGAAACAAGATCTCCAAATTAAACATCAAGATGGCTAGCCTAGCCTTCCTTGGATGGGAAGGAAGAACTCAGAAATAAAAGAACAAAAACGAAATTGTAAAGAGAATGGAGAAGAAGAGAAAGAAAACTCTCACAAATACTCAAACTTTCTTCAAACTTACTTAAAAAATTGAATTATCATAATACAAAGAGATTGACTCTATTTATACTAATCCTAGAAGCCAATTTATATAGGTACATAATCTGAATACAAGCTGTAAAAACATGAAAATTGTCAAATATGGAAGCTTGATTCATGGTTGGTGGGTTGGTGCATGGTAGGTGGGTTGGTGTATGGTTGGTGGCTTTTAGTCAGTAACTCTTATCCGACTTCTGGCTTGATTTTCATGACCTAGACGGTGCATTTTGGCTTGGAGGTCTTCATGGAAGTTGTAGCCAGTTGTCTCCTTGAAATTTTACAATTGGAATCATGCCATTTGGACTTTTAGAACTCCAGATATGCTAAAAATACTGCACCTACCTCAAGTTAGGTTGGCAGAACGTGTTTCCAAATTCAAACCAACTTGTAGCTTCATAATGATGCCTAAAACGACATCTATTGACTAAATGGTCTTCAGTGAAGTTGGAGATATGGGTCTTATCTTTCCAATGACCAAGTTTCAGCCTAAGAGGAGGCCTATAGCTCACTATGTAGTCCAATATGTACACACTGCCTAGATTTCCGTGACAGCAAACCCACTCTGCATTACAGGGATATTTTGGACCCTTAGAAGTCTGATTCAGCACTTGAGTTCTTCATGAAACTTGTAGAGCCTTGTCTTAGCTTTCCAAAGACGCCAAGATCACCTCAAATGGATCACTGAGTCCCAAGCTATGGCCTATCCAAGGAAGAAAGGTCAAAATGCATCAAAATCTAAAAATTATTCACAATTTGCATTAAAGTCCAATGAAGCCCAACAACATTAAACTTATCTAAAATACTAATATTGGGCACAATAAACATCTAATAAAGCTTAATACAAAGCTAACATAAGTGTCTCAAATTGATTGATCAAATTCCCCCACACTTAAGCTTTTGCACTCCTGAGCAAAACACATAAGAAAAAAATTAAAGAAAAATAAGAAACATCATATTATTAAACTAAAAGCATAAAAACTGATTATACCTAATCTAATCCACTTTCGTAGGAAAACACGATGACACTTAGCATGTGCCACAAGCCTTTAAACCCCTAGGTGTCCCTAGTGGACGAGTTATAGTCTCGTGAGGATTTACCAGGATGATACCCACAAACATGTAATACTTTATTTAATCAATTCAACTAATTTTTAAATACAAACGTTGTATCAAATATAAACCATAATTAATAAGTCAAGTATGCTTAACAAAGAATAGTTGAATCAAACCAATTGAGAATAAAGTATAGTATAATCATGCTTTAATCAAAAATAGGCATGTTTAAATTGAGTAAAATTCCTCACAAGTGACACTCAAATCACACAAGGTGTTTAGGTTAACTGTTTAGGCTCAACTCAGTCAAATTATGAAAGTATTTTACCATAGGCTTGCATATACATCAATTCTCCACTACTTAGATAAAATAAATTGCAAAAATCAAGAGGTCTTTCAAAAAGGTTGTAATAGAACTTATAAGGTGAAAGAAGGGAACAATATAGATAATAGCAGGTTAAAACCAAAGAGAATAAAAGAGCATTGAGGAGTAACTCAAGTAGAAAGCATAAAATATTTACCTAAAACCATAAAATGTTCATTCTCTTCACACATTTCTTCCTTTTTCTATTCTTTTCTTTTTTTTCTTTTTTTTTTTTTGGTACCAAGCATTTCGTATTAGCGCACCAATTCCCCCACACTTAAATCATTGCAAGCAAAAGAACTCCTCCAATAAGAAAATCAATGCTCTCCTATTCCCTAAGGTATGGTAAAACAAGGTTTTTCACTCAAAGCTTGTAATGAGCTAAGAACAAAGAATGGGCAAATAGGCTCAGAGGGGGTTAACAATGGGATAAATGCAAGGTAGGTTTATTTGGCCAAAGCAGCTGAGTCAAGAAAAATGCCTCTGTCATTTTCATGTAACATACAGACCAATGTAATCTCAAATCGATTCAATGCAAGTTCTAGAAAATAAATTCATAATTGACATCACTCATGAAAGAAAATAAACCAAGCGTAAGTATCAAACTTGGAAAAGCCCAAAACTCACAAAGGTATGAAACATTCACTCAATTCAACTATCATTTCTTCCTAATATCCACAATCATATACACATGTATATCATGAAAATGATTCAACTATAAATTGTTTTGCATACTTTTATTATCAATTAATAAAAAAAGATCAAAATGAATTTTTTTTATTTTTTTATTTTTTATTTTAAATGCAAGAACAAAATAATTTAAGACATACTATGAAATGCAAGTTAAGATGCGTCTCAAGAGCAAAACTACTCCTTACTCTGCCATCATACATCTAATAAGCTAGTAACAATAAAGATTAGCTGGTTAATTTTTTATATTTTATTTTATTTAAAACTAAACTATGTACATGGTATTGTCAACTACACCTCCCCCAAACTAATTTAAGACGTTGTCCCTAATGTCAAAATAAAGATAGGTAGAGTGTAGAAGATCTTACCAGAATACTGCAAATCAAACCTGAAATAAGAAAAAATTACAAAAAACTAAAACCATAACAAAAAACAAAAATTCACAAAGACAAAGTCAAATCAAGTTTTTGCTTTTTGTTGCTGCTGCCTTGTTCCCAATTTAGTGGAGCCATTGCTAGATCACGTTGTGGTACAAATTCGTTTAGTTGATCGAGCAATTGTTCAGGAGTTGCAGCAGTTACAAGACTTTGACGTGTCGCTTGTGAGATAAACCTTTTTTCTACAGCATGATCAAGAAAGCAAAATAAACTGTCATAAAAACCATTAACATTTAATATACCTATGGGTTTTTGGTGAAAGTTCTGCTGTGACTAGGATGTAATTTGGAAGAGCTCTTCCAAAGTTCCAAAACCACCAGGTAGGGCAATAAAGGCATCAGCATTTGCTATCATAATGTTCATGCGTTGGTGCATGCAAAATACTATTACTTCATCCCCTAATGTTTTTCCAATGGGCTTGTTGATAGATAAAGGACTGGGAATGACACTAAGGACTTTACCACCTCCTAAATGTGCAGCAGTTGCTACACAACCCATTAACCCAAGACTACCTCCTCCATAAACTAAATGGATTTCTCTCTCAGCTAGCACTCGACCAAGATGGTATGCAATATTTACAAACTCTTTATCTTTCCCAGGATTAGATCCACAAAAGAACAAACACTCTTGATCCGACGAACTGAAGTGTCTTCCATTTTTTTTTCTCTTTTTTTCTTTTGTACTTCACCTTATCAATGATCTGAAGAGAGCAAAGTGCAATATTTAAAGGTATCAAAACTCAAAGGTAATAATTACACCTATAAAGGAGCGGTAGATCCGTGTGTCAGGTAAGTTTGAAAATAAGCACAACAATAAAATAGCTATATGACAATGATAAAAGACTAATCTATATGTGTCAGAAGAAGTTTGAAAATATGCAACGCATATTTCAAAAGAATACGGCTACTTTTGATTTTTTTTTTGTATTCTTTTTTTTTGAACAAGAAGTAAAAGAAAAATAATAATAAAAATACTTACAGTAGTTGTGATTGTGGCTCACATTTTCCTCTGGTTTTACGTCCAGTAACGGCTTGAATGCTCTTTAGGGGTCGATGATCGGCTTCCCATCCAATTTTCTTAAAAATTGGCAAACAGGGTCTTTTTGAGTCAGATTCCCGAGACTGTAACGCTCATGTTCATCTTGGAATATTGGCCATAAATCGAGAAGTACTCTCTGCACATCTCCACTAGGATGCGTCTCAAGAGTCAATAGAATGTTATCTAAAGACTCATTACTCATGCCATCCTTAACGAAGTGAATTTTATCAAGTCGATTTATAGACGCTATTCCAATTGATATGCATTTTGTGTTACAGGTCCATCTTGCACATTTATAGCAGACTCGTAACCTTTTTGCTCTTCTCTTCTTTGCATATGAACTTTTGCCTAGCCCTGGCATATATGAAACAAGAGCATCAGAAAATTCACCTCTAAGTCGAACCTTTGCTTCGATTAACCAGCGGATATCCGCAGGGATGCCTTTGTGCATAAGCATCCTTAATCTCTCAAACCTTGCATAGTAAATGTTAGTTAAAGCATTTTGAGGCAGAGAAGGGAATCGATTGCGAAGGTGAACAAGGTGATTATCCATTTTGAAATAAAGAAAGAAGAAGGGAAAAAAAATTAGTAAAATTTTATACAGATTTCAGTGTTTGTGGGTAACTAAAAGGATCGAAAAAAAATTTCACGGAGTACCGTTATCCGCCATTTAACCGGTGAAAAATCATCTGTCAAAGAGAAACAAACAAAATTGAGACAAAAAAAATCAAACTTTGATAGATTTTATTGCTTGGCACCGATTTTCTGTCTCGATTCTTGTGAATTCAAATAAGTCAAAGTTAGAAAGATGACAGAGTTAGAAAACTTGGGATGCCGCCCAAAAAGCGCTACTTTTAACGTCTTCAGCCAGCGTGATTGAAGATTTTTCACGATCGATGGGTCCTCCCCAATAATGATTCAATTTCTGGCCATTGACCTTAAACGTGGCTTTTTTTTTTTCAACAAAGATTTATATAGAAAACAGAAAATAAAAACAGCAGACAAAACAAAAAATAAAAATAGAAACAGAAAAAAATAATAAAAGACAAACATCAGCAGTACAGTAAAACAGAAGCAGAAACAGAAACAGACAACACAAGCAGCAGAAACAATAGCAACAGAAAAGAGTAAATAGTAACAGTAAAATAAAAATAGAAACAATATTAAAAACAATAGCAAAACAGTAAAAACAAAAAGAAAACAACTAGAAAAATGAAATAAAAGTGTGGAAAGAAAACTCCCTATGGATAGCAGAAGAATTAACGTTCCAGCAGCCACACCATAGCCAGTGTAATGGATCACCACATCCAAGATCAAAGGGTTCAGTATCTTTCGGGGTTGCTTTACCGGTTTAGCTCCATCTTCAAGTAAAATCCTACGCATGCAAATGGAAGGGCTAATGCTTGAAATGTCTGCAAGTGTGCATGCTATTAGATTCTCCCTCAAAATGGGTAGCAACCTCTCATCCTCATCAGTAAGGAGGTTTTTACCAACAATGGACTCTAATTTTGTTGGCTTCACTACTTTTATAGATTGAATTGCTGCATAATCTGCTGAAAAAGATTCATCGTGTCTCAAAAAGGCAGCAATCTCAGCACATGCATTACACAACATATCATTGATCAATCAATTTGAGATACTTATGTTAGCTTTGTATTAGGCTTTATTTGATGTTTATTGTGCCCAATATTAGTATTTTAGATGAGTTTAATGTTGTTGGGCTTCATTGGGTTTTAATGTAAATATTGGATAATTTTCGGATTTTGATGCATTTTGACCTTTCTTCCTTGGCTAGGCCATAACTTGGGACTCGGTGATCCAATTGAGGTGATCTTGGTGTCTTTGGAAAGCTAAGACAATGATCTACAAGTTTCATGAAGAACTCAAGAGATGGATCGGACTTCTAAGGGTCCAAAACATCCCTGCAATGCAGAGTGGGTTTGCTGTCAGGAAAATCTGGGCAGTGTGTACATATTGGACTACATAGTGAGCTATAGGCCTCCTCTATGGCTGAAACTTGGCCATTGGAAAGATAAGACCCATATCTCCAACTTCACTGAAGACCATTTAGTCAATAGATGTCGTTTTAGGCATGATAATGAAGCTACAAGTTGGTTTGAATTTCAAGGAGACAACTGGCTACAACTTTCATGAAGACCTCCAAGCCAAAATGCACCGTCTAGGTGATGAAAATGAAGCCAGAAGTCAGATAAGAGTTGTTGACTAAAAGCCACCAACCATTCACCAACCCACCTACCATGCACCAACCCACCAACCATGCATCAAGCTTCCATATTTGACAATTTTCATATTTTTATAGGTTGTATTCAGATTATGTACATGTTCAAATTGGCTTCTAGGATTAGTATAAATAGAGCCAATCTCTTTGTATTAGGATGATTCAATTTTAAGTAAGTTTGAAGAAAGTTTGAGTATTTGTGAGAGTTTTCTTTCTCTTATTCTTCTTTCTCTTTAGAATTTCGTTTTTGTTCTTTATTTTATGAGTTCTTCCTTGCCATCCATGGAAGGCTAGGCTCTCATATTCAATCCAAGGGATTAGCCATCTTGATGTTTAATTTGGAGATCTTGTTTTACTTGTTCATATTGCTTAATTGTTATTCAAGTTTCTCTTCTTGATCTGATTAAATCTTTGTTCTTTTTGGATCCTTGAGAGACGATTCGGTTCATGCTCTATCCGGTAATTTTTATTATTTGATGGGATCTCGACAACCTCTTGTCAAATTTGGCGCCGTTGCCAGGGATCCAAGGCAACTATTTGATTATTTCAAGATCTGATCTAATTCTAACAGTTGTGTTTGTTTTGGTTTATGAAGCTTTTTCAAGTGGAATTCGGCTGAAATTAGGTAAAAGGCATCGTGTCAAGATTTTGGTTCAGTAAAGTATCTTTGATCGAGCTGAATTTTGGTGGGATTATTGAAAACATTATTTTGAGAAAGACTTACTGTTTACAGTAAGGTCATCCTTATTTTAGCTAAATTCCATCGTTTATACCACTTTTTTAATTTTTTAAGATTTTTTATTTTTCTATTGGATAGTATTTTTGTGTAGATTTCACATTATGGTGGTCTTATAATTTTTATAAATCTTTAGATATGTTTTCTGTAATTGTTTTGTGTATATTTTTAGACTTGTTTTTGTGATTTTGTGTTTGATCACTAATCTGATGGAGTATAAACTTGATGAGTTGGCTTATCTGGTGAGGCAGTTAGCAGTGGAACAGCATCAGTCACATGTGCAAGAACCTGCAAGATTTTGTAGTATATGTTGTAGTTCTTTTCATCCCACATATACTTGTCCCACATTGCAAGATGATGGTTCTGTATTTCATGACCATTCTGTTGATGCAACAGGTGTATTTCTTAGTGAACCACAATACCAACAGCCTGGATATGATCCTTATTCTACCACATATAACCATGATTGGGGAGGACATCCCTGGTTCGAACCTTATGTTGAACCAATCAGTTTATACCAGCAGTCTTTGCAGCAGCAAGCCCCAATAGGCATGGAATCTGAGCCTACATTAGAGGATTTGGTGAAACAATTGGCTCAAAACAACATCCAATTCCAGCAGCGAACAAAAGTTGTAGTACAGAACTTGGAGACCCAAGTTAGTCAACTAGAATCTTCATTGAGTCAGTTGAGCAAGCAACAGATGTAGATATCTGATTCTGCAGAACATGAGACCATTGATGTGCATAAACCAGTTGATGATTTGCGTGCTGAATTTGTTGGTTTTACTGATTTTGATGATTCTGTTTGTTGTGATGGTGATATATTGTGTAATGCATATGTTGAGATTGCTGCCTTTTTGAGACATGATGAATCTTTTTCAGCAGATTATGCAACAATTCAATCTACAGAAGTAGTGAAACCAACAAAATTGGAGTCCATTGTGGCTAAAAACCTCCTTACTGATGAGGAGGAGAGGTTGCTACCCATTTTGAGGGAGAATCTCAGAGCATGCACACTTGCAGACATTCCAAGCATTAGCCCTTCCATTTGCATGCGTAGGATTTTACTTGAAGATGGAACTAAACCAAGAAGCAACCCGGAAGATCTTGAACACTTTGATTTTGGATGTGGTGATCCATTACACTTGGCTATGGTGTGGGCTGCCGGAACTTTAATTCTTACGCTATCCATAGGGAGTTTTCTTTCTACACTTTTATTTCATTTTTCTAGTTGTTGTTTTCTTTTTGTTTTTCTTGTTTTGCTATTGTTTTTAATATTGTTTTACATTATTTGTTACAATTTACTCTTTTATTCTGTTTTTGTTGTTTGTGTTGTCTGTTTCTATTTACCTTACATTTTCTTTGTCTTCTTGATGTTTGTCTTTTATTACTTTTTTTCTGTTTCTGTTTTTATTGCTGTTTTTTATTTTCTGTTTTCTATATAAATCTTTGTTGAAAAAAAAAAGCCACGTTTAAGGTCAATGGCCAGAAATTGAATCATTATTGGGGAGGACCCATGGATCATGCAAAATCTTCAATCACGCTGGCTAAAGACATTAAAAGTAGCGCTTCTTGGGAGGCAACCCAAGTTTTCTAACTTTTTCATTTTTCAAACTTTGACTTATTTGCATTCACAGGAATCAAGACAGAAAATCGATGCCGAGCAAGAAAATCTATCAGAGTTTGATTTTTCTGTCTTAATTTTGTTTGTTTTTCATTGACAGATGATTTTTCACCGGTTAAATGGTGGATAACGGTACTCCGTGAAATTTTTTTTCAGTCCTTTCAGTTACCCACAAACACTGAAATCTGTATAAAATTTTACTAATTTTTTTTCCCTTCTTCTTTCTTTATTTCGAAATGGATAATCAGCTTGTTAACCTCCGCAAGCACTTCCCCTCTTTCCCTCAAAATGCTTTAACTAATATTTATTGTGCAAGGTTTGAGAGATTAAGGATGCTTATGCACAAAGGCATCCCTGCGGATATACGCTGGTTAATCGAAGCAAAGGTCCGACTCAGAGGTGAATTTTCTGACGCTCTTGTTTCATATATGCCAGGGCTAGGCAAAAGTTCATATGCAAAGAAGAGAAGAGCAAAAAGGTTACGGGTCTGCTATAAATGTGCAAGATGGACATGTAACACAAAATGCAAATCAATTGGAATGACGTCTATAAACCGAGATGATAAAATTAACTTCATAAAGGATGGCATGAGTAAGGAGTCTTTAGATAACATTCTATTGACTCTTGAGACGCATCCTAGTGGAGATGTGCAGAGAGTACTTCTCAATTTATGGCCAATATTCCAAGATGAACATGAGCGATATAGTCTCAGGAATCTGACTCAAAAAAACCCTGCTTGCCAATTTTCAAGAAAATTGGATGGGAAGCCGACCATCGGCCCATAGAGAGTTTCAAGCCGTTACTGGACGTAAAACCAGAGGAAAATGTGAGCCACAATCACACCTCCTGTAAGTATTATTTTTTATTTTTTTATTTTTCCTTTTTCTTCTTGTTTATTAAAAAAATTCAAACAAATTCAAAAAAAATAAAATTAGCCGTACTTTTTTGAAATATGTGTTGCGTATTTTCAAAGTTCTTCTGACACATATAGATTAGTCTTTTATCCTTGTCATATAGCTATTATCATTGTTGTGCTTATTTTTCAAACTTATCTGACACGCAGATCTACCCCTCCTTTATAAGTGTAATTATTACATTTGAGTTTTGATTCCTTTAAATAATGCACTTTGCTCTTTTCAGATCATTGATAAGGTGAGAGTACAAAAAAAAAAACAAAGAGAAAAAAAATGGAAGTCACTTCAGTTCATCGGATCAAGAGTGTTTGTGTCTTTTGTGGATCTAATCTTGTGAAAGATAAAGAGTTTGTAAATATTGCACACCATCTTGGTCGAGTGCTAGCTGAGAGAGAAATCCATTTAGTTTACGGAGGAGGTAGTCTTGGGTTAATGGGTTGTGTAGCGACTGCTGCACATTTAGGAGGTGGCAAAGTCCTTGGTGTCATTCCCAGTCCTTTATCTACCAGCAAGCCCATTGGAAAAACATTAGGGGATGAAGTAATGGTATTTTGCATGCACCAACGCATGAACATTATGATAGCAAATGCTGATGCCTTTATTGCCCTACAGTAGTTTTGGAACTTTGGAAGAGCTCTTCCAAATTACATCCTGGTCACAAATGAGAACTTTCACCAAAAACCCATAGGTATATTAAATGTTAATGGTTTTTATGACAGTTTGTTTTGTTTTCTTGATCATGCTGTAGAAAAAGGTTCATCTCACAAGCGACACGTCAAAGTCTTGTAACTGCTGCAACTCCTGAACAATTGCTTGATCAACTAAATGCATTTGTACCACAACGTGATTTAGCAATGGCTCCACTGAATTATGAACAAGGCAGCAGCAGCAAAAAGCAAAAACTTGATTTGACTTTGTCTTTGTGAATTTTTGTTTTCTCTTATGGTTTTAGTTTTTTGTAATTTTTCTTATTTCAAGCTCGATTTGTAGTTTTCTGGTAAGATCTTCTACACTCTACCTATCTTTATTTTGACATTGGGGACAATGTCTTTAATTAGTTGGGGGGGAGGGATAGTTGACATTACCATGTACATAGTTTAGTTAAAAAAAAAAAACTAACAAGCTAATCTTTATTGTTACTAACTTATTAGATGTATGATGGCAGAGTAAGGAGTAGTTTTGCTCTTGAGACGCATCTTAACTTGCATTTCATAATAGGTCTTAAATCATCTTTGTTCTTGTATATTTATAAAAAATAAAAATAAAAAACACACACACACACACAATTTTGATCTTTTCAATTGATTTTGATACAAGCATGTGCTGAATCTGAGCTTAATTGATGATAAAAGTATGCAAAACAGTTTATAGTTGAATCATTTTCATGATATACATGTGTATATGATTGTGGATATTAGGAATAAGGCATGGTTGAATTGAGTGAATGTTCCATACCTTTGTGAGTTTTGGGCTTTTCCAAGTTTGATACTTACACTTGGTTTATTTTCTTTCATGAGTGATGTCAATTATGAATTTATTTTCTAGAACTTGCATTGAATCGATTTGAGATTACATTGGTCTGTATGTTGCATGAAAATGACAGAGGCATTTTTTCTTGACTTAGCTGCTTTGGCCAAATAAACCTACCTTGCATTTATCCAAATATTAACTCCCTCTGAGCCTATTTGCCTATTCTTTGTTCTTAGCTCATTACAAGCTTTGAGTGAAAAACCATGTTTTACCTTACCTTAGGGAATGGGAGAGCATTGATTTTCTTATTGGAGTAGTTCTTTTGCTTGCAATGATTTAAGTGTGGGGGAATTGGTGTGCTGATACGAAATGCTTGGTACAAAAAAAAAAGACAAAAGAAAAAAAAAACAAAAAACAAAAGAAAAAAAAAAGAAAAAAAAGAATAGAAAAAGGAAGGAATGTGTGAAGAGAATGAGCATTTTATGGTTTTGGGTAAAAAATTTATGCTTTCTATTTGAGTTACTCCTCAATGCTCTTTTATTCTCTTTGGTTTTAACCTGCTATTATCCATATTGTTCCCTTCCTTCACCTTATAAGTTCCATTACAACCTTTTTGAAAGACCTCTTGATTTTGGCAATTTATTTGATCTAAGTAGTGGAGAATTGATGTATATGCAAGCCTATGGTAAAATACTTTCATAATTTGACTGAGTTGAGTGCAAACAGATAACCTAAACACCTTGTGTGATTTGAGTGTCACTTATGAGGAATTTTACTCAATTTGAACATGCCTATTTCTGATTAAAGCATGATTATGCTATACTTTATTCTCAATTGGTTTGATTCAACTATTCTTTGTTAAGCATACTTGACTTATTAATTATGGTTTATATTTGATACAATGCTTGTATTTAAAAATTAGTTGAATTGATTAAATAAAATATTACATGTTTGTGGGTATCATCCTGGTAAACCCTCACGAGACTATAACTCGTCCACTAGGGACACCTAGGGATTTAAAGGCTTGTGGCACATGCTAAGTGCCATCGTGTTTTCCTACGAAAATGGATTAGATTAGGTATAATCAGTTTTTTATGTTTTTAGTTTAATAATATGATGTTTCTTGTTTTTCTTTAGTTTTGTTCTTATGTGTTTTGCACAGGAGTGCAAAAGCTTAAGTGTGGGGGAATTTGATCAATCAATTTGAGACACTTATGTTAGCTTTGTATTAGGCTTTATTTGATGTTTATTGTGCCCAATATTAGTATTTTAGATGAGTTTAATGTTGTTGGGCTTCATTGGGTTTTAATGTAAATATTGGATAATTTTCGGATTTTGATGCATTTTGACCTTTCTTCCTTGGCTAGGCCATAACTTGGGACTCAGTGATCCAATTGAGGTGATCTTGGTGTCTTTGGAAAGCTAAGACAATGATCTACAAGTTTCATGAAGAACTTAAGAGCAGGATCAGACTTCTATGGGTCCAAAACATCCCTGCAATGCAGAGTGGGTTTGCTGTCAGGAAAATCTGGGCAGTGTGTACATATTGAACTACATAGTGAGTTATAGGCCTCGTCTTGGGCTGAAACTTGGCCATTGGAAAGATAAGACCCATATCTCCAACTTCACAGAAGACCATTTAGTCAATAGATGTCGTTTTAGGCATGATAATGAAGCTATAAGTTGGTTTGAATTTGGAAACACGTTCTACCAACCTAACATGAGGTAGGTTCAATGTTTTTGGAATATATGGAGTTATAAACGTCCAAATGGTATGATTCCAATTGTAAAATTTCAAGGAGACAACTGGCTACAACTTTCATGAAGACCTCCAAGCCAAAATGCACCGTCTGGGTGATGAAAATGAAGCCAGAAGTCGGATAAGAGTTGTTGACTAAAAGCCACCAACCATACACCAACCCACCTACCATGCACCAACCCACCAACCATGCATCAAGCTTCCATATTTGACAATTTTCATATTTTTATAGGTTGTATTCAGATTATGTACATGTACAAATTGGCTTCTAGGATTAGTATAAATAGAGCCAATCTCTTTGTATTAGGATGATTCAATTTTAAGTAAGTTTGAAGGAAGTTTGAGTATTTGTGAGAGTTTTCTTTCTCTTATTCTTCTTTCTCTTTAGAATTTCGTTTTTGTTCTTTATTTTTGTTCTTTATTTGTGAGAGTTTTCTTTCTCTTCTTCTCCATTATCTTTACAATTTCGTTTTTGTTCTTTTATTTCTTAGTTATTCCTTCCCATCCATGGAAGGCTAGGCTCTCATAATCAATCCAAGGGATTAGCCATCTTGATGTTTAATTTGGAGATCTTGTTTTACTTGTTCATATTGCTTAATTGTTATTCAAGTTTCTCTTCTTCCTCTTTTAATTTTGATCTAGATTGAATTGCTTAATTTGATTTGGATGTTTATGTGATAATAGATTTATTATCATGTATTCAAGAGGATCACATAGAATAAACAATTTATTAAAGCTTTTTGATGGATTGTTTAGCTTGGTTAAATTCTTGATCTTAAGTTAATCTATGTTTGGATGGTGCTTACTTTATCTAACCTTGGTTAATTAAATCCTAGATGCTTATCTAGTAGAGGATTCTTGGATCATGTTGAGGCGTCTTGATATGATCTAAGGCCAAGAACATGGTTAACAATTAAGTGAATTCCTTGTGATCAATGATGGATTAAACTCAAGATCGGTAAAATTTCCTTGGATTGGTTAATTTGTTAATTACTTTCCTTTAATTCAATTAGTGTATTATCTTTTCAAATCACAAAACCCCCTTTTTAATTATCTTGATCTGATTAAATCTTTGTTCTTTTTGGATCCTTGAGAGACGATTTGGTTCATGCTCTATACTACAAATTAGTTTGCGAACCGGTAATTTTTATTATTTGACGGGGTCTCGACAACCTCTTGTCAATCACCATCACATCCAGTACAACAAACAAAATCATCAAAATCAGCAAAACTAGCAAATTTAGCACACAAATCATCAATTGGTTTTTGCACATCAATGGTCTCATGTTCTGTAGAATCAAATTTCTGCATCTGTTGCATGCTCAACTGACTCAATGAAGATGTAAGTTGACCAACTTGGGTCTCCAAGTTCTGTACTATGGCTTCTGTTCTCTGCTGGAATTGGATGTTGTTCTGAGCCAATTGTTTCACCAAATCCTCTAATGTAGGCTCAGATTCCATGCCTATTGGGGCTTGCTACTGCTGCATAGGCTGCTGGTATAGACTAATTGGTTCAACATAAGGTTCGAACCAAGGATGATCTCCCCAATCATGGTTATATGTGGTAGAATAAGGATATCATATCTAGGCTGTTGGTATTATGGTTCACCAAGAAATACACCTGTTGCATCAACATAATGGTCATGAAATACAGAACCATCATCTTGCAATATGGGGCATGCATATGGGGGATGAAAAGAACTACAACATATACTACAAAATCTTGCAGGTTCTTGCACAGGTAACTGATGCTGTTCCACTGCCAGTTGCCTCACCAGATAAGCCAACTTATCAAGTTTATGTTCCATCAGATTAGTGACCAAACACAAAAACACAAACAAATGTAAAAAATAGATAAAACAATTACATAAAACATATCTAGAGATTTTTACAAAAATACAAAACCACCACAGGGTGAAATCTATACAAAAATGATATCTAACAGAATAATAAAAATGATTGAAAAATGGAAAAAGTGGTCTAAACGATGGAATTTAGCTAAACTATGGGTGACCTCACTATAAATAGTGAGCCTTTCTCAAAATAACGATTTTCATTAGCCTACCAAAATTCAGATCAATCAGAGATACGTTACCAAACCAAAATCTTGATAGGATGCCCTTTACCCAATTTCAGCCGAATTCCACTTGAAAAAAAAAACTTCAAAAACAAAACAAACACAATTGTTAGAGTTAGATGGGGTCTTGAAATAATCAAATAGTTGCATTGGATCCCCCGCAACGGCGCCAAATTTGATTAGAGGTTGTCGAGACCTGTCAAATAATAAAAATTACCAGTTCACAAACTAATTTGTAGTATAGAGAATGAACCGAATCGTCTCTCAAGGATCCAAAAAGAACAAAAGATTTAATCAGATCAAGATAATTAAATGGGGGTTTGATGATTTGAAAAGATAATACACTAGTTGAATTAAAGGAAAGTAATTAACAAATTAACCAATCCAAGGAAATTTACCAATCTTGAGTTTAATCCATCATTGATCACAAGGAATTCACTTAATTACTAACCATGTTCTTGGCCTTAGATTACATCAAGACGCCTCAACATGATCCAAGAATCCTCTACAAGATAAGCATCTAGGATTTGATTAACTAAGGTTAGATAAAGTAAGCACCATCCAACATAGATTAACTTCAGATCTAGAATTTAACCAAGCTAAACAATCTATCAAAAAGCTTTAATATATTGTTTAGTCTATGTGATCCTCTTTGAATACATGATAATAAAGCTATTATCACGTCAGCATCTAAATCAAATTAAGCAATTCAATCTAGATAAAAATCAAAAGAGGAAGAAGAGAAACTTGAATAACAATTAAGCAATATGAACAAGCGAAACAAGATCTCCAAATTAAACATCAAGATGGCTAATCCCTTGGATTGATTATGTGAGCCTAGCCTTCCATGGATGGGAAGGAAGAACTAAGAAATAAAAGAACAAAAACGAAATTGTAAAGATAATGGAGAAGAAGAGAAAGAAAACTCTCACAAATACTCAAACTTTCTTCAAACGTACTTAAAAGATTGAATTATCATAATACAAAGAGATTGGCTCTATTTATACTAATCCTAGAAGCCAATTCATACATGTACATAATCTGAATACAAGCTGTAAAAACATGGAAATTGTCAAATATGGAAGCTTGATGCATGGTTGGTGGGTTGGTGCATGGTAGGTGGGTTGGTGTATGGTTGGTGGCTTTTAGTCAACAACTCTTATCCGACTTCTGGCTTGATTTTCATAACCTAGACGTTGCATTTTGGCTTGGAGGTCTTCATGAAAGTTGTAGCCAGTTGTCTCCTTGAAATTTTGCAATTGGAATCATGCCATTTGGACTTTTTGAACTCCAGATATGCTAAACACACTGCACCTACCTCAAGTTAGGTTGGCAGAACGTGTTTCCAAATTCAAACCAACTTGTAGCTTCATAATGATGCCTAAAACGACATCTATTTGAAATAACCAAGGGAAACACAAGAAGGGGGGTTGAATTGTGTTTCTTAACCCTTTTTGAAAATTAATAAAAGATTTTCCTTTTCAACAGAAAATTGAACACAGCGAAGGATAAAGTTTGACAAGCAAAGAACTTAGAACCAACACGGCTCAGTCCTATTGGACTCTAAGGATTTTGAAAAGACTTTTAAGAAAACCGTTAACACGTTCTAAAACCAAATAAAAGGTCTTTGTTAATAAACACAATAGTAAACCCCAGAGGTTAGTGAATATAATAAAAACACTAGAAGAAAAGAGAAGCTTACACACGAGATTTATCCTGGTTCACTCTTATCAACCAAGAGCTACGTCCAGTCCCTTCAACCAGAAGGATTTTCCAACTAATCTTTTTCGAGATTACAAGTATTATACACCTCTTCAGGTTCAACCACACAAGTATTTTTTTACACACAGCCTCTTCAGGCTTACAACGCTAAGGTGAATGAGTAAAAGTAGATGAAAGCTTGAGTTTGAAAACTCACTAACAAATGAGAATAGACAATAAAAATCTCAAGGCTTTTTCTTTTTACACGTATAAGGAAATCCAAGAAGAAATAAAGCTTTTTAGACTTTGTAGGATGCTTCGGCAAAGATCTCTATCTTCTTCAAGTGCTGCTTCTTCTTTTTTATATGTAAGAACAAATTGAGCAGACTTCATGAGCTATATCGTCCAACGGAAACATTTATTACCGTTCTGAGTAGCATTAAATGCATCTACTGGAAAAGTGTTGAACTTCTTATGACAGTGACTTTTATTCTCTGAGATTTCTAATCAGTGAAAACAAAGTCCTGATTTGTCTAAGATTGCAGAAGGTTTCTGATTTGCAGATCTTTGTAGTTGTTAGACAATGTCAGCAAAAGTGGCTTAGTTGACTTCTTCTGTCGCCGTGAGCTGTCAGAGTTCTTTTCTAGCATTTAATGAGGAACAGTTCTTCATTTTTGAATTTTCACTTGGACGAGAGCTTGAGCTTGAACTTTAAAAGAGTGAATTGAGTCCGAGCTTTGGCAATAAGATCGTATTGGACGAACCAATAAAAATAGTAACAGCAAATGCATACAAATATTGGACGCACCAATAGTAAAGGTATATAAGACAGTTATTGGACGCACAAAGCATTTTTAGACATTCATTGGACGCACAAAGCGAAATAGCATATTGGTCGCACAAAGAGTCATAGCATATTGGACGCACAAAGAGTTTTCTTTAAGCACAGAGCAGAATGGACGCACATACAAGTAGCGATTTGTTAATACTATTGTCAAAACACTTACTTGTTCAAACTAAATAAATATTTTTGTTATCCTCAAAACTTAAACAGGGAAAGCTACAGCTTTTAAAAATTTAGTACTTAAACCTTTTTATAAGATTTTGGTTTCAACAATCTCCCCCTTTTTGATGATGACAAAAACTATTAATTTGATTGAACACAGATTCTTCTTAAAACAAATTTGCTCCCCCTAAGAAAAACATTTCAAAGAGATGAACTCAGAGTCTGTTGGATGTAGAGTCGATTGGACGTAGTACACGAAATTTATTTTTACGAAACAAGTTTCAAGAGCAAGTAACATTATCTCTGTATCAAAGTTTAGTACTTGAGAGAAGTGTTAACAGAGACAATACCTTTTGAAAAGAAATAAACCATGCTAAAATTTAGAGCAGATCCTTCACAGCAACACAGTGTATTAGCAGTTTATTCAAAATTTCAATTAAAGCATTTATATAAGGGCAACAGAATAAACGAGACAAGGATAATGAAACAACCAGATGAAAAAATAATTCATAGTTTCATTGAATCAGTATAAATTATACAAGTTGGTAACAAGTCAAATTCCCATTATTCTCCCCCTTTGTCATCAGACAAAAAAGAAAGAAAGACATCATTGTCAAAAAAAGTTTGGCAAAAAAAATAAAAAAATCAAGAGGAAGAAGGTGGAGGAGGAGGTGGCCCTTGTTGAAAAAGAGATTTGAGGAGGTCTTCAACTCTCTTATACATAAAGTCCATTTGATTATTCACGTAGGCCTGAAAAGCTGGGGGCACTTGGGTGAGAGTGTCAGCAGAAGGTTGTGGTTCCACAATAGCTAACTCAGTGGTAGAAGCAGGAGGGGTCACATCCATTTACTGCACAACAGATTCAACTTCGTCTTCAGACAGAGGAAGGTCAACATCCCAAGGAAGAGAATCTCTCCGGTATCCAAACATGTGATCCCAGGGATAAGGCCTGCCTATGTTGTCAGACGGAGGTCCAGAGACATAGCTTGGACAAGAGAAGATTGTTGGCAACGGCGAGTTCAGAGGCAGTCCAAGAAGATCATCTACCATAAAGATAGGACGAAAACACTGGAAGCTCTGACCAGGCACAGTTATAGTATCTTCCTTATCTTCATCGCTTAGACCTGAAGAAGACGCTTGTTGCTCACACTCCCAAATGTGCTTTTCCCAGAAGGTCTTAGCCTCGTTCTCCTCAGCTTCTCCTTTATTCGAAACTTGCCACAAGAAATCAACATTAACATCAGGGGAACGTAAGCTCCCAAAATTTGGCTTAAAGAGGATAGGCTTAGGAAAGGTGGCTTGGCTTCTGTACTTTTTCAAGTCTTTATTTTTATTTAAATCCACCATTGGCAACCTTGGACAAACCCGATCCGGCTGAATCTTGATGGCAGTTGTAGAGGAGATGATCAGTGAAGGGGGTACAAATCTCAAATCCTTCAACAGAAGACTCCCCTTAATGACACTGAAAAGGATGGTGTCATAAGGACTATAATCGTCCCATTTCTTCCAAGGTGACTGGTTTGAAGGAGAGGTCACTAGGGAAGATGTGAACTTTTGTTGAGCAACCATCACAGCACCGGGAGCGTCTTGCTGTGAGTGAGAGAGAAGAGTCCTTGGATTCCCAAAGAGGGATAATGTGGGGAGAAACGCCCACAGAGAAAGGGTTAAGGTAGGAGGAGTTGTAGAAGGCCTTTTGAGAGGGTGAAGGTGAAGGAGATTGGAAAGGTATGATGTGAGTTTGAGAAGAAGGTTCAATGTTTAAGGGAGAGGAAGTTATTTGAGAGGTTGGGAAGGAGGTTTGTGGTTCTGGTTGAAAAGAGGGTAAAATGGAGGAAGAGGGAATGGAAGGAAGGGGTTCCTTAGGAATGGACGCAAGCTTGGAAGAGGGTTTCCTTGTGATGGATAGCTTCATCCGGGTTCCCTTTGGAATGCTCGCAATGGACGCAACCTTCATCCTTTTAGCGATGGGTTGGTCATCTTCAGAGTCATCGTCCATTATGAGTCTCCGCTTGGGAATGGCTTGGACGGAAGGTGATTTCTTCTTTGGACTCTCAGCCTTTGTAGGAATTAGAGGCTCTTTCTGGTCCAGAAAATCTTGGACGCTTTGAAGTTTCATCCTTAGAAGATTGCTTCGTCCAAAGATTTGTTGCACTTGGATCCGTCCAAAGATCCTCTTCTTCTCTTCAACATCTTTAGTCTCATGGGGACTAAAAAGACCTTGATCTCTGAAGATCTTGGTTAAGAGAACACCATAGGAGATGGTGGTCTTCTTCCCTTTTCCTTGTACACTTCTCTTGAAGTTCTTAAAAAGCAGAGAAGGGAGATTGACCTGTTGACACAACATCAGATGACACAGGCAGAAGGCATGAACTGTAGAGACTGAGTCTTTGGACCCTGCCTTGTGGAGTACCACCTTGTTCAGAAGTTGATGTAAAACTCTTGCCTTGTCATTCATCTTGGATGCAGTTATCTTCCCCGTGGATGACTCCTTTAGTAAGGTGTCAAGAACAGTTTCAGTTCCCCCAAAGGCTTTTTCCCAGTCTGAAGTGATGGTGGCTCCTTCCAACCAACATTGGGTGGCGTTGGAGATGGTTACCTCTGAAACCACAACAGGTTTTCCCAAAACACTCCCTTTGACCTCTGTCGCAGACACGGATGCGTCTTTCCAGAACATTTTTACCAAATCTGGATAAACCTCCACCGGTTCTCTGAAGTAACTATCCCAACCAGCACCGACGAGACATTCTTTGATATCTATTCCACATTCTGCTAAAATTGAAGTTTGGAACGAGTATTCAACCGATACCTCGGCTCTTTCAACATCAAGGGTCTTTCCTCCGGCCATTTCTCAGGGTTAAGGAAATTTAAAAGAGAGAGAGAAATTTGCTAAGGTTCTTTTTGCTAAGGTTTTCTTTCAAGGCTTGAAGGCGAAAAAATTTGATCTTGTAAAGAAGGAAAATATTTATAGAAGAAGGTTGGTTTTTACACTGAAAGGTTTCGTGAAAGAAAATGAATCGTTTTTCCCTTTTTTTTTAAAAAAAAAAACACATTAAATGAGTATTAAAAGCAACTGTCACGTCCACAGTAAAAAGTTACTTTCGTGACTTTTCAAAAACTGACTCAGCGTGGGAAATTTGAAAAGTTTCAAACAAGATAAATGCAAATGATTTATGTCTTATCAAGAAATTTACCACACCATTTAACAGGTACAAAGCATTTTGGACGCAGATCTTCAATGGACGCAAGAAGTATTAATTCTTTACAAAATGCATACTTAGATGTTTTCGAATAAGAGTGAATCTATCCTCTGAGAGAGGATTTGTGAAAATATCTGCCCATTGATGATCTGTATCCACATATTGAATATCAAACACACCTTTCTGAATATAGTCTCTTATAAAGTGATGTTTGATTTCAATGTGTTTTTCCCTTGAGTGTAGTATAGGATTTTTGATAAGTTAATTGCAGCAGTATTATCACATAGTAAAGGAATCTTACTTTCAAAGACATTGTAATCTTCTAATTGATGTTTGATCCAGAGTAGTTGAGAGCAACAATTGGATGCAGAAATATATTCAAATCAAATTGTTGATAGAGCAATTGTGCTTTGTCTCTTGCCGAACCATGATACTAGATTTCCTCCAATGAAGTGACATCCTCCACTTGTACTTTTCCTTTCGATTCTATCTCCAGCATAGTCAGCATCACAAAAACCAACTAATCTGTACTCATGAGATTTCTCTGTATACCTTTTCGTCCACCTTTTTATCCTTATCGTCCAATCTTAGTGTGGACGATGGATGCATTGGTGTGCTCATTGTTTTGCAATCGTCCAATTTGAATTTCTTCAGAAGTTCATTTGTGTATTTTGTTTGATGAATGTAGATTTCGTCCAATGTTTGCTTCACTTGCAAACCCAGAAAGAATTTTAATTCTCCCATTAAACTCATTTCGAATTCCTTCTGCATCAGATTGGAAAAATCCTTGCAAAGAGATTCATCAGTAGCTCCAAAGATAATATCATCAACATAAATTTGAACTAAAATGAATTTCGAGTTTTTGTCTTTTCGAAAAAGAGTAGTGTCAACTTTTTCTCTAGAAAAACCGCTTTCTATTAAAAAAGTGCTTAACCTTTCATACCAGGCTCGAGGAGCTTGTTTTAAACCGTACAAAGCCTTTTTCAATTTGAACACATGCTCAGGTAAATTTTCATCCTCGAAACCAGGTGGTTGTTTAACGAAAACTTCTTCATTGATTATACCATATAGAAATGCACTTTTTACGTCCATTTGATATAGTCTCATGCTATGATGAGCAGCAAATGAAAGTAAGATGCGTATGGCTTCTAGTCTAGCTACAAGAGCAAAAGTTTCAGTGAAATCAATACCTTCTTGTTGTGAGTAACCTTGGGCTACCAACCTTGCTTTGTTTCTCACAACCTTACCATCTTCCTCCAATTTGTTTTTGAATATCCATTTTGTGCCGATGATGGACTTGTCTTTAGGCTTTTGAACCAGTGTCCAAACATCATTTCTTTTAAATTGATTTAGCTCTTCTTGCATGGCTAAGATCCATCCTTCGTCCTGTAGTGCTTCTTCTATTTTTCTTGGCTCCATTTCAGAGATGAAGGCAACATTTGAGTATTCTCTGAAGGTAGATCTTGTACGCACTTTATCATCTGGATTACCAATGATTTGGTGTTCTGGATGATAAGTTTTGACGTGCCAGCTTCTTTGACCATCAGTTGTTTCTTCTTTTCTTTCATCGTCCAATGCTTCTTTGTTTTGGGTTGCTAATCCTTCTCCTTTGTCTTTTAGGTTTAATTCTGCAAAGGACTCGTCTAGCTCTGACAAATCATTATCAGGCATTTTATCATTGAATTTAACATGAACAGATTCTTCAACAGTTAGAGAGTGAGAGTTATATACTCTATATGCTTTAGATGTTTCTGAGTATCCTAGGAAAATACCAGAGTCAACTTTAGCATCAAACTTTCCTAAAGAATCCTTAGTATTCAAGATAAAGCATTGACAGCCAAAAGAATGAAAGTAAGAGATGTTGGGTTTTCGTCCTTTCCACAATTCATATGGAGTCTTGTTTAAAAGAGGTCTAATATATATTCTGTTTTGAATATGACACACAAAGGTTAACAAACTTCACCAGGTATGTTTGGAGATTGAGTTGTCATTGAGCATTGTTCTAGCCATCTCTTGAAGAGATCTATTTTTTCTTTCTACCACACCATTTTGTTGTGGTGTTCTTGGGGCAGAGAAGTTGTGATGAATACCGTTTTCTTCACAGAACAATTGAAAGCTCTCATTCTCAAATTCTCCTCCATGATCACTTCGGATTGAGTTGATACACATGCCTTTTTCATTTTGAATTCTTTTACAGAAAATAGAGAAGACTTTGAAAGACTCATCCTTGTGAGCTAGAAACATAACCCATGTCCATCTAGTATAGTCATCTACTATGACCAATCCATATTTCTTTCCATTTAGTGAAGAAGTTCTTGTTGGACCAAATAGATCAAGATGTAACAATTCTAGTGGTCTAGAGGTGGAAACGATGTTTTTGGATTCAAAAGAATTTTTGATTTGTTTCCCCTTTTGACATGCTTCACAAAGAACATCTGATTTGTACACAAGCTTTGGTAGTCCTCTTACGAGGTTATGCTTATTTAGTTTAGAGATTAATCTCAAACTTGCATGACCAAGCTTCTTGTGCCATATCCACTGTTCTCCTTTTATGGAAACTAGACATGATACATTTTGATCTGAAAGATCTTCCAAGTCAATTTTATAAAGATTGTTTTGCCTTTTAACAGTGAAGAGTATGGATCCGTCAGAGTTTTTAACTATACATTCTCCTTGATTGAATGAAACATTAGATCCACTATCACATAATTGACTAATGCTAAGCAGATTATGTTTCAATCCTTCAACTAGAAGAACATTATCGATAGAGGGAAAAGGATGCTTACCAATCTTACCTATTCCAACTATTTTACCTTTCTGGTTTCCTCCAAACGTGACGGAGCCTCCTGAATTAGTTTTAATGTCTTGGAACATAGACCTTTCTCCCGTCATGTGCCGTGAGCAACCACTATCCAGGTACCATGACAGGTGTCTTTTTCTTGTTGCTAAGCACATCTGCAAGAGGAATTATCATATCCTTAGGTACCCATATCTTTTTGGGTCCTTTTTGGTTAGCTCTTGGAGATCCATAATATTTTGTCCTTTTATTAAAGAGATCTATAGAGGAAGGGTAAACGTTCTTTTTATAGGCATTCTTAAAAGGTTTAGGTTGAGTAGCAATTTTTTGAAAAAGTTGTTTATCAGTATCTTGATATCCCAATCCAGATTTGTCACGAGGATCTCTTGAATACCTAAGTAAAATGTTTAGGTTGTTGGTGCTTTTCACAAATTTACTGAGGTCCTCCGTTAATTCTTTTACCTCAGTATGAAGTTTATCAACTTCATCTGAAGTGTTGGACTTAGAGGATGATTTTAAAAAAGCATTTTCGGTTTTTAATTTTTCACAATAAATTTCAAGTTCTTGTTTTTCTGAAGACATTTTTCCATATTCTTTGGTTAATTTTGAAAACTTCCTTTTCAGGGATTTATATTCAACTGCTAAAATAGATGAATTATTTAACAACTCATCAAATGCATTCTGAAGATCAAGATCACAGTTTGTTACCTTATTTTCTTCTTCTTCTGTCAAGGTGTTCGCCATGAGACATAGATTTGCTTCTTCTTCTGCTTCTTTTTCATCATCAGTAGTTGAAAGATCAAGATCTTCCCAGGTGGCCATTAATCCTCTTTTCTTCTTTGGAAAGAATCTCCTTTTCTCTTTCTCCTTGTTTAGTGAAGGGTATTCCGCTTTAATGTGTCCGGGCTTCTTGCATTCATAGCATATGATTGGACTTTTGTCTTTTGTTTCTGTTCGGTCCTTTGGTGACCTTCGTCTAAAGTGCTTTCTCCGCATACCTCCTTTCTTTTTCCACATTATTTGTATCTTTCTAGAGATGAAAGATAACTCGTCATTATCAGATATATCATCTTCAGATGACTCGGCCTCGTCTGATGATTTTTCAGCTTTAAGTGCTTTGGACGCACTGCCTTTGTAAGCTTTAAGGGCAATTGATTTCCCTTTTCTTGAGCTTTCCTCTTCTTGAAGTTCCAACTCATGAACTTTAAGAGAACCCAAGAGTTCCTCCATGGTAAGAAAAGCTAGATTCTTTGCTTCCTGTATGGCAGTAACCTTAGGTCTCCACTGTCTGGAAAGACTACTTAGAATTTTTCTGATATGATCTTGATTATCATAGGTCTTTCCCAGAGATCTCAAGCCATTGATTATTGTTTGGAATCGTCCAAACATTTGATCAATGTTTTCATGCTCTACCATTTTGAAGAGCTCATACTGGTGAACCAGCATGCTTATCTTTGATTCCTTGACTTGAGATGAACCTTCATGTGCTAAGGCCAGAGTATCCCATATCTCTTTAGCTGTTTCACAGCTATGAACTTTATCGTGCTCTGATCTGGTGATGGCACACATAAGATAATGTTTGGCTTTTGAGTTAAGCTGATGTCTGGTTCGTTGTCCTTCCGTCCATTGTGGTCGAGGGAGATCCTGTCCTTCTGCGTTGGTGGGTGTTTGATATCCATTTTGAACTAGGTCCCAGATGTCCATATTTTGGGCATCAAAAAATACAATCATTCTCTTCTTCCAGTAATCATAGTCGTTTCCATTGAATAGAGGTGGTCTGTTCACCGCTTGTCCTTCGTTCTCCATTTAAGGGTGTACTGGATCTTTTTCCTCTGCACTGTTAGATGCTCAACCCAAGAGGCTGAGCTCTGATACCAATTGAAATAACCAAGTGAAACACAAGAAGGGGGGTTGAATTGTGTTTCTTAACCCTTTTTGAAAATTAATAAAAGATTTTCCTTTTCAACAGAAAATTGAACACAGCGAAGGATAAAGTTTGACAAGCAAAGAACTTAGAACCAACACGGCTCAGTCCTATTGGACTCTAAGGATTTTGAAAAGACTTTTAAGAAAACCGTTAACACGTTCTAAAACCAAATAAAAGGTCTTTGTTAATAAACACAATAGTAAACCCCAGAGGTTAGTGAATATAATAAAAACACTAGAAGAGAAGAGAAGCTTACACACGAGATTTATCCTGGTTCACTCTTATCAACCAAGAGCTACGTCCAGTCCCTTCAACCAGAAGGATTTTCCAACTAATCTTTTTCGAGATTACAAGTATTATACACCTCTTTAGGTAACAAGTATTTTCAACCTCTTCAGGTTCAACCACACAAGTATTCTTTTACACACAGCCTCTTCAGGCTTACAACGCTAAGGTGAATGAGTAAAAGTAGATGAAAGCTTGAGTTTGAAAACTCACTAACAAATGAGAATAGACAATAAAAATCTCAAGGCTTTTTCTTTTTATTTGTATAAGGAAATCCAAGAAGAAATAAAGCTTTTTAGACTTTGTAGGATGCTTCGGCAAAGATCTCTATCTTCTTCAAGTGCTGCTTCTTCTTTTTTATATGTAAGAACAAATTGAGCAGACTTCATGAGCTATATCGTCCAACGGAAACATTTATTACCGTTCTGAGTAGCATTAAATGCATCTACTGGAAAAGTGCTGAACTTCTTATGACGGTGACTTTTATTCTCTGAGATTTCCAATCAGTGAAAACAAAGTCCTGATTTGTCTAAGATTGCAGAAGGTTTCTGATTTGCAGATCTTTGTAGTTGTTAGACAATGTCAGCAAAAGTGGCTTAGTTGACTTCTTCTGTCGCCGTGAGCTGTCAGAGTTCTTTTCTAGCATTTAATGAGGAACAGTTCTTCATTTTTGAATTTTCACTTGGACAAGAGCTTGAGCTTGAACTTTAAAAGAGTGAATTGAGTCCGAGCTTTGACAATAAGATCGTATTGGATGAACCAATAAAAATAGTAACAGCAAATGCATACAAATATTGGACGCACCAATAGTAAAGGTATATAAGACAGTTATTGGACGCACAAAGCATTTTTAGACATTCATTGGACGCACAAAGCGAAATAGCATATTGGTCGCACAAAGAGTCATAGCATATTGGACGCACAAAGAGTTTTCTTTAAGCACAGAGCAGAATGGACGCACATACAAGTAGCGATTTGTTAATACTATTGTCGAAACACTTACTTGTTCAAACTAAATAAATATTTTTGTTATCCTCAAAACTTAAACAGGGAAAGCTACAGCTTTTAAAAATTTAGTACTTAAACCTTTTTATAAGATTTTGGTTTCAACACTATTGACTAAATGGTCTTCAGTGAAGTTGGAGATATGGGTCTTATCTTTCCAATGGCCAAGTTTCAGCCCAAGAGGAGGCCTATAGCTCACTATGTAGTCCACTATGTGCACACTGCCTAGATTTCCGTGACAGCAAACCCACACTAAATTGTAGGGATATTTTGGACCCTTAGAAGTCCGATTCAGCTCTTGAGTTCTTCATGAAACTTGTAGAGCCTTGTCTTAGCTCTCCAAAGACACCAAGATCACCTCAAATGGATCACTGAGTCCCAAGTTATGGCCTATCCAAGGAAGAAAGGTCAAAATGCATCAAAATCTGAAAATTATTCACAATTTGCATTAAAGTCCAATGAAGCCCAACAACATTAAACTCATCTAAAATACTAATATTGGGCACAATAAACATCTAATAAAGTTTAATACAAAGCTAACATAAGTCTCTCAAATTGATTGATCATTAACCCAGGGGGAAATGTCGATAACCGATACACATTGGAGGTTGCTTACCAAGATAAGGACATGATGTCTGTTAATGCAATACATGATAATATTCTGCCTGAAAATTTAATAGACAATGAAGGAGGTTCTAAGGAGGTGGAAGACCATAATGAAGAAAACTTAGCTGTGGATGATGACTTACAAGAGGAAGATGATATTGAAGAAGAAACAGATTGCAATGAAGATGATTATGACTTAGAAAGTCAAGATGACCATTATCAGGATGAGGATAGTGAAGATAATTAATTTCATATTTATGCTTGTAATTGTAAGTTAACAATTATTCGTGTAAAGAATAAATAGTTATCTATTGTTTATTATAGTTTTTTTAAATATTGGTATTGTTATGACATTGTATTATATTTTTCTTTATAGATGTCAAGGACTGGTCGTGGTAATGGGAAATCAGCTAGTAGGGGTCGCTTAAGGAATCATGTATCACCTTGCACATCACACCAAACTCCATCACCATCCCACTTGCCTCATTCCTCCTGTAACATCCCAAAATTTCATATTTCATGACTTAGCTAAATTCCCTGAACATGTTGTATATTTTGTACAGAAATTGTGATAGATTGAGTTAGAGTAATTATTTTGAGATTTTGGTTATATCGGGGAACTCGATAGAACCTAGGGAAGAAATAGGTGAAATCTAAACTTTTATATTTTCTCTGACTAAGATAGGACCTACTGGTAAATTAATATTCTTCAAGACCTATTGGGAATTTTTAGAAATCACAAGGGAATTTTGGTCTTTTTACGCCCTCAGTGGCGATTTGGTATTTTTCCACTTAAGTGGGGGGCAAAGTTGACAATGCAACTTCACCCCCTTGGGATTTAAGGGGCCGGCCAACATGGATGGCAAAAGGGCTCATCTTCTCCAAAATATTTCTAAGTCTCCATAGCCAAGCTCTTGCCAAGCTTTCAAGATCCAAAAGTAAGTATTTTTATTCATCTTTTGGCTTAGGTTATTTGATGGTTATTGATCACTATGATCTCTTCTTCAATCCAATGGTTTTAGTTTCTTGAGAAACTCATTTTCATCTCTAAGAATCAAGAACACCCATTTCTAAAGTTGGTTGTTTTGATAGTGTTTTGAAGGAAGTTGAAGGAAAGGTTGCCTTGACTACAAATCCAATCTTGGAATCAAGTTTGGAGCACTTCAAGGTGAGTGTGGGTTAACTTGTGATATTGTATGATGTTCTTAGAGTGAAAGTGTAAGATATAGGATTAAGCTTGAATTTAGGGTTTTCACCTATGCTTGAGGATGGAAGTGTTTTGTTACTTGTTTTCAAGGATTTAGGTATATGAAAGTGAATGATATGGTTGGTATATTTTGATGGATTTGAGGACATGATCCCAAAGGGGAATTAGGGTTTTGGTTTGTGGTTGGGCGTGGCACTATTCCTGCCCAGAATTCCAGAGCACGGCCTGGCCATGGTTGTCTCTGGAAAGATGGTTCGTGTATGAAATCCCAGACCCCGGATGTGGCCTCCAACACGGCCTGGCCGTGGTTGCCTCTGGAATTAGGGTTCGTGCTCTGACACCAGACCACGGCTGTGGTGTCCACCACGGTCTGGCCGTGGTTGTCTCTGTTTCCAATTTATCGAATTTCTATTTCCTTGAACCATGGCCGTGGTTGCCACCACACCCTGGCCGTGGTTGACTCTGTTTGGGTTGTTGTGGTGCATATGTCTAGTGTCTTGATACCATATGCTATGTTTATGAATAAGGATGACTTAGTACTATGATGAGATATGTAACTAAGTGAGAGTGGTTGATAGAATTGAGCATAATGGTTGTGTTGTGTATATACTTGAATTGATTTACATGTGATGTTATTCTGATATTATGAATTGAGCATGATATGAATATGAGAACATTGCATTGCATAGTGAGATGGCCTAACCGGAAAGGGTTAGTGTACAAAACATGAGGGGTGCCTAGCTTACGGAGCTAGATGGAAACAGAACGACATAATTAATTTCATTGCATAGCAAGATGGCCTAACCGGAAGGGGTTAGTGTACAAAATATGAGGGGTGCCTACCCTACGGGGCTAGATGGAAACGGAATGGCATAAAACATTGCATATACATATTGCGAGGGCCTAACCGGAAGGGGTTAGTGCACAACAAGAGGAGTGGATAAAGAAAAAGTGTGAAGAAAAGGTATGAATATCATGTGCAGTCATTCATTGCATATGTTGATTGGTATTACTTGTTATCTTGAATTGTGGTTATACTTGCTCTCTACTTACATGCATACTTTATATGCAAGTTTTATTCACATTCACTAGAAATTTGTTCTCACCCCCTCTTTCTCAGATTCGCAGGAACACCCCGGACCCTCTATGGGTTAAGTACGGAGGATTCTGTTGTTTATCACTTTTAGTAATCGAATGTATTATGAGACTAGTATTTTTGTGGAGTTAAGCTCCATGATGTAATTATAATATGACATGTATTAGATTACTCTGATGTAGATATGACTGGGAACTGGTGAACGATTATTAATGTTCTCAGTTCTGTTATTATTTAAGTGTGCTTAGTTAGGATTGTGTCTAGTAAACACTTATATAATGTACGTACTTTGATAATATTTTGAATGAGATAATATGTTGAATGAGATTGGAGATCTCCTGTTTATATGTATATATATATATGTACCCTGGTTGGTTTGAAATGATTGTTTGGAATATGCTACTTATTTTATGTCATGTGGTAACGTCTGAGAAACAAAGGAAACACTGGCGAATTTTATAGACAGTAAAAAAAATATATTCCACGTAAGACTTAGGAGTTGGTAAATGACATAGTAAATAATAGGTCTTACATTTTTGGTATCAGAGCAGTTCTTCCTAGAGGACTGCGAAATATGGGTTTAGAGTTGTACTAAGCACTTAGGATGTATGCCTATAGCTTCTCATATACTTCTGATATATTGCATGTGGGGAAGTGGGACTGATCAACTCGATATTTTTCTGTGCTGTATATAGAGTTATGAGTGGACTAGGGCAAACTCGTAGTGGAGGCCGAGACAGAGGCCGAGGCCAAACCACTGCTACTGCTGGTGAGGGTGATGATCTGATGGCTGTGCTTGCATATTTGGCTCAACCCATAGACCGTATGCCAGGACCCCAGTAGGATGGCAATCCTAATGCGGGACTTGTCGTTCCTCAACAATTGGGACTGATGGAGTTCTGCAACAGGGATCCCCCATCTTTTCATGGGAACTATGACCCAATGGCTGCTGAAAGGTGGGTGAAACACCTTGAGAAGATTTTTAAGGCCATGCAATGTACTGAAGAGCAGAAAGTTATCTTTGCTGCTTATAAGTTGGAGGATGAAGCCGAACATTGATGGGAGGCTACTCATCCCAGATTACTTCTCCGTGAAGATCCCATCACTTGGGAGACATTTAAGACGACATTTCTGCGTAAGTACTTCCCTGCTAATGTCAGAATCCAAAAGGAACAAGAGTTTATGCACTTGAGACAGGGAGATCTCACAGCTGGTCAGTATGCAGCTAAGTTTGATGAATTGTCTAAATACTCTAGTTACCTGCAGAATGGACCAAATTGGAAGTCCATTCAGTTTGAGAGGGGACTTGAGTTTGAGCTGAGAAAGGCTGTTGCTGGCTTTGAGATTAGGGAGTTTGCTTCTCTAGTTGAGAAGTGTTTGATTATGGAAGAGTGCATGACCCCTGTTGCAGAGAGCAGTCAGGGAACTGGGACCGTGCAAGACGTGTGGGAAACCGCATCAGGGTACTTGTCGGGCAACTCCTAGTGTGTGTTTTGTTTGTGGCCAGAAGGGACACATTGCAAAATACTGCCCATAGCGGATAGTGATTTGTTTCAAGTGCCAGCAGAACGGGCACACTTCCCAAGATTGCCCACGGACTTCTAAGGCACCAGTTTCTACCCATAGACCACCAACCTGCGAGTGTATACCCTCAGTGGGGCTGAGGCACAAGCGGATGATTTGATCCAAGGTATGTGCTTACTAAATGGTTAGAAATTAATTGTACTGTTTGACTCTAGGGCAACCCATTCATTCATTTCTAATGCATGTGTGAAGTCCTTGAGTCTGACCACTACTTCCTTACCATATACACTGTCAGTGACTACTCCTGCTAAGGATAATATTCTTACCACCCATATTTGTTTAAACAACCATCGCCTGATGGATGGGAGTCAAGTATACATGGTACTATTTTCTTTAGTCTTAGAGGTTCAGTCAGAATTGGCCGGAGTACCAACAGTGAGTGAATTTATGGATGTGTTTCCTAAGGAGATTCCTAGTTTACCACCTGATAGAGACGTAGAGTTTGTTATAGACTTAGTACCGGGAGTCGGGCCTGTGTCTATAGCACGTTATAGAATGTCACCATTGGAACTAGGAGAACTTAAGAAACAGGTAGAAGAGTTACTTGAAAGAGGATTCATTAGACCCAATGTGTCTCCATGGGGAGCACCAGTGTTGTTAGTGAAAAAGAAGGATGGGAGTATGAGATTGTGTGTGGATTATAGACAGCTGAATAAGATTACCATAAAGAATAGGTATCCATTACCTAGGATAGATGATTTGCTTGACCAACTTAGAGATGCTACGGTGTTCTCTAAGATTGATCTTCGTTCTGGTTACCATCAAATTAAGATAAGGCCGGATGATGTACCAAAGTCTACTTTTAGAACTAGGTATGAACACTATGAGTATTTGGTGATGCCGTTTGGCCTAACCAATGCTCCAGCGGTGTTTATGGATTATATGAACAGAATTTTTCGGCCGTACCTCGATAAGTTTGTGGTAGTGTTCATAGATGATATTTGATCAATCAATTTGAGACACTTATGTTAGCTTTGTATTAGGCATTATTAGATGTTTATTGTGCCCAATATTAGTACTTTAGATGAGTTTAATGTTGTTGGGCTTCATTGGGCTTTAATGCAAATATTGAATAATTTTCGGATTTTGATGCATTTTGACCTTTCTTCCTTGGTTAGGTCATAACTTGGGACTCGGTGATCCAATTGAGGTGATCTTGGTGTCTTTGGAAAGCTAAGACAATGCTCTACAAGTTTCATGAAGAACTCAAGAGCTGGATCGGAATGCTAAGGGTCCAAAATTTCCCTGCAATGCAGAGTGGGTTTGCTGTCACGGAACCATCTGGGCAGTATGTACATATTGGACTATATAGTGGGTTATAGGCCTCCTCTTGGGCTGAAACTTGGTCACTTGAAAGATAAGACCCATATCTCCAACTTCAATGAAGACCATTTTGTCAATAGATGTCGTTTTAGGCATGCTTCAGAAGCTACAAGTTGGTCTGAAGTTGGAAACACGTTCTTCCAACCTAACTTGAGGTAGGTGAAGTGTTTTTGGCATTTCTGGAGTTCTAAAAGTCCAAATGACATGATTCAAATTGGAGATTTTCAAGGAGACAACTGGCTACAACTTTGATGAAGACATCCAAGCCAAAATACACCGTCTAGGTGATGAATTTGAAGCCAGAAGTCGAATAAGAGTTGTTGACTAAAAGCCACCAACCATACACCAACCCACCTACCATGCACCAACCCACCAACCATGCATCAAGCTTCCATTTTTGACAAATTTCAGATTCTTATAGCTTGTATTCAGATTATGTACATGTACAAATTGGCTTCTAGGATTAGTATAAATAGACCCAACCTCTTTGTATTAGAGGCATTCAATTTAGAAGTAAGTTTCAAGAAAGTTTAAGTATTTGTGAGAGTTTTCTTTCTCTTCTTCTTCATTCTCTTTGCAATTTCGTTTTTGTTCTTTAAATTCTGAGTTCTTCCTTCCCATCCATGGAAGGCTAGGCTCTCATAATCAATCCAAGGGATTAGCCATCTTGTTGTTTAATTTGGAGATCTTGTTTTGCTTGTTCATATTGCTTAATTGTTATTCAAGTTTCTCTTCTTCCTCTTTTGATTCTTATCTAGATTAAATTGCTTAATTTGATTTAGATGTTGATGTGGTAGTAGCTTTATTATCATGTATTCAAAGAGGATCACAAAGATTAAACAATATATTAAAGCTTTTTGATAGATTGTTTAGCTTGGTTAAATTCTAGATCTTAAGTTAATCTATGTTGGATGGTGCTTACTTTATCTAACCTTGGTTAATCAAATCCTAGATGCTTATCTAGTAAAGAATTCTTGGATCATGTTAAGGCTTCTTGATGTGATCTAAGGCCAAGAACATGGTTAGCAATTAAGTGAATTCCTTGTGATCAATGATGAGTTAAACTCAAGATCGGTAAATTTCCTTGGATTGGTTGTTTCTTTAGATTTATTTACAACTTTGAATCTCCTACTTTTATTAATCTTGTTAATCAACAACAAAACCCCCCTTTTCTAATTATCTTGATCTAATTAAATCTTTGTTTTTGGATCCTTGAGAGACGATTCGGTTCATTCTCTATACTACAAATTAGTTTGTGAACCGGTTATTTTATTTGATAGGCCTCGACAACCTCTTGTCAAATTTGGCGCCGTTGCCGGGGATCCAAGGCAACTATTTGATCATTTCAAGATCCCATCTAACTCTAACAAATGTGTTTGTTTTGTTTTTGAAGCTTTTTCAAGTGGGATTCGGCAGAATTTGGATAAAGGGCGTTGTGTCAAGAATTTTGGTTCGTGCATCTCAGATTGATCTGAATTTTGGTACACAAATGGAAAATATTATTCTGAGAAAGGCTCACTGTTTACAGTGAGGTCACCCTTAGTTTTGCCAAATTCCATTGTTTAGACCACTTTTTCAATTTTTTAAGATTTTTTATTATTTTGTTGGATAGCATTTTTGTGTAGATTTTATCCTGTGGTGGTTCCATAATTTTTAAAATTCATTTGATACTGTTTTTATTTTTGTTTAATTTTTTGGAGTATTTGTTTTTGGAATTTTTAGTGTTTTAGTTGTTATTGCTTTCTAATACCTTCTTATGAAGCGCATCTTTGTATGACTAGATCTGATCCTGGTACCTTGCATTCATTTGATCCTGAAATTGATAGAACATTTCATACACTTCATAGAATTCATAGGACTGGTAGTAGCATTCATAGAGCTAATAGAATTACTTCTGGAATTGGGCTTGAACTTGACATTGCACCTAATCTTGTTGACTCTTTTAATCCTGTTGAGTCTAGTACTTCGTGTCTCGATCTTTGAGTCTGTTGATTTTACTATGGTGACTATAACAATAGGACCCTTAAGGAATTGGCTGCACTGATGTGAATTATCAACCTTTGTGCATTCAATATCCTGAACTTAATGTTGATTTTGAGTTGAAATCTGGATTGATACACTTGCTGCCCAAGTTTCATGGTCTTGCAGGTGAAGATCCACATAAGCATTTGAAGGAGTTCCATGTTGTCTGTTCCACCATGAAACCTCATGGAATAGCTGAAGATCACATCAAGCTAAGGGCCTTTCCTTTCTCTTTGGATGGTGCTGCTAAGGATTGGTTGTATTACTTACAACCTGCTGCCATCACTTCTTGGAATGACATGAAAAGATTATTTCTCGAAAGTTCTTTCCTGCATCAAGAACTCGCTGCAATAAGGAAAGATATTTGTGGCATAAGGCAAATCAGTGGTGAAACTCTCCATGAGTATTGGGAGAGATTCAAGAAATTATGCTCAAGCTGCCCACACCATCAAATTAGTGATCAACTGCTGATCCAATACTTCTATGATGGACTGATGCCAATGGAAAGGAGTATGATTGATGCTGCAAGTGGTGGAGCATTGGTAGATAAAACTCCAGCTGCTGCCAGAAACTTAATTGCAAACATGGCAGCAAATTCTCAGCAATTTGGTACTCGAATGGGTGCCGCAAACTGCAATAGTCAATGAAGTTAATACCTCTTCACATGCTTTGATCAACAAAGGGTGGAACATAGATTGGATGAGCTCACTTCTTTGGTTAGACAAATGGCAATAGGACAACACGAACCACGTGTGCAAACCCTGCAAGAGTTTGTAGCATATGTTCTAGTTCCTCTCATCCTACTGATTCATGCCCCACATTGCAAGATGATTCTCGAGTTTCAAGACCAATCGTATTGGTATATTTCTGGGAAGCCACAATTCCATCAAGAACAACAACGTAAATATGATCCATTCTCCAACACTTACAACCCTGGTGGAGGGACCATCCCAATCGAGATATGGGAATGCATCAAATCGTGCTCACAAAACCAAGATAGACCACCATTCCAAGGCAGCAAGGACAAATCAGTTTCGACCACATCTTGGACCAAGTAGACCACCATTCCAAAGAAGAAGGTCCTGTAGCCACAAAATCGAGCCCTCATTGGAGGATTTGGTGAAACAGCTTGGCCACCAATAACATCCAGCTTCAACAGAGAACTGAAACCACCATTCGTAACTTGGAGACTCAAATTGGTCAACTTGCCACATCAATTCATGAATTAAAGTCACGGGGTTACGGCCAATTACCCTCTCAAACCATTCCAAATCCTAGAGGCAATGTTAGTGCTATAGCTTTACGCAGCTGGTAAGCAAATCAATGGATCGGCAAAGAGATACTTCCGCATTCTACCCTTGGCCCAGAAACAAGATTCTCAAAGAACTTCAAGTTTTGCGGCTAATTCGAATCTTTGAGCAGATTCAAGAAACAAATGATCCTACAATGTACCAAGCGAGAAAATTGGATCAAATCAGCGATTGACGAAAATTCATGCAATGAGAAAAGTGAGCATCCAAAAAAGTCGAGTTCCAACATTCCTCTTCCTTTTCCCAACCGAATGATACAAATGAGGCATATGGTTGAAACCGACTTGGATAAGGAAATTATGGAGACTTTTCGTAAGGTTGAGGTGAATATACCTCTCTTGGAGGCAATTAAACAAATCCCCAAGTATGCCAAGTTCTTGAAAGAGATGTGCACCCATAAGAGGAAGCTAAAGGGCACTGAAAAAGTGAGTATGGGGAGAAATGTCTCTGCTTTGATTCATCCCAACCTGCCTCCCAAATGCAAGGATCCAGGCACTTTTACCATCCCTTGCACCATAGGGCACCAACAGTTCACTCATGCCTTGCTAGACTTGGGAGCCTCCATCAATGTAATGCCAAAGTCGCTTACACTTCCTTGCATATGGGAGAGCTAAAGCCTACCGGCATTGTCATTCAGTTAGCAAATCGGAGCACTGCACAACCTGCGGGAGTGTTGGAGGACGTTCTGGTTCGGGTACATAATTTAATATTCCCAGCTGATTTTTATGTGTTGAATATGGAAGATGAATCTGCCTCTTCCCCACCCCCATTGATCTTAGGTAGGCCATTTTTGAAAACTGCTAAAACTAAGATTGATGTGCATGTTGGTACCCTTTCCATGGAATTTGGTGATGATATCATTCAGTTTAACATTTTTGATGCCATGAAATACCCTTTAGAGGATCATTCTGTTTTTCATTTTGATGTCATTGATTTACTGGTTGATGATATGCACGCTGATATGTTGGCGAGTTTCTGAAATTGTAGGATACACGATAGCATAGCTTGTGATACTTGTTCGCCCGCCTTCGACTTTTGGTTGTAAACCCAATGCAATGTGTGCGACTGTCTTGAGATTTCTACATACTTGTCATGTCTTTGTTGTTAATTCTGCGACATTGATGATTACATTATTAATGGCAATGATGTCGTTATTAATGATGTTGTCATTCATCCTGCCGCTAAGTGTGATTCTTTTGATTCCATAGGATATGACGATGTTGTTTTGCAAGATTGTGCACGACTTGCGGTGCAGTGCAAAGAATTTAGCATTTAGTTTCGGTTCCAAAACTAGTACCGTCAGTCCAAAGAACCACCCTCCATTGAACTTAAGCCCTTGCCCGAGCATTTGAAGTATGCATTCTTGGAAGAAGATGAGAAGCTCCGGTGATAATGGCCAAACACCTCCAACCCGAGCAAGAAACCAGATTATTGGAAGTCTTGAAGCAACACAAAAGGGCAATTGGTTGGACACTTGCGGACATTCCTGGTATTAACCCCTCCACATGCATGCACAGGATATTACTTGAGGAGGAAACTAAACCGGTGAGACAACCCCGCAGGAGACTGAATCCTCTCATTCTAGATGTGGTGAAAAAGAAGTGACCAAGCTCTGCAGTGGCATTATCTATCCCATCTCTGACAGCAAGTGGGTGAGCCCGGTGCAAGTAGTTCCAAAGAAATCCGGGGTGACTGTTGTGGCCAACCAGAAGAATGAGCTCATTCCAACCCGAGTGCAGAATAGCTGGAGAGTCTGCATTGACTACAGACGTCTCAACCAAGCCACTCGGAAAGATCATTACCCCCTTCCGTTCATTGATCAGATCTTTGGAACGGTTGGGTACAGTAAGTCCCATTACGCTTTTAGATGGCTACACCGGATACTTCCAAATCCACATTGCACCGGAGGATCAGGAGAAGACCACATTTACTTGTCCCTTCGGCACCTTTGCTTACAGACGGATGCCCTTCGGCCTCTGCAATGCCCCTGGTACCTTCCAGCGGTGCATGGTGAGCATATTTTCTGATTTCTTAGAGGAGTGCATGGAGGTGTTTATGGATGACTTCACTGTCTATGGTTCTTCTTTTGATTCATGTTTAGCCAGCCTATCTAGAGTACTGCAAAGATGCATTGAGACTAACCTTGTACTAAATTTTGAGAAATGCCATTTTATGGTAGAACAGTATAGTTTTAGGCCATGTAGTATCCAGTAAGGGCATTGAGGTAGATCTTGCCAAGATTGATGTAATTACTTGTCTATCATACCCCACATGCGTGCGGGAAGTGCGTTCTTTTCTTGGTCATGCAGGTTTCTACAGGCGCTTCATTGCCGACTTCAGCAAGATTGCTCTTCAACTTTCCCGCCATCGCAGAAAGATGTGGAGTTCAATTTTGATGACAAGTGCAAGGCGACTTTCAACCACTTGAAGCGAGGCCTTGACTAGTACCCCTATCATCCAGCACCGATGGACATTGCCATTTGAGTTAATGTGTGATGCTTCTAACTATGCGAGAGGAGCGTCTTGGCACAGAGAGTGGGGAAAGCTTCTCATGTGATATACTATGCTTCGAACTCTAGATGCTGCTCGTGCCAACTATACCACAACCGAAAAGAACTTTTAGCCATTGTTTTTGCTTTGGATAAGTTTAGATCATATTTGCTTGGTTCTAAGGTTGTTGTGTTTTGCGATCATGCGACTACGAAGTTCCTTTTGAAGAAGCCAGATGCAAAACCCCGACTAATAAGATGGATGCTACTGCTCCAAGAGTTTCACATAGAGATCCGTGACAAGAGTGGAGCAGAGAACCTAGTGGCAGATCATTTGAGCCGCATTGAAAGGGCTTCAGATCCCTTCCCTGTACAGAACTCCTTCCCAGATGAGCAGCTTATGCAGCTGCAAGGTAAGAACACCTTCCCTTGGTTTGCCGATATGGTGAATTTCTTGGTTGCTACAGTTTTTCCCTCACATTTCACTCGTGCACAAATTTATAAACTTAAGAGTGAATCAAAATATTATGTGTGGGATGATCCATATCTGTGGCGATTTTGTAGTGACCAAATTATTAGGCGATGTGTGCCTAATCAAGAGTTTCATTCTGTTCTTAGCTTTTGTCATGCATTTGCATGTGGTGGACATTTTGGGCCTCAACGTACAGCTAGGAAAGTTTTAGACTCTGGTTTATATTGGCCTACCTTGTTTCATGATGCATATTTGTTCTGTAAGTCTTGTGAACAGTGTCAGAGAACAGGGAACATTTCTCGCAGGAATGAGATGCCCCAGCAACCTCTACTATATTGTGAAATCTTTGACGTATGGGGTATTGATTTCATGGGACCTTTTCCTGTTTCCTTTGGTTATGTTTACATTTTGCTAGCTGTTGATTATGTATCAAAATGGGTGGAGGCTAAAGCCACTCGGACTGATGATTCCAAAGTTGTTGTGGATTTTGTTAGATCACAGATTTTCTGCAGGTTTGGAATCCCGAGAGCTATCATCAGTGATCAAGGCACCCATTTTACGTAATCCGAGCATGGAGGGATTGATGAGGAAATATGGCGTGTTGCATAAAGTTTCTACACCTTACCATCCCCAGACTAATGGTCAAGCCGAGGTCTCCAATAGAGAGATCAAGCGCATACTTGAAAAACAGTCCAACCTAATCGGAAGGATTGGAGCATGAGGCTTGAGGATGCTCTTTGGGCTTATGACCGCTTACAAAACTCCAATCGGGATGTCTCCATATCGGATAGTCTATGGTAAGGCATGCCACTTACCAAGAGAAATTGAGCACAAAGCATATTGGGTGTGAAGCAATGCAACATGAATTTGGCCGAGGTGGCATAGAGCGGAAGTTGCGATTCTGGAATTGGAAGAGATCCGCCTAGATGCCTATGAGAGCTCCCGACTCTACAAAGAAAAGACCAAAGCCTTCCATGATAAGTTTATTCTTCTAAGGAGTTTTCGATTGGGCAAAAGTTCTCTTGTTTAATTCTCGCCTTAAGTTGATGCACTGGTAAATTAAGGTCTAGGTGGGACGGTCCGTTTGTTGTCACTAACATTTTTCCTCATGGTGCAGTGGAAATTAAGAGTGAAGCCACCAACAAAGTGTTCAAAGTTAATGGTCACCGCCTCAAAAATTTTTATGAAGGAGCTCAAGAGAACCTCGTGGAGGAAGTTCAACTGCAGGATACCCTCTACCATGATTGATCACTACTGTGTTGAAAAAAAAAAAAAAAAAGAAGACAAAAAAAAAAAGAAAAAAAAAATAGAAAAGAAAAAGCCACGATTAATGTCAATTGCCAGAGATTGAATCATTATTGGGGAGGACCCATCGCTCATGCAAAATCTTCAATCACGCTGGCTAAGGACATTAAAAGTAGCGCTTCTTGGGCGGCATCCCAAGTTTTCTAACTCTTTCCTCTTTCTAACTTTGACTTATTTGTTGTCACAGGAATTGAGACAGAAAAAACGGTGCCAAGTGAGAAAATCTATCAAAGTTTGATTTTTCTGTCTTTATTTTGTTTGTTTTTCTTTGACAGATGATTTTTCACCGGTTAAATGGCGGATAACGGTACTCCGTGAAAATCTTTTTCGGTCCCTTCAGTTACCCACAAACACTGAAATCTGTACATAATTTTACTCAATTTTTTTTCTCTCTCTTTCTTCTTTCTTTCGAAATGGATAATCAGCTTTTTAATCTCCGCAAGCAATTCCCTTCTCTCCCTCAAAATGCTTTAACTAACATTTATTGTGCAAGGTTTGAGAGATTAAGGATGCTTATGCACAAAGGCATCCTCGGATATCTGTTGGTTGATCGAAGCAAAGGTCCGACTTCGGTGAATTTTCCGACGCTCTTGTTTCATATATGCCAGGGCTAGGAAAAAGTTCATATGCAAAGAAGAGAAGAGCAAAAGGTTACGGGTCTGCTATAAATGTGCAAGATGGACCTGTAACACAAAATGCAAATCAATTGGAATGACGTCTATAAACCGAGATGATAAAATTAACTTCATAAAGGATGGCATGAGTAAGGAGTCTTTAGATAACATTCTATTGACTCTTGAGACGCATCCTAGTGGAGATGTGCAGAGAGTACTTCTCGATTTATGGCCAATATTCCAAGATGAACATAAGCGTTATAGTCTCGGGAATCTGACTCAAAAGACCTGTTTGCCAATTTTTAAGAAAATTGGATGGAAAGCCGACCATCGGCCCATAGAGAGCTTCAAGACGTTACTGGACGTAAAACCAGAGGAAAATGTGAGCCACAATCACACCTCCTGTAAGTATTTTTTTTTCTTTTATTTTTTTTTTTCCTGTTTATTAAAAAAAAAATCAAAAAAAAATCAAAAAAAAAAAAAAAAATAGCCGTATTTTTTTGAAATATGCGTTGCATATTTTCAAACTTCTTCTGACACATATAGATTAGTCTTTTATCATTGTCATATAGCTATTATCATTGTTGTGCTTATTTTCAAACTTACCTGACACACGGATCTACCCCTCCTTTATAGGTGTAATTATTACCTTTGAGTTTTGATGCCTTTAAATAATGCACTTTGCTCTCTTCAGATCATTGATAAGGTGAGAGTACGAAAAAAAAAAACAAAGAGAAAAAAATGGAAGTCACTTCAGTTCGTCAGATCAAGAGTGTTTGTGTCTTTTGTGGATCTAATCCTGGGAAAGATAAAGAGTTTGTAAATATTGCACACCATCTTGGTCGAGTGCTAGCTGAGAGAGAAATCCGTTTAGTTTATGGAGGAGGTAGTCTTGGGTTAATGGGTTGTGTAGCAACTGCTGCACATTTAGGAGGTGGCAAAGTCCTTGGTGTCATTCCTAGTCCTTTATCGACCAGCAAGCCCATTGGAAAAACATTAGGGGATGAAGTAATAGTATTTTGCATGCACCAACGCATGAACATTATGATCGCCAATGCTGATGCCTTTATTGCCCTACCTGGTGGTTTTGAAACTTTGGAAGAACTCTTTCAAATTACATCCTGGTCACAATGAACTTTCACCAAAAACCCATAGGTATATTAAATGTTAATGGTTTTTATGACAGTTTGTTTTGTTTTCTTGATCATCTTTGTAGAAAAAGGTTCATCTCACAAGCGACACGTCAAAGTCTTGTAATCGCTACAACTCCCGAACAATTGCTTGATCAACTAAATGAATTTGTACCACAACGTGATCCAGTAATGGCTCCACGGAATTGGGAACAAGGCAGCAGCAGCAGGAAAAAGCAAAAACTTGATTTGACTTTGTCTTTGTGAATTTTTGTTTTCTCTTATGGTTTTAGTTTTTTGTAATTTTTCTTATTTCGTGCCCGATTTGCGCTTTTAAGTAAGACCTTCTACACTCTTCCTATCTTTATTTTGACATTGGGGACAATGTCTTTAATTAGTTGGGGGGAGGGATAGTTGACATTACCATGTACATAGTTTAGTTAAAAAAAAAAAAAAAAAACTAATCTTTATTGTTACTAACTTTTTAGATGTATGATGGCAGAGTAAGGAGTAGTTTTGCTCTTGAGACGCATCTTAACTTGCATTTCATAATAGGTCTTAAATCATCTTTGTTCTTGTATATATATTAAAAAAAAAAAAAAAAAAAAAAAAAAAACACACACACACACACACACACACAATTTTGATCTTTTCAATTGATTTTGATACAAGCATGTGCTGAATCTGAGCTTAATTGATGATAAAAGTATGCAAAACAGTTTATAGTTGAATCATTTTCATGATATACATGTGTATATGATTGTGGATATTAGGAAGAATGCATGGTTGAATTGAGTGAATGTTCCATACCTTTGTGAGTTTTGGGCTTTTCCAAGTTTGATACTTACACTTGGTTATTTTCTTTCATGAGTGATGTCAATTATGAATTTATTTTCTAGAACTTGCATTGAATCGATTTGAGATTACATTGGTCTGTATGTTGCATGAAAATGACAGAGGCATTTTTTCTTGACTTAGCTGCTTTGGCCAAATAAACCTACCTTGCATTTATCCAATTATTAACTCCCTCTAAACCTATTTGCCTATTCTTTGTTCTTAGCTCATTACAAGCTTTGAGTGAAAAACCATGTTTTACCTTACCTTAGGGAATGGGAGAGCATTGATTTTCTTATTGGAGGAGTTCTTTTGCTTGCAATGATTTAAGTGTGGGGGAATTGGTGTGCTGATACGAAATGCTTGGTACAAAAAAAAAAACAAAAAAAAACAAAAAAACAAAAAAAAAAAACAAAAAAAAAAAAGAAAAAAAAAAAGAATAGAAAAAGGAAGGAATGTGTGAAGAGAATGAGCATTTTATGGTTTTTGGTAAAAAATTTATTCTTTATACTTGAATTACTCCTCAATGCTCTTTTATTCTCTTTGGTTTTAACCTGCTATTATCTATATTGTTCCCTTCCTTCACCTTATAAGTTCCATTACAACCTTTTTGAAAGACCTCTTGATTTTTGCAATTTATTTGATCTAAGTAGTGGAGAATTGATGTATATGCAAGCCTATGGTAAAATACTTTCATAATTTGACTGAGTTGAACGTAAACAGTTAACCTAAACACCTTGTGTGATTTGAGTGACACTTGTGAAGAATTTTACTCAATCTGAACATGCCTATTTCTGATTAAAGCATGATTATGCTATACTTTATTCTCAATTGATTTGATTCAACTATTCTTTGTTAAGCATACTTTACTTATTAATTATGGTTTATATTTAATACAATGCTTGTATTTAAAAATTAGTTGAATTGATTAAATAAAATATTACATGTTTGTGGGTATCATCCTGGTAAACCCTCACGAGACTACAACTCGTCCACTAGGGACACCTAGGGGTTTAAAGGCTTGTGGCACGAGGCTAAGTGCCATCGTGTTTTCCTACGAAAATGGATTAGATTAGGTACAATCAGTTTTTATGTTTTTAGTTTAATAATATTATGTTTCTTGTTTTTCTTTAGTTTTGTTCTTATGTGTTTTGCCCAGGAGTACAAAAGCTTAAGTGTGGGGAATTTGATCAATCAATTTGAGACACTTATGTTAGCTTTGTATTAGGCATTATTAGATGTTTATTGTGCCCAATATTAGTACTTTAGATGAGTTTAATGTTGTTGGGCTTCATTGGGCTTTAATGCAAATATTGAATAATTTTCGGATTTTGATGCATTTTGACCTTTCTTCCTTGGTTAGGTCATAACTTGGGACTCGGTGATCCAATTGAGGTGATCTTGGTGTCTTTGGAAAGCTAAGACAATGCTCTACAAGTTTCATGAAGAACTCAAGAGCTGGATCGGAATGCTAAGGGTCCAAAATTTCCCTGCAATGCAGAGTGGGTTTGCTGTCACGGAACCATCTGGGCAGTATGTACATATTGGACTATATAGTGGGTTATAGGCCTCCTCTTGGGCTGAAACTTGGTCACTTGAAAGATAAGACCCATATCTCCAACTTCAATGAAGACCATTTTGTCAATAGATGTCGTTTTAGGCATGCTTCAGAAGCTACAAGTTGGTCTGAAGTTGGAAACACGTTCTTCCAACCTAACTTGAGGTAGGTGAAGTGTTTTTGGCATTTCTGGAGTTCTAAAAGTCCAAATGACATGATTCAAATTGGAGATTTTCAAGGAGACAACTGGCTACAACTTTGATGAAGACATCCAAGCCAAAATACACCGTCTAGGTGATGAATTTGAAGCCAGAAGTCGAATAAGAGTTGTTGACTAAAAGCCACCAACCATACACCAACCCACCTACCATGCACCAACCCACCAACCATGCATCAAGCTTCCATTTTTGACAAATTTCAGATTCTTATAGCTTGTATTCAGATTATGTACATGTACAAATTGGCTTCTAGGATTAGTATAAATAGACCCAACCTCTTTGTATTAGAGGCATTCAATTTAGAAGTAAGTTTCAAGAAAGTTTAAGTATTTGTGAGAGTTTTCTTTCTCTTCTTCTTCATTCTCTTTGCAATTTCGTTTTTGTTCTTTAAATTCTGAGTTCTTCCTTCCCATCCATGGAAGGCTAGGCTCTCATAATCAATCCAAGGGATTAGCCATCTTGTTGTTTAATTTGGAGATCTTGTTTTGCTTGTTCATATTGCTTAATTGTTATTCAAGTTTCTCTTCTTCCTCTTTTGATTCTTATCTAGATTAAATTGCTTAATTTGATTTAGATGTTGATGTGGTAGTAGCTTTATTATCATGTATTCAAAGAGGATCACAAAGATTAAACAATATATTAAAGCTTTTTGATAGATTGTTTAGCTTGGTTAAATTCTAGATCTTAAGTTAATCTATGTTGGATGGTGCTTACTTTATCTAACCTTGGTTAATCAAATCCTAGATGCATATCTAGTAAAGAATTCTTGGATCATGTTAAGGCTTCTTGATGTGATCTAAGGCCAAGAACATGGTTAGCAATTAAGTGAATTCCTTGTGATCAATGATGAGTTAAACTCAAGATCGGTAAATTTCCTTGGATTGGTTGTTTCTTTAGATTTATTTACAACTTTGAATCTCCTACTTTTATTAATCTTGTTAATCAACAACAAAACCCCCCCTTTTCTAATTATCTTGATCTAATTAAATCTTTGTTTTTGGATCCTTGAGAGACGATTCGGTTCATTCTCTATACTACAAATTAGTTTGTGAACCGGTTATTTTATTTGATAGGCCTCGACAACCTCTTGTCAATATTCTCATTTATTCTCAGACAGTGGAAGAACATGAGGAACATCATAGAATAGTATTGCAGATACTCAGAGAGAGGAAACTGTATGCTAAACATGAGAAGTGTGAGTTTTGGCTGAATGAAGTGAAATTTCTAGGGCACACTATATCCCAGGACGGGGTAGCAGTGGACTCTTGTAAGGTTGATGCCGTAATACGGTGGGAGCGACCAAAGTCGGTTACTGAGATTAGAAGTTTTCTAGGATTAGCTGGATATTACTGAAAAATTCATTCGGGGTTTTTCTCAGTTGGCACTTCCTTTAACTGAACTGACCCGGAAAGGACAAGCCATGGTATGGAGTGAAAAGTGTGAGAAGAGTTTTCAGGAACTCAAACATAGATTGACCACAGCTCCAGTTTTAGTTATTGCTGACCTATCCAGAGATTTGGAGGTGTACTATGATTCCTCTAAATTGGGCTTAGGATGTATGTTAATGCAGGATAAGATGGTCGTGGCTTATGCATCTAGACAGCTTAGAACTCATGAGAAGAATTATCCTACTCATGACCTAGAGCTAGCGGCCATAGTTTTTGCACTTAAGATTTGGAGACATTATTTGTATGGTGTGAAGTTTGAGGTGTTCAGTGATCATAAAAGTTTGAAGTATCTGTTTGATCAGAAGGAACTGAAGTATCATCCTGGCAAGGCCAACGTTGTGGCTGATGCCCTTAGTTGGAAATCTCTGCACGTATCTCAGATGATGGTGCATGAGTTAGACTTGGTAGAGCAATTTCGAGACCTTAGTATACAAGTGGATATGAGTAGTGTGATGCTGAAACTAGCTTTGTTGGAAATATCATGCGACCTTAAGGGTCAGATTAGACATGAACAAAGTTTGGATAAGGAACTACAAGATCGCAGGGTCTCGATTGCTTTTTCGTTAGACAATGATGGATTGATTAGGTTTAGATAAAGAATCTGTGTTCCTAAAGGGGGAAACCTTAAGGAACGAATTCTTGAGGAGGCTCATAAAAGTAAGTTCTCAATACATCCTAGTGTGACTAAGATGTATCAAGATTTCAAAGAAAGATTTTGGTGGCCAGGAATGAAAAGAGATGTGGCTAATTATGTGGCCAAGTGTTTGACTTGTCAGAAGGTTAAGATTGAACACCAGAAACCAGCTGGAATCTTCCAACCCTTGGAAATACCTGAGTGGAAGTGGGACAAAATTACCATGGATTTTGTGACCAGTTTGCCTAGGGTACAGAAAGGATATGATGCTATATGGGTCATTGTGGATAGACTGACTAAGTCTGCTCATTTTCTACCCATTAAGATTTCTTATTCCCTAGATAAACTTGCTGAGTTATTTGTTGGAGAGATTGTCCGATTACACGGAGTACCATTGAGCATAGTGTCAGATAGAGATCTCAGATTTACCTCTAGATTTTGGAATGCCTTACATCAGTCTTTTGGGACTAAGCTTAGTTTTAGTACTGCTTATCACCCACAGTCAGATGGTCAGTCCGAGCGGACTATCCAAACGTTAGAAGATATGTTGAGAGCTTGTGTCCTTGAAGATAAGGGTAGTTGGGATAGATATTTACCATTGGTAGAGTTTGCATGCAATAATAGTTACCATTCCAGCATTGGGATGGCACCATATGAGGCACTCTATGGTAGAAAATGTAGGTCACCTCTATGTTGGTATGAGGTAGGTGAGTGAAACCTGTTAGGCCCATATCCAGTTCAAGAAACTACCGAGAAAATTAGGGTTATACAGGAGAAAATAAGAATTGCTCAAAGTCGGCAAAAGAGTTATGCTGACAAAAAAAGGCTTCCTCTAGAGTTTGAAGAGGGTGATCATGTATTTCTTAGAGTCTCACCCATGACAGGAATTGGTAGAGCCATTCGTGCCAAGAAGTTAAATCCTTGATTCATTGGTCCGTTTCAAATTCTGAAACGTGTTGGACATGTATTTTACCACATAGCTCTTCCTCCACATCTGTCAAATCTCCATCCTGTGTTTCATGTATCCCAGTTGCGAAAGTATGTTCTGGATATTTCACACATCATAGAGGTTGAGTCAGTACAATTGAGAGCTGACCTTACATTTAAGGCTAAGCCAGCTAAGATCATTGACCGCAGTGTGAAGTCCCTGAGGAACAAGACTATTTCCCTAGTGAAGGTATTCTGGGATGGACTGTCACCTGAAGAGGCTATGCGGGAATTGGAGGAAGATTTGCACAAGCTACATCCCGATCTATTTTTATCAGGTATATCCTTAACTAAATTTTGTGGGCAAAATTCTTTTAAGGGGGGGAGAATGTAACATCCCTAAATTTCATATTTCATGACTTAGCTAAATTCCCTGAACATGTTGTATATTTTGTACAGAAATTGTGATAGATTGAGTTAGAGTAATTATTTTGAGATTTTGGTTATACCGGGGAACTCGGTAGAACATAAGGAAGAAATAGGTGAAATCTAAACTTTTATATTTTCTCTGACTAAGATAGGACCTACTGGTAAATTAATATTCTTCAAGACCTATTGGGAATTTTTAGAAATCACAAAGGAATTTTGGTCTTTTTACGCCCTCAGTGGCGATTTGGTATGTTTCCACTTAAGTGGGGGGCAAAGTTGACAATGCAACTTCACCCCCTTGGGATTAAAGGGGCCGGCCAGCATGGATGTCAAAAGGGCTCATCTTCTCCAAAATATTTCTAAGTCTCCATAGCCAAGCTCTTGCCAAGCTTTCAAGATCCAAAAGTAAGTATTTTTATTCATCTTTTGGCTTAGGTTATTTGATGGTTATTGATCACTATGATCTCTTCTTCAATCCTATGGTTTTAGTTTCTTGAGAAACTCATTTTCATCTCTAAGAATCAAGAACACCCATTTCTAAAGTTGGTTGTTTTGATAGAGTGTTTTGAAGGAAGTTGAAGGAAAGGTTGCCTTGACTACAAATCCAATCTTGGAATCAAGTTTGGAGCACTTCAAGGTGAGTGTGGGTTAACTTGTGATATTGTATGATGTTCATAGAGTGAAAGTGTAAGATATAGGATTAAGCTTGAATCTAGGGTTTTCACCTATGCTTGAGGATGGAAGTGTTTTGTTACTTGTTTTCAAGGATTTAGGTATATGAAAGTGAATGATATGGTTGGTATATTTTGATGGATTTAAGGACATGATCCCAAAGGGGAATTTGTGCTTTGGTTTGTGGTTGGGCGTGGCACTATTCCTGCCCAGAATTCCAGACCACGGCTGTGGTCTTCACCACGGCCTAGTGACAAGAGGTTGTCGAGACCCGTCAAATAATAATAATTACCGGTTCACAAACTAATTTGTAGTATAGAGCATGCACCGAATCGACTCTCAAGGATCCAAAAAGAACAAAGATTTAATCAGATCAAGATAATTAGAAAGGGGGGTTTTGTTGTTGATTAATAAGATTGAAAAAAGTGCAAGACTTAAAGTTGTAAACAAATATAAAGAAGTAACCAATCCAAGGAAATTTACCGAACTTGAGTTTAACTCATCATTGATCACAAGGAATTCACTTAATTGCTAACCATGTTCTTGGCCTTTGATCACATCAAAGACGCCTCAACATGATCCAAGAATCCTCTACTAGATAAGCATCTAGGATTTAATTAACCAATGTTAGATAAAGTAAGCACCATCCAAACATAGATTAACTTAAAATCGGGGATTTAACAAAGCTAAACAATCCATCAAAAAGCTTTGATATATTGTTTAGTCGTTGTGATCCTCTTTGAATACATCATAATAAATCTATTATCACATCAACATCTAAATCAAATTAAGCAATTCAATCTAGATAAAAATCAAAAGAGGAAGAAGAGAAACTTGAATAACAATTAAGCAATATGAACAAGCAAAACAAGATCTCCAAATAAAACATCAAGATGGCTAATCCCTTGGATTGATTATAAGAGCCTAGCCTTCCATGGATGGGAAGGAAGAACTCAGAAATAAAAGAACAAAAATGAAATTGTAAAGAGAATGAAGAAGAAGAGAAAGAAAACTCTCACAAAAACTCAAACTTTCTTCAAACTTACTTAAAATTGAATCATGATAATACAAAGAGATTGACTCTATTTATACTAATCCTAGAAGCCAATTTGTACATGTACATAATCTGAATACAACCTATAAAAATATGGAAATTGTCAAATATGGAAGCTTGATGCATGGTTGGTGGGTTGGTGCATGGTAGGTGGGTTGGTGTATGGTTGGTGGCTTTTAGTCAACCACTCTTATCCGACTTCTGGTTTGATTTTCATGATCTAGACGTGCATTTTGGCTTGGAGGGCTTCATGAAAGTTGTAGCCAGTTGTCTCCTTGAAAATTTGCAATTGGAATCATGCCATTTGGACGTTTAGAACTCCAGATATGCCAAAAACACTGAACCTACCTCAAGTTAGGTTGGCAGAAGAGGTTTTAAATTCAAACCAACTTGTAGCTTCATTATCATGCCTAAAACGACATCTATTGACTAAATGGTCTTCAGTGAAGTTGGAGATATGGGTCTTATCTTTCCAATGACCAAGTTTCAGCCCAAGAAGAGGCCTATAACTCACTATGTAGTCCAATATGTACACACTACCTAGATTTTCGTGACAGCAAACCCACTCTGCATTGCAGGGATATTTTGGACCCTTAGAATCCGATCCAGCTCTTGCGTTCTTCATGAAACTTGTAGAGCATTGTCTTATTTTTCCAAAGACACCAAGATCACCTCAAATGGATCACCGAGTCCCAAGTTATGGCCTAACCAAGAAAGAAATGTCAAAATGCATCAAAATCCAAAAATTATTCAATATTTGCATTAAAGCCCAATGAAGCCCAACAACATTATACTCATCTAAAATACTAATATTGGTCATAATAAACATCTATTAAAGCCTAATACAAAGCTAACATAAGTGTCTGAAATTGATTGATCAAATTCCCCCACACTTAAGCTTTTGCACTCCTGGGCAAAACACATAAGAACAAAACTAAAGTAAAACAAGAAACATCATATTAAAAACATAAAACTGATTATACCTAATCTAATCCATTTTCGTAGGAAAACACGATGGCACTTAGCATGTGCCACAAGCCTTTAAACCCCTAGGTGTCCCTAGTGGACGAGTTATAGTCTCGTGAAGGTTTACCAGGATGATACCCACAAGCATGTAATATTTTATTTAATCAATTCAACTAATTTTTAAATACAAGCATTGTATCAAATATAAACCATAATTAATAAGTTAAGTATGCTTAACAAAAAATAGTTGAATCAAACCATTTGAGAATAAAGTATAGCATAATCATGCTTTAATCAGTAATAGGCATGTTCAAATTGAGTAAAATTGCTCACAAGTGACACTCAAATCACACAAGGTGTTTAGGTTAACTGTTTACGCTCAACTCAGTCAAACTATGAAAGTATTTTACGATAGGCTTGCATATACATCAATTCTCCACTACTTAGATCAAATAAATTGCAAAAATCAAGAGGTCTTTCAAAAAGGTTGTAATGGAACTTATATGGTGAAGGAAGGGAACAATATGGATAATAGCAGGTTAAAACCAAAGAGAATCAAAGAGCATTGAGGAGTAACTCAAGTAGAAAGCATAAATTTTTTACCCAAAACCATAAAATGCTCATTCTCTTCACACATTCCTTCCTTTTTCTATTCTATTCTTTTTCTTTTTTTTTGTACCAAGCATTTCGTATCAGCACACCAATTCCCCCACACTTAAATCATTGCAAGCAAAAGAAAACCTCCAATAAGAAAATCAATGCTCTCCCATTCCCTAATGTAAGGTAAAACATGATTTTTCAATCAAAGCTTGTAATGAGCTAAGAACAAAGAATAGGCAAATAGGCTCAGAGGGAGTTAATATTTGGATAAATGCAAGGTAGGTTTATTTGGCCAAAGCAGCTAAGACAAGAAAAAATGCCTCTGTCATTTTCATGCAACATACAGACCAATGTAATCTCAAATCGATTCAATGCAAGTTCTAGAAAATAAATTCATAATTGACATCATTCATGAAAGAAAATAAACCAAGTGTAAGTATCAAACTTGGAAAAGCCCAAAACTCACAAAGGTATGGAACATTCACTCAATTCAACCATGTCTTCTTCTTAATATCCACAATCATATACACATGTATATCATGAAAATGATTCAACTATAAATTGTTTTGCATACTTTTATCATCAATTAAGCTCAGATTCAGCACATGCTTGTATCAAAATCAATTGAAAAGATCAAAATTGTGTGTGTGTGTGTTTTTTTTTATTATAAATATACAAGAACAAAGATGATTTAAGACCTATTATGAAATGCAAGTTAAGATGCGTCTCAAGAGCAAAACTACTCCTTACTCTGCCATCATACATCTAATAAGTTAGTAACAATAAAGATTAGCTTGTTAGTTTTTTTTTTTAACTAAACTATGTACATGGTAATGTCAACTATCCCTCCCCCCAACTAATTAAAGACATTGTCCCCAATGTCAAAATAAAGATAGGTAGAGTGTAGAAGATCTTACCAGAATACTGCAAATCAAGCCTGAAATAAAAAAAAAATTTACAAAAAACTAAAACCATAACAGAAAACAAAAATTCACAAAGACAAAGTCAATTCAAGTTTTTGCTTTTTGCTGCTGCTGCCTTGTTCCCAATTCAGTGGAGCCATTACTGGATCACGTTGTGGTACAAATTCGTTTAGTTGATCGAGCAATTGTTCAGGAGTTGTAGCAGTTACAAGACTTTGACATGTCACTTGTGAGATGAACCTTTTTTCTACAGCATGATCAAGAAAACAAAACAAACTGTCATAAAAACCATTAACATTTAATATACCTATGGGATTTTGGTGAAAGTTCTGCTGTGACCAGGATGTAATTTGGAAGAGCTCTTCCAAAGTTCCAAAACCACCAGGTAGGGCAATAAAGGCATTAGCATTTGCTATCATAATGTTCATGCGTTGGTGCATGCAAAATACCATTACTTCATCCCCTAATGTTTTTCCAATGGGCTTGCTGATAGATAAAGGACTGGGAATGACACCAAGGACTTTGCCACCTCCTAAATGTGCTGCAGTTGCTACACAACCCATTAACCGAAGACTACCTCCTCCGTAAACTAAATGGATTTCTCTCTCAGCTAGCACTCGACCAAGATGGTTTGCAATATTTACAAACTCTTTATTTTTCCCATGATTAGATCCACAAAAGACACAAACACTCTTGATCCGATGAACTGAAGTGACTTCCATTTTCTCTTTTTTTTTTCTTTGTTTTTTGTACTCTCACCTTATCAATGATCTGAAGAGAGCAAAGTGTAATATTTAAAGGCATCAAAACTCAAAGGTAATAATTACACCTATAAAGGAGGGGTAGATCTGTGTGTCAGGTAAGTTTGAAAATAAGCACAACAATGATAATAGCTATATGACAATGATAAAAGACTAATCTATATGTGTCAGAAGAAGTTTGAAAATATGCAACGCATATTTCAAAAGAATACGGCTACTTTTGATTTGATTTGATTTGATTTTTTAAAAAAAAAAATTTTTTGACTTTTTTTAATAAACAAGAAGGAAAAAGAAAAAGATAAAATAAAAAATAATACTTACAGGAGGTGTGATTATGGCTCACAAATTTCTTTGGTTTTACGTCCAGTAACGACTTGAATGCTCTCTATGGGCCAATGGTCGGCTTCCCATCCAATTTTCTTAAAAATTGGCAAACAGGGTCTTTTTGAGTCAGATTCCCGAGACTATAACGCTCATGTTCATCTTGGAATATTGGCCATAAATCGAGAAGTGCCCTTTGCACATCTCCACTAGGATGCGTCTCAAGAGTCAATAAAATGTTATCTAAAGACTCCTTACTCATGCCATCTTTAATGAAGTTAATTTTATCATCTCGGTTTATAGACGTCATTCCAATTGATTTGCATTTTGTGTTACAGGTCCATCTTGCACATTTATAGCAGACCCGTAACGTTTTGCTCTTCTTTTCTTGGCATATAAACTTTTACCTAGCCCTGGCATATATGAAATAAGAGCGTCAGAAAATTCACCTCTGAGTCGGACCTTTGCTTCGATCAACCAGCGTATATCCGCAGGGATGCCTTTGTGCATAAGCATCCTTAATCTCTCAAACCTTGCACAATAAATGTTAGTTAAAGCATTTTGAGGCAGAGAAGGGAATCAATTGTGGAGGTTAAAAAGCTGATTATCCATTTCGAAAGAAAGAAGAAAGAGAGAAAAAAAAATTGAGTAAAATTATATACAGATTTCAGTGTTTGTGGGTAACTGTAGGGACCGAAAAAGATTTTCACGGAGTACCGTTATCCGCCATTTAACCGGTGAAAAATCATCTGTCAAAGAAAAACAAACAAAATAAAGACAGAAAAATCAAACTTTGATAGATTTTCTCACTTAGCACTGTTTTTTCTGTCTCGATTCCTGTGATAGCAAATAAGTCAAAGTTAGAAAGATGACAGAGTTAGAAAACTTGGGATGCCGCCCAAAAAGCGCTACTTTTAACGTTTTCAGCCAGCGTGATTGAAGATTTTTCACGATTGATGGGTCCTCCCCAATAATGATTCAGTTTTTGGCCATTGACCTTAAACGTGGCTTTTTTTTTTCTTTTTCAACAAAGATTTATATAGAAAATAGAAAATAAAAACAGCAGACAAAACAAAAAAAACAGAAACAGAAAAAAAAAGTAATAAAAGACAAACTTCAGCAGTACAGCAAAACAGAAGCAGAAATAGAAACAGACAACACAAACAGCAGAAACAACAACAACAGAAAAGAGTAAATTGTAACAGTCAAATAAAAACAAAAACAATAGCAAAACAGTAAAAACAAAAAGAAAACAACAACTAGAAAAATGAAATAAAAGTGTGGAAAGAAAACTCCCTATGGATAGCAGAAGAATTAACGTTCTAGCAGCCACACCATAGCCAGTGTAATGGATCACCACATCCAAAATCAAAGAGTTCAGTATCTTCCGGGGTTGCTTTACTGGTTTAGCTCCATCTTCAAGTAAAATCCTACGCATGCAAATGGAAGGGCTAATGCTTGCAATGTCTGCAAGTGTGCATGCTATTAGATTCTCCCTCAAAATAGGTAGCAACCTCTCCTCCTCATCAGTAAGGAGGTTTTTCGCCACAATGGACTCCAATTTTGTTGGCTTCACTACTTCTGTAGATTGAATTGCTGCATAATCTGCTGAAAAAGGTTCATCATGTCTCAAAAAGGTAGCAATCTCAGCACATGCATTACACAATTTATCACCATCCCAACAAACAGAATCATCAAAATCAGTAAAACTAGCAAATTCAGCACACAAATCATCAATTGGTTTTTGCACATTAATGGTCTCATGTTCTGTAGAATCAAAATTCTGCATCTGTTGCATGCTCAATTGACTCAATGAAGATGTAAGTTGACCAACTTTGGTCTCCAAGTTCTGTACTATGACTTCTGTTCTCTGCTGGAATTGGATGTTGTTCTGAGCCAATTGTTTCACCAAATCCTCTAATGTAGGCTCAGATTCCATGCCTATTGGGGCTTCTTTCTTCTTTGCATAAATTTCTTTGGTATAAACTGATTGGTTCAACATAAGGTTCGAACCAAGGATGATCTCCCCAATCATGGTTATATGTGGTAGAATAAGGATCATATCTAGGTTGTTGATATTGTGGATCACCAAGAAATACACCTGTTGCATCAACAGAATGGTCATGAAATACAGAACCATCATCTTGCAATGTGGGGCATGCATATGTGGGATGAAAAGAACTACAACATATGCTACAAAATCTTGCAGGTTCTTGCACAGGTAATTAATGTTGTTCCACTGCCAGTTGCCTCACCAGATAAGCCAACTCATCAAGTCTATGCTCCATCAGATTAGTAATCAAACAAAAAAACACACACAAATGTAAAAAATAGATAAAATAATTACAGAAAACATATCTAAAGATTTTTACAAAATACAAAATCACCACAGGGTGAAATCTATACAAAAATGATATCTAACAGAATAATAAAAATGATTAAAAAATTGAAAAAGTGGTCTAAACGATGGAATTTAGCTAAAATAGGGGTGACCTCACTATATATAGTGAGCCTTTCTCAAAATAACGATTTTCATTAGCCTACTAAAATTCAGATTAATCAGAGATATGTTACCGAACCAAAATCTTGACAGATGCCCTTTACCCAATTTCAGCCGAATTCTACTTGAAACAAACTTCAAAAACAAAACAAACACAATTGTTAGAGTTAGATGGGGTCTTGAAATAATCAAATAGTTGAATTGGATCCCCGGCAACGTCGCCAAATTTGACAACAGGTTGTCGAGACCCGTCAAATAATAATAATTACCGGTTCACAAACTAATTTGTAGTATAGAGCATGAACCAAAACGTCTCTCAAGGATCCAAAAAGAACAAAGATTTAATCAGATCAAGATAATTAGAAAGGGGGGTTTTGTTGTTGATTAATAAGATCGAAAAAAGTACAAGACTTAAAGTTGTAAACAAATATAAAGAAGCAACCAATCCAGGGAAATTTACCGAACTTGAGTTTAACTCATCATTGATCACAAGGAATTCACTTAATTGCTAACCATGTTCTTGGCCTTTGATCACATCAAGACGCCTCAACATGATCCAAGAATCCTCTACTAGATAAGCATCTAGGATTTAATTAACCAATGTTAGATAAAGTAAGCACCATCCAAACATAGATTAACTTAAAATTGGGGATTTAACCAAGCTAAACAATCCATCAAAAAGCTTTGATATATTGTTTAGTCTTTGTGATCCTCTTTGAATACATCATAATAAATCTATTATCACATCAACATCTAAATCAAATTAAGCAATTCAATCTAGATAAAAATCAAAAGAGGAAGAAGAGAAACTTGAATAACAATTAAGCAATATGAACAAGCAAAACAAGATTTCCAAATTAAACATCAAGATGGCTAATCCCTTGGATTGATTATAAGAGCCTAGCCTTCCATGGATGGGAAGGAAGAACTCAGAAATAAAAGAACAAAAACGAAATTGTAAAGAGAATGGAGAAGAAGAGAAAGAAAACTCTCACAAATACTCAAACTTTCTTCAAACTTACTTAAAATTGAATCATGATAATACAAAGAGATTGACTCTATTTATACTAATCCTAGAAGCCAATTTGTACATGTACATAATATGAATACAACCTATAAAAATATGGAAATTGTCAAATATGGAAGCTTGATGCATGGTTGGTGGGTTGGTGGGTTGGTGCATGGTAGGTGGGTTGGTGTATGGTTGGTGGCTTTTAGTCAACAACTCTTATCCGACTTCTGGCTAGATTTTCATGATCTAGACGGTGCATTTTGGCTTGGAGGTCTTCATGAAAGTTGTAGCCAATTGTCTCCTTGAAATTTTACAATTGGAATCATGCCATTTGGACGTTTAGAACTCCAGATATGCCAAAAACACTGAACCTACCTCAAGTTAGGTTGGCAGAACGTGTTTCCAAATTCAAACCAACTTGTAGCTTCATTATCATGCCTAAAACGACATCTATTGACTAAATGGTCTTCAGTGAAGTTGGAGATATGGGTCTTATCTTTCCAATGGCCAAGTTTCAGTCCAAGAGGAGGCCTATAACTCACTATGTAGTCCAATATGTGCACACTGCCCAGATTTTCGTTCCAGCTCTTGAGTTCTTCATGAAACTTGTAGAACATTGTCTTAGCTTTCCAAAGACACCAAGATCACCTCAAATGGATCACCGAGTCCCAAGTTATGGCCTAACCAAGGAAGAAAGGTCAAAATGCATCAAAATCCAAAAATTATTCAATATTTGCATTAAAGTCCAATGAAGCCCAACAACATTAAACTCATCTAAAATACTAATATTGGGCACAATAAACATCTAATAAAGCCTAATACAAAGCTAACATAAGTGTCTCAAATTGATTGATCACTTGGTCGTGGTTGTCTCTATAAAGATGGTTCGTGTATGAAATCCCAGACCACGGGCGTGGCCTCCACCACGGCCTGGTTGTGGTTGGCTATGGAAATCCAAACCACGGGCGTGGCCTCCGCCACGGGTTGGTCGTGGTTGCCTCTAGAATTAGGGTTCATGATCTGACACCAGACCACGGCCGTGGTGTCCACCACGGTCTGGCCGTGGTTGTCTCTATTTCCAATTTATCGAATTTCTATTTCCTTGAACCATGGCCGTGGTTGCCACCACACCCTGGCCGTGGTTGACTCTGTTTGGGTTGTTGTGGAGCATATGTCTAGTGTCTTGATACCATATGCTATGTTTATGAATAAGGATGACTTAGTACTATGATGAGATATGTAACTAAGTGAGAGTGGTTGATAGAATTGAGCATAATGGTTGTGTGGTGTATATACTTGAATTGATTTACATGTGATGTTATTATGATATTATGAATTGAGCATGATATGAATATGAGAACATTGCATTGCATAGTGAGATGGCTTAACTGGATAGGGTTAGTGTACAAAACATGAGGGGTGCCTAGCTTACGAAGCTAGATGGAAACGGAACGGCATAATTAATTTCATTGCATAGAGAGATAGCCTAACCGGAAGGGGTTAGTGTACAAAATATGAGGGGTGCCTAGCCTACAGGGCTAGATGGAAACGGAATGGCATAAAACATTGCATATACATATTGCGAGGGCCTAACCGGAAGGGGTTAGTGCACAACAAGAGGAGTGGAGAAAGAAAAAGTGTGAAGAAAAGGTGTGAACATCATGTGCATTCATTCATTGCATATGTTGATTGGTATTACTTGTTATATTGAATTGTGGTTATACTTGCTCTCTACTTACATGCATACTTTATATGCAAGTTTTATTCACATTCATTGGGAAGTTGTTCTCACCCCCTCTTTCTCAGATTCGCAAGAAAACCCCGGACCCTCTACGGGTTAAGTACGGAGGATTCTGTTGTTTATCACTTTTAGTGATAGAATGTATTATGAGACTAGTATTTTGGTGGAGTTAAGCTCCGTGCGTGATGTAATTATAATATGACATGTATTAGATTACTCTGAGGTAGATAAGACTGGGAACTGGTGAACGATTGTTAATGTTCTCAGTTCTGTTATTATTTAAGTGTGCTCAGTCAGGATTGTGTCTAGTAAACACTTTTATAATGTACGTACTCTGATAATATTTTGAATGAGTTAATATGTTGAATGAGATCGGAGATCTCCTGTTTATATGTATATATATATATATGTACCCTGGTTGGTTTGAAATGATTGTTTGGAATCCGTTGCTTATTTTATATCATGTGGTAACGTCTGAGAAATAAAGGAAACGCTACCGAATTTTATATACAATAAAAAAAAAATATTCCTCGTAAGACTTATGAGTTGGTAAATGACATTGTAAATAATAGGTCTTACACCTCCACTATCACGCCACATGTTACCATTCTAGCCCCTCCTTTTGTGACTCCATCTCCTCCTCTGATCATTCCATCTCCTCCCACGATTACTCCTTCTCTTTCCTCCGCTAGCATGCCTCCCCCGACTTCTCCTTTCGTGGTTCCTACTACAGATTCAACACACATCAATCCTACAGACTCACCATCGTCTAGCGTAGGTCAGAGTGCTAAAATGCCACATGAAGGCAAGATATTGTTAGAGCTTGATGGAGATGGGTAAATAACAATATATGCTTTAATATATTATTTTTGCTTGTTATTTTTAATTAATACATGTTGGTTAATAGATTATATTTGTCATTGAAACACATTCTTGCCTTCTATACAAGCCGCTCATGGAATTACTTTAATAATCAAGAGTTATTATGATGATGCTTATATATCATGGAAGAAAATAGATCCTGATGTGCGGAGGATGTGGTTTAATGATTTTGAGGCAAATTATAACTCTAATTATTTAGTGTGTTGATTTTTTATATATTATCTCAACTAACCACTTGTTCTAAATGTATTGTAGAGAAAATATTATTTTTCTCCACCTAATGAGCGCTTGGCTAAAATCAACTTTGAGAAGCGTGGTGCAGCTCGCTTGAAGAATTTACTTGCCATTGTTTGCAAGAACAACCAAAAACCACCTTGGATAAGAGATGATGTATCAGAGTGCTTGTGCACCCATTGGAGAAGCAGTGGATTCCAAGAAATATCTGAAAAAGCTAAAAGAAATCGCTCTTCAGATTGTGGTGGTTTTGGATCTGCACTTCATACTTGTGGTTCCATCACATCTTCACAACATAAGCAAAATATAGTAAACATTTCTTTCATTCTATTTTTGAACTTTGTTGTTGATATTAATTATAATGTTTGCATGATTTAAATTACTTATTTTGAACATTGCAGGCAAAGAATACTGGTGTAGTTCCAGGTGTACATCAGTTGTTTAAGCACACACATTCTAAGAAAGATGGCTCTTGGGTAGATGGTAAAGCTCAACATGTATCTGTGAGTTGATAAATATCATTCAATGTATTTGTTATTTAATTCCATATTCATTACATATATTGCTTTGGTTTTTATATATTAATTTATTGTAAGTAATATGTTCTTTTTGTAGGAGACATTTGATTCTGCGTTATTAGAGATGCAATCTAGTAACAGTGTTGCTGAGGGGTCTTTTGAAGATCCACAACAGTCTACACAGCTAGAATTGGATTTATGGATTAAGACTGTTGGTGGAAAGACAAAAAGACGAATTTATGGGCTTGGATTGGAGTCCACAGTACTATCTGACCATCATGTCTCTACTTCCTCATCTATATAGACGAAATCATTGATTCAGACTCTAGAATTTCAAGAGCTGTTCAGGTCTACAATTGCAGCTATGACATCTGAACTACGAGCTGAAGTTGAGTCGAAACGATGTGAGAAAGAGCAAGTTCTACAAAGGCTTCAACAAATTGAAGCAAAGGTAGATGAGTTGTTTCGTAAGTTTGATTGCTTATCATCTACTTCACAACTTCCTCCACCAGCAGCTTTTGATGATGATGATGGTGATGTAGATGTGGATGCAGATGCTTAGATTATTTTTAGGTGTATTGTATTTGTTATTGATTATCATGACTGTTAGACGATGATAATATATAATTATTTATGTAAATTAATGATTTCAATTTTATAACATATTGTCTTATTCATTTGCAATTGATGTTTATTTTGCTTGAATGGAAAAATTAGGATTCCTAACAGGATTGAAAATAGCAAGTAATCAGCTCATTTAAAAAAATTTAATTTTTTTTGTAACCGATTTTCTGACTGTTTGTTATTTTTTGAATTTCAAATTTATTATCTTTTTGGGTTGGAATAGTTGATTGATTTTTTGACAGATTTAGTGATCGATAAAATCAGTCACAAATTTCGTGACCCTTATGTTTCTGACCATTTTTTAAAAAATATTTGGTCACAAAAATTTGACCAAATTTCTAACAGTTTGGAATTTTTTAAAATTTTATATTTATTACCATAATTGGTTGATTTTGTGACGGATATAGTGACCGATACAATCAGTCACAAAATTCGTGGAAACTACTGAATTTTTCTTATTTTTTTCTGACCATTTGTTTTAAAAATATTTGGTCACGAATATTTCTGACCGCTTCATTCGATCATAAAAATATTTCCAAACTACAAGATGACGACCGAATTAAATCGGTCACAAATTGAGTTTGTGACTGATTTTTCCTTAATTTGTGACCAATTTGGCGGTCACAAATCGAGCATTTTTTTGTAGTGTGTCCATCTGACTTGCGTTCATGGCCTCACAAAACCTAGCCATATTGCAACTGGCTGACTAGGGTATCGAAGAGCAAGAGCAACAGCTAGAAAAAATAGGGGATATACGACATTATTCATCTTTTCTTACAAGATATCCCCTTTAATATGGAATTAATCTTCAGCTTTGCCGGTTTTTGGTCTACCTTCATTAATGGGTTTATCTTTCCTTTCGGTGTGGCAAGCCCAACTTTATTGGATGTGGCCGCCATTACCGGTCTTCCAATGCACGGGGATGAGATTCCTTCTCTCTACGCTCTGGATAGTGATAATTTGGGAATTCAATTCTCCAAGGCAACTTCTGAATATTGAAGCTTCATTTCGGCTAACGCCAAATCTAAAGGAACTATATCTGACGCTGAGCACAACGCCTTCTTGTTGTATTGGTTTTGCAAGTACTTAATTTGTACCAATTCCATAGCTGTAGTTTTAGAATACTCCTACTACATTTCTCTGATTACCTCTGGGAGGAGTGTCGCACTTGGTCCCCTCTTTCTGTCTCTCTTGTATAGAAGTTTTTATGTTCTGATCGAGCGACTAATTTATGGTGAAGAGTTGAAGAACATGCCAGGTCACCTGTGGTTCTTGCAACTTTGGATTATTGAATATTTTCCAAATTTATTCTCATTTCATTTGACACGACTTCACTCCCCTCAGCTCCTTCAATATTAGGGCAGTAGCTTCAACTGACTCCCACCATGTGTTGGGAAAAGTGGATAAAAAAAATGCAGTGGAAAAATTCCTACCAGGAATCCAAGCGAATGGTCATGGTTCATGTTAAAAACATTTACCTCTTGTAGCATGTAACGTGTAGAAGATGGTTGTCAAACACCACAGCACCACAGCAACACAGCAGTGCCTCTATGAAGTCTACACAAGTAGATACTTAGAGCGCATCTCTATGCACTGCTAGATGCCAATGGAGACACAATGGTTGTTTCCTTTTTACACAAACTAAGTGCAGAATGCGGCTAGGGTTAGGATTGAGCGGCACAACACTCTTAGTGTTGCTATTTATAAGCAGCACGCAATGGTAAGGTGAAAAGACCTAGCCTGGGTCTTATGGGCTCATCTGACATGAGCTTGGCCCGCGAGGGATTGAGTCTAACTCTATTTCCTCATGCTCCAATTAATCTACTCTAAGTGTGTGACCCTATAGGTTCTCATAACATTGGCAATAATATTAAATTATATTTAATATTATAAACAATGAGCGGTGTCTAGCAACACATCATTGCTACCCAAGTAATGAGAAAGTCAATGGTTTGACATAACCTTTCCGTGACCAATGTTACCATGTAGTCTAGTCCCTTTGCCCAGATATCTTGATTAAACACAAGGCATCGAATGTGTTATCCTTGTACTGTTCAATCTTTGGTTTCTTGATCTCCGAGTAGACATACTAAGACAAATGAGATCACTATCTCATATTGATTTATTCGAGCATGGCCATGCATTTTCAGTCTCACTCTTATCAAGGGGCCCACAGATATCGCTCCCGTTAAGTAAGAGAGACAAATTCTATCTAGGCTACTCACATCCCTCTACATGATTCACAGTACGTCCAATAGTTATCCTAATAATCTCCTTGCTACAGGGGTTGTTTGATGGTATCAAGTCATACAACTCCTCTTGTAGGGAACTATAGTGCCATCAAGTCAAAGGACCACATACACCATTGTCATTATGAGAATTGCTTATGACATTCACGTAACTATCTATGCAGCGTTCTCATGGTGGGTTAATCCAGTACAACATTACTCTAATGTGTACCCATGTGAAGACCTGATAATCTCATATCTATGACCCGTGAGATATAGTCATCAGTCTACGCACATACTAGTCTCAATGTATTACTGTTGTCCTAAATGACAATAATACTTGACTAAGGATATTTAAGAATAGCGTTCTAATGAGTGCCAACAACATCTCACTATTAAGTCATGTACTTGATATTCCATGGCATAGAACTTTCATTCTAAGGAGAATATTATGTTCATTTAATATAAATAACACAATAAATGAAATGCCTCATATATTAAATAAATATCATGATACAATGTAAACCATAAAGTCAAGATATAATTGGCCTCTAGGGCATACACCAACACCACAAAGAAATCTTCTTTTGAAGTAGCCAAGACCATATTTTATATGGATTCTCGTCATTCTTCTAAATTTTCCCCATTTTTGCACAAGAAAATAGGCCCATCATGGCTTTATGCTGATCCAGATGCTACCTATAGTACTGGTTTAATGTAGGACATTGTCCTCAGCTGGAGCAGCCTTCTAACAACTAAAGACCTTCTCTGTGGAGTTAAGCCAATAGCTAGGAATAACAAAACTTGGTCAGCACTTGGCCTTAGGCCAACTTGTTGTTGCTCATTTATACGAGTCAATCAGTGAAATTGTCGAATCAATGAAAGATTTGACAAAGAAAACAAATCTTGGGGGCCCATTGTGGGTTCTTCAACTCTGGCTTAATGTCATTCTTCTTCCATAACTTTCGACAAAAGCTCCTGACAATCTCCCTTCCAATATTCATGGTATTAAATTATCATTTCTTTCTGCAAAAGAAAAGTCGACATCTTTCATCGACAATTTCAAACATTATTTTTTATTTTTTATTCTTTATCCGCTTCTTCCAAGAAAATCATCTTTTCTCCCTTTGCCCAGAGATCTGTCGGTCCAAAATGGTTTACCAGAAACTTAATATCCGACAATCCCGAAACACAAGCTGAAAACAATGATATTTGGTCAAACATGCTTTGTCAACAAATTTTCACTTGTGGTTTACCGGGTAGTGGTGACTTAAGCATTACCCTCCATCTTCCAAACACCATTGCCCGACAAATGAGTTTTTCTCAAGCATTACCAACCCCCATTTCCTTAAATTCGACATATAGGCTGTGTGATACTGTTCTCGACAATTTGGATGTCATTCCAAAACTTTTCAAGAGAAACACCAAATTTCGTCAGCAGTTTATCCCATGAGAATTTCGACTAAGTTATTATGTAACTGACAAGACGTTGTCGAGACCCCGTCAAATAATAATAATTACCGGTTCGCAAACTAATTTGTAGTATAGAGCATGAACCGAATCGTCTCTCAAGGATCCAAAAAGAACAAAGATTTAATCAGATCAAGATAATTAAAAGGGGGTTTTGATGATTTGAAAAGATAATACACTAATTGAATTAAAGGAAAGTAATTAACAAATTAACCAATCCAAGGAAATTTACCGATCTTGAGTTTAAATCATCATTGATCACAAGGAATTCACTTAATTGCTAATCATGTTCTTGGCCTTAGATCACATCAAGACGCCTCAACATAATCCAAGAATCCTCTACTAGATAAGCATCTAGGATTTAATTAACCAAGGTTAGATAAAGTAAGCACCATCCAAACATAGATTAACTTAAGATCGGGGATTTAACCAAGCTAAACAATCCATCAAAAAGCTTTGATATATTGTTTAGTCTTTGTGATCCTCTTGAATACATGATAATAAAGCTATTATCACATCAACATCTAAATCAAATTAAGCAATTCAATCTAGATCAAAATCAAAAGAGGAAGAAGAGAAACTTGAATAACAATTAAGCAATATAAACAAGAGAAACAAGATCTCCAAATTAAACATCAAGATGGCTAATCCCTTGGATTGATTATAAGAGCCTAGCCTTCCATGGATGGGAAGGAAGAACTCATAAAATAAAGAACAAAAACGAAATTCTAAAGAGAAAGAAGAAGAAGAGAAAGAAAACTCTCACAAATACTCAAACTTTCTTGAAACTTACTTAAAATTGAATTCTCGATAATACAAAGAGATTGACTCTATTTATACTAATCCTAGAAGCCAATTTGTACATGTACATAATCTGAATACAACCTATAAAAATATAGAAATTGTCAAATATGGAAGCTTGATGCATGGTTGGTGGGTTGGTGCATGGTAGGTGGGTTGGTGTATGGTTGGTGGCTTTTAGTCAACAACTCTTATCTGACTTCTGGCTTGATTTTCATGATCTAGACGGTGCATTTTGGCTTGGAGGTCTCATGAAAGTTGTAGCCAGTTGTCTCCTTGAAATTTTACAATTAGAATCATGCCATTTGGACGTTTAGAACTCCAGATATGCCAAAAACACTGAACCTACCTCAAGTTAGGTTGGCAGAACGTGTTTCCAAATTCAAACCAACTTGTAGCTTCATTATCATGCCTAAAACGACATCTATTGACTAAATGGTCTTCCATGAAGTTGGAGATATGGGTCTTATCTTTCCAATGGCCAAGTTTCAGCCCAAGAGGAGACCTATAACTCACTATGTAGTCCAATATGTGCATACTGCCCAGATTTTCGTGACAGCAAACCCACTCTGCATTGCAGGGATATTTTGGACCCTTAGAAGTCCGATCCAACTCTTGAGTTCTTCATGAAACTTGTAGAGCATTGTCTTAGCTTTCCAAAGACACCAAGATCACCTCAAAAGGATCACCGAGTCCCAAGTTATGGCCTAACCAAGGAAGAAATGTCAAAATGCATCAAAATCTGAAAATTATTCAATATTTGCATTAAAGCCCAATGAAGCCCAACAACATTAAACTCATCTAAAATACTAATATTGGGCACAATAAACATCTAATAAAGCTTAATACAAAGCTAACATAAGTGTCTCAAATTGATTGATCAGTAACTCAATCTTTTGTCGAATGGTGGGATAATTACTACAAACCACTTCACCACCAACTCAAGGATTGCTTTGACAAATTGCTGACTGAATTTACTCCTTCTGTGTAGACTGGGAATCCAGCAAAGAAATCCAAAGGTATGCATTTACGAGAAATTCAAGCATTTGAAAAATATTTCAAGGTTAAATGGAATCCCAAATATCCCAAATCAGTTGTTCGAGAAGCCGAACTTTTACTTAAGAAAAAACGAGAAGCACACGACAGTAGGTGCTCATTAGCATACCATAAAGCTTGGCTTGTCAACAAAAATGTCGACCCCAAACACTATCTCAAACCTTTTCGTCCAAAACCAATCCCTCTTCCAAATGCTCCATTCGGATTGGCTAACATTTATCCAGACCCACCAAGAGGTGCCTTGGATGTTTTTATCGACAAAAAAGAGAGAATAGAATTTGTCAGATATTTATACCCATATGAACTTCGTTTTGTCTAATACTATCCATGAATAGTTCGTTATCCACCACATGGTAAAAATATTTTCTTACAATATTCTTTTTATCAACCATTATATTCTGACATTTCTTCTTTTGTTTTTCAGTTTCTGAATCAACCCCTGTAATGTCGGCTCCTGAGCTGACAATTCCTACTTTTGTTAGGAATGAAGAAGAGAAAGAAAAAGAAGAGGAGGAAATTATAACTCCTCAAAAGAAAAGAGGCAGGTCCACTGCCAAACCTACAAGTAGTCAAAGCCAGAGTTTCGAAGCCCCAAAAAGCCGGAAAAGGATTATGACTCCTGGCCAACAATCTGCAAAAGCTACTGAAAGCCAAAAACTATGTTTAACATGTTATTTTGTCAACGAACTTTTATGCTTTACTTTGTTGATTAACTCTTAATACTATATTCTAATATATTTTTGTTCTTTTATCAGAAAAACAAAAAGACTGAGGAGACTCCAACCAAAACTCCTTCCCCAACTTCTCAGACCGAAAAATCATTGAGCGGTCAACAAAATAAAGAACAAGAAGCCGAATATAAAAGTATCGGTCTTCCTGTCGAGCCTTTTCAAAGCCCAGATATTTTGGACCTGACAATTGAAGAGTCCACTCCTATTCCTGACAAAGGAAAGGCACCAATGAAGATCGACATACCTGAATTCGGCTTCTCAGATGATGAAGACCCCTTCGCTGAGGTAGAGAGCATTTTGTCGGGAAGTCATCGTTCTTCTCCAAAATCCATCAAGTCAGTCTCACTCGGCAATACCTCTATCAAAGAACCACTCTACAACTTACAGTGTTTATTGAAGAATCCTCTTGACTCTCTCACTACTGATCCAGAATTATGTCGATAGCTCCAGCTTGCGCTCGCTTGCTTAGATGAATATGATGATTTGCCTGAGGAAATGGTTCAATTGGCCGACAAAATGAAGACCACAATTCCAACTTTACTTGAACATTATCCTTCGGCCCAACAAATTGTCAACAAGCACCTTGGGCATCTTAATGAAAAAGATAATATTTTCAAGACCACAGGTGATGCCAAGCAACGACATATCTTTCTGACTAACGAGATTGTCGAAGATAAGGTAGAGGTCGACAAAATCAATGCTGAAATTGCTGAGGTCAAACAAAAGTTAGAAAGCCTTGTCAAAAAGCAAGAAGAGTTGTCCTCAACTTTACAGAGTCATGAGGAAGAGAAAAAGAAATTAAGAGAAGAAGGCCGACAATTGGTTCGAAAGAGCAAAGAAATTGTGTCGGCCATTGAGAACTCTGAATCAGATTACAAAGCCGCTTTAACTAAGCAAGCTAAAATGAATAAGAACTGGGAAGAGTTCAGAAAACATTTGGCCGACAACATTCAGAAACTCATGTAATCTTTGAAAATGTCGGTCTCTTTTGTTATTTTGAATTTTGTCAGTTTCTTTTACCGACATTTTTATTTGAACTGTCAATCTTGAATGTAATATTTTGGAAATGTCGGCCATTTTAGGCCAACAATTTAATGACAATTATCGTATTTGTACTTCATGCATTGTCGGTTTATAAGCTTTCAAATACTTCCCATTTATTGCTTTTATCTTCTGCTTGGAACCGACATCAACTACTTCATAAGCATTTCCTGAAAACACGTTTGTTACTTCAAAAGGTCCCTCCCAATTTGGGGTCCATTTTCCATATATCCGATATTTTTGACCAATTGGCAAAATCATTTTCCAGACTAAGTCACCAACTGAAAATGTCTTAATTTTAACTCGACGATCATAAAATCGAGCAACTGTTTCTTTTTGTCGAATAAGATTTTCAAGTGCTGTTATACGCTCATCATCTAATTGATTCAACTCATCATACATCAAATTCCAATAATCATCAACTGACAAATCATTTTGTCGTTGTAATCTAATCGTTTGAATATTAATCTCAATTGGCAATACAACATCATGACCATAAACCAATTTAAAAGGAGTTGTTCCTGTTGACTCCCTTGGTGAATTCCTATATGCCCATAAAATTTGTTCAAGAGTATTATGCCAATTCTTTGGCTGTCAGCCAATATGCTTCTTAATTAAACCAATAATAATTTTATTGGCAGCTTCAACTTGTCCATTGGCCTGGGCATAATAAGGTGTCGAAGTCAATAATTTTATATTTCTTGAATCAGCATATTCGACAACTTTCCTACCAGTAAAAACTGTTCCTTGATCAGTTGTCAAAGATTGTGGTATTCCATACCGACAAATAATCTTGTTTTCGACAAAATCAATAACCTCTTGTTGTGTTACTTCTTTTAAAGCCACCCCGCTTCCACCCATTTGGTGAAATAATCAATAGCTACAAGAATATATTTATGTCCTTTCGACCAAAAAGGATGAATTTGTCCAATTAAATCCAAAGCCCAACCTCTAAATGGCCATGGTTTTATTACAGCATGTAATTCACTTGCTGGCAAATGTTGCACAACACCATACTTTTGACATTCTTCACATGATTTAGCAAATTGAATACAATCATTAATCATTGTTGGCCAATAAACTCTTTGTTGATTCAAAATCCATTTCATTTTTTCACCTATTTGGTGAGCACCACAAATCCCCTCATGAACTTCAGCAAGGGCCAAATATGCTTCTTGTTCACCTAAAAAAATTAATAAATTATTGTCGACAGACCTCTTGTATAAAGTTCCACCCAACAAAACATATTTCATAGATTTATATTTCAATTTTCTGTCAACATGTTGATTTGGATTCGACAAATAAACAATGATTGGCTTTTGCCAATCTGTCGGATCAATAACTCCTGTAACATTAACTTCTCTTTCTTCAATGGGAAATAAATTCTTTTCAACCTTTATTAATTTCAATAATGTCGAAGATGACACTTTATATCCAGAAGCTATTTGAGCCAATTCATTAGCTTCTTCATTATCTTGTCGAGGTACATGTCTAACAATTACTTCATCAAATTCATACAAGAGCCTTGCAGCTTTTGACAAATATTTCATTAAATGTTCACTGACACATCTATATTCCCTCGACAATTGTTTTATAACCAATTGAGAATCTCCAATAATTTCGACATTTTTCACATTCAGATCAATTAAAATCTCCAAACCAGCAATTAAGGCTTCATATTTTGCCTCATTATTTGAACATTTATATTCAAGATTAAACATAAATTTTGTCGGTTCATCTTTGGGCAACAAAATTAATATTCCAAGACCTACACCATTTTGATGGCAAGAACCATCAAAATATAATCGCCAAGGTTTGATTCCAACAAAATCAACTTCATCAATTTCAACACTAGGATGTTCTGCTAAAAAGTCGGCTATAACCTGACCTTTCATAGCTTTCAAAGGCACATAATGTATAGAAAATTCTGTCAAACCAAGGGTCCAACGTCCAATTCTTCCATGTATTATTGGCTTAGATAACATGTACTTAATTACATAAGTCTTCGACAATACATATATTTTTGTCGGCATAATATAATATTTCAATTTGGTACATGAATAATATAAAGCCAAACAAAGCTTTTCAATAGCACTATATCTACGTTCAGCTTCATTTAAAACTCGACTAAGGTAGTAAACGGCTCTTTCAACTTTGTTCTCTTCTTCTTGAGCCAACATACTTCCTATTGTCTCATCAGAAGCCGAAATATACAACTTCAAAGGACGTCCAGAAACCGATGGAGTCATCACTAGAGGATTTGTCAAATACTCCTTAATTTTGTCGAATGCCTCTTGGTGTTCAGCTTCCTATATAAACTCCTCTTTTTCTTTCAATTTCAACAAAGGAGCAAATATTCTGACCTTGCCTGACAAATTTGGAATAAAACGTCGCAAGAAATTGATCTTGCCAAGGAATGATTGTAATTCCTTTTTATTTATCGGCAGTGAGGCTTCCAAAATTGCCTTTGTCTTGTTTTTGTCAACCTCAATTCCCTTTTTATGCACAAGGAATCGAAGGAAATTTCCTGCAGCCACTCCAAAAGCACATTTTAATGGATTCATTTTTAAACCATGTTTTCTCATCCTATCAAAAGATTGTCTTAAATTGACTAAATGAGAATCATGGGATTTAGATTTAACTACAACATCATCAATATAAACTTCTAAAAATTTGCCTATCATGTCATGAAAAATAGTATTCATAGCTCTTTGATATGTAGCACCTGCATTCTTTAAACCAAAAGGCATTACAACCCATTCATAAAACTTAAAATTTCATGACATGATGCTGAATCTACTAACATGTCAGCAATAGGCATAGGATATTCTTCTTTAGGTGTTGCAGTATTTAAATTTCTAAAATCAATGCAAACTCTAAGCTTCCCATTTTTCTTGACAACAGGAACAACATTAGATAACCAATCGACATACCTGGTGGTCTTGATAAATTTTGCCTTTAAAAGTTTTTCAACTTCTTTAATCTTCAACACCACTTCTGGTACAAACCTCCTTGGACTTTGCTTTACAGGTCGACAACCTTGTTTCATTGGCAATTTGTGCTCCACCAAATTTCTACTTAAACCTGGCATTTCATGGTAATCCCATGCAAAACAGTCTTTATTTTCTTTAAGCAATGCTATAAGAGCACTTCTGAAATTATCCGACAATTATTTACTGATAAATGTCGGTCTTTTATCATTATCATCACCCAAATTGATCTCTTCCAAAGGATCTTGGACTTCAATCTTCTTAGTATTATCTTTTAATGGTGAATTTTCAAATCCTAAAGGTTCATCGTCATAAACGAAGTCTGGTACTATGCTTGATGCTGCACAGACCAAATTGTCGGCTAAGTAAGCCGACAATCGAGCCAGTTGGCTCGACAAACTCATTCTAACTCATCTGATGGCCGACAAAAAGCGGCCTTTGGAACAAGGTGAATGCCATTGCAATCCATAACACATACCTCCAAATATTCCTTGTCGAAAGATTCATCAATCTTCATTAGTTTAAGTTGAAGGTTATAAATCTTGTAATCAGCATGGCATTGTTGCATATAGCATGGACTATCATCAGCTTTGATACTTTCGACAAAACCATCATCATTCCTTAATATCATTTTCTGGTGAAGTGTTGATGGAATCGCTCCAACAGCATGAATCCAGTCCCTTCCCAACAATAAATTGTAACTTGCTCTTGAGGGAACAACAACAAATAAAGTTGGTCTTTTAATAGTTCCCACTTGAATGGTTATCATGGTAACCCCATCAGATGGAGAAGTCCTGCCATTAAAGTCAGTAACAACCATATTAGTAGGAATTAAATCAGATTCAGATTTACCTAGCTTTTTGAAGACATTTCTGGGCACTAGGTTGATAGCAGCACCACCATCGACAAGTACACGATTTGTCGGAATGCCCTCGACAATTGCTCGAATATGTAATGGTCTCCAATGTTCTTTCATTGCTTTAGTTGGTCTGTCGAATTGAGCCATGACATCATAAACAGTCAACATGTCGGTACTGTCCATTCAAGGTTGTCATCGACAAAATCTTCTTCAGAAATTTCCCAAAATGTGTCGGCTTCAAATTCAACTGGTAAAACCGACACCAGATTAACATCTATATTGGTCAAAATATTGTCGATTTCCTCATCCAGGCCATCAAAATTGTTGAGATCATCAATATCAGTACTTTCATCTGTCGACGAAATAACTTGTTTGCCTTTTCCACTTGTTTCAGTAACATTCTTCTCAGTTTCTTGAATAGTATCATCAATAATCAACGAAGCCATTTTCTTTGGGTGTTCAGTCACCTTAGTTTTACCCTTGTTATCCATGACAATTTGCTGAGAACCTTCAGTAGCTCTCCTTTGTTTAGTTCTAATTCTTTGCATTCTTCTCTTTTGAGTTTTTGTCTTGCTATACTGAGGGTAAGAAGTTCCAGCTTGATTCTGTCGAACCCAGATGTTTGTTTTATGATAAGCTGGAAATCTGTCAGCAGGATTCCTATACCATTGATTTTGCCCAGGGAAGAATCTAGGAATATATGGTCGACGAAATGGTTGAAAGTTTTGCACCCATTGATTATGAGGAACATTTGCCGGTGGAGTTCTTATACGTCCATAATTCCTCATATTTTTAGGAGCGTTGACAACCACAACAGAGCGTTGCTTAGGAGCTGACATTTCCTTCTTAAGCATTTTGTCGGTTCTCTGTTTGTCAGTTTTTGCTTCTTCAGCACGGTCAGCAGCTACTTCATCATAAACAGCATTACATCTTGGACAAAGTTTCACTTTTCCTTTGTCTTTCTTACGCTTGACAAATTGAGCCAAAGTTTCGCCTTCTCGAGGATAAACATCATCAGCTTCAGTTGTGTCAATTCCCAATTTTTTGTCTTCCTCAGAAATATTCAGCATATTCACCTGCATACATAAAGGTTTGACAAAATTTTAATTAACATCAAATGGATCCGTATCCACTTTCATATCGACTTGGGCTTTGTCGGCGAACTTCAGACGTCCGTCTTTAATGCCCTTTTGAATAAGATCCCTGAAGCGAACACAATTGTTAGTATTATGTCCATAAGAATTATGAAATTTGCAATACTTTTTATCCTTAACTTCATCCAAAGTAGGAATTTTATGTTCATCCAGCAATTTTATCTGTTTATCTTTCAATAACAAATCAAAAATTTGATCTGCTTTTGTTATGTCAAAGGCATAATTCTTTTTGTTGACATAATTCATTTTTTCCTTAGCCCTGACAGGTTTCAAAGCTTGACAAACATACGGTTGTCCAGATTGTAATTCTGCGACATTTATCTCATTTTCGTCGATATCTTCGACTTCATCAATTTCGACATATGCAATTTTATCTTTGCTGACAAATTTCCTAAATTTTTCTTTCATAGCTTTGAGTTGCTCAATTTGTCAAAACTCTATCAGCCAATTAGGCCATATCATGGAATTGTTGATTAATCAACTTTTTCCTTATAGAATAGTCAAGTCCACTTGCAGCAATCTTGACAATTTCATGTTCAGGAATAGGTGTAAAACACCTACTTTTCATTTGTCGAAATCTATTCAAATAGTCATCCACCGACTCATTAACCATTCTTTTGATATTGAATAAGTCGGTAATACTTACTTTCATCTCTCCTCTAAAAAATTGTTCATGAAACAATCTTTCTAATTGAATCCATGAATGAACTGAATTTGGAGGGAGAGTAGAATACCAAGAAAAAGCATTCTTGGTTAAGAACTGGAAAAATATCTCATTTTAAGATATTCATTTGTTGCTATTTCTCCCAATTCAATTGTGTACCTAGCAATGTGTTCGACAGTTGACTCACCATCTTCACCAGAGAATTTTGTCAATTTTGGTATTTTCACACCTCTAGGTAATTCAATTTGCTGAATCCATTCAGGAAAAGATGACACAAAATGTGGCTGATTTGCATAGCCAACATTAAAACCAAACCTATTAAGGATTTGTTCAACAGCATTGTTCAAATTTGGATTCACAACTTGATGTCTCCCAACATTATTTTGTCGGAATATCCTATGGGCATCATTGTCAGCAATGTTATTCAAATTTGGATTGACAAATTGTTGCCCCCCAACATTATTTTGTCGGTAAATTCTTTGGGCATCATTGTCAGCCCTTTGTTGATTCTCATCTTAGTTTCTTCCCAAGATTCTGACATTTCCATATTGTAACTGAGGTTGACGATTTTGATTATAAGGAGGTTCTGATCCTCCAATATGATGTACAATTGGATTGTCAACAGGTTCTTCACTTCCTAAAGCACTGGCTAGTCTACTAACTTGTCGAGCCAATAAATTACAAGTATGGTTTGTTGTTTCAATCAATGGCGAGATCACTATATTCATTTGTTGTGTTATCATATGTGTCATATCATGATTACTTTCATCCATTTGTTGACGAACAACAGCCAAATTATTCAAAGTTGGCCTTGAACTTGTCTCCGGCATTTCCCTAGACATTACAAGAAACGTTGGACCTATTGAAGTCCCCAAATTCAACCTTTCTGGTCCATTTGTTTCACTACTAGTTCCTGGAGCAAATTGTCTATTATATTGGTTTATTACACTCATTGCTGCCAAATATTGGTCCATAGTAGGAGTGGCCGTTTGTGTAACAGGTTGATGTAATAAAGTGGAGACAATAGGAGTTGCATTCATATAGCTCATTGACGTTGTTCTCATAATGGGTTGAGTCATTGTTTGTGGAGTAAATCCTGGTGGTAAGCCATACATTTGCACAAACCTTGAATTTCCACCATTCACATTCCTCAAATTATTATTTGGCACTATAGTTTGAGGATTTGTCATTACAACCTCTTGGCCATTACCTCTAACAGCCTCAGCATTAATATTAATTGCATTGGCATTACTACCATTGCTATTATCATTAGCCTCATTTACATTATCATGAGGCTGTTCATTTGAAGAAGAATTATTTCCAGACATTCATGGAACTCTTGTACCACTTCTTAATTGCATGAAAATATAGGACACTATTTAAATCACCAAGTGTCCTACCGGGCGTGCCATTTTGTTAAAGGTGAAAAATTGTCAGGCAATGTACTGACAAAAACTTGGCTCCAAAGTGCCAAATTTGTCGATTATCAGATTTGTCGGTGCCTAAGTCGACAATATTGCAGTTCCAGTTATCAATCTTGGAAGGGAACCTCCTCCACTGGGTTCTCACTTTCAAGTGATCAAAGTGTCAGTTGGATCAAAAATTGTAAAAAGAAGAAGAAGATGAAGATGAAGATGACGATGAACACAAATGAAAAGTGAAAGCAATTAAAGAAAGCAAGTAAAGCAAATCAAAAGAAAATGAAATGCAGTAAAGAACCTGAATTTAAATTGCATAAAATGAAAGTGGCGTATAAACTTGATTGATTCGTGTATCCTTTGAGCGTCGCTAGGACTTTAGGAGTGTTGGATGTTTCAAGTTGCAGCCCTTATTACATTGTTCTAAGTAGTATTTATAGAGAAACTTCCTACGTCTAAAATTCCTAAGAACCTGCCATTTGTTGGACAGGTGGCTTACATGCAATAATACATGCTTATTCTTTAATAATAGCCTAAAAACTACCAGCAACTGCCATTGAGTCAGCATCAGCAGTTCCTTGATTCTTGGATGCAATAGCTACTTTTCAAATTCAAATTTATAACCAATAGCTCCTGGATAATGATTTTGTCGGTGCATCAATTTGTCCATAATTCGCAAGTCCCTTTGTTGGTTGAGTATATACTTGAACTTTGTCAACTTCATATGTTACTCAAATGCAACTTTTGTCGAGCACCTCTCTGAAACCCGATTTATCGAGCATAGCATTATTGTCGGCTTCACACAATTGTTGAACGAAACTTATTTGTCGAATACCCTTCCTTGATTTGTCAGATACAACACTATTGTCGGTTTTGAACATTTGTCGGATGTAACACATCAAATGTCAGTTCAATCACAGATTTTGTCGACTCAACCTTTAACATCACTTCATGATTTCAACTAAGTATAAATTATTGAATAACACATTTACTTAATTTTGGACTTGCACATTTCCAGATTCAACCTTGCAAAGTCTCACAATTTGTCGATTACCAATTTTGTCGAAAACTGGAAATTTGGTAATAACAGGGGGTTCTTAGAGAGTGAGAGCTCAAGGGGGCCTTTCCTTGGTTTATCAGAGTTTTTGTGTGTTTTTGAGTTATCACTGTATAAAGTGTGAGCAGAGAGGAGATTAGCCCAGAGACCTGTGAAGATAGACCAAAGTCTGAAGGAAAACATAGTCGGCAATCCATTTGCTTTCTTTTTAATTTTAATTTTTGTTTGGAAGAATATTCATGTGCATTCGTTTATTCTGCTGCTTCATTTATAATCTGCGATTGTTAGGACCCTAATGTAGTTGATAACCTGTGCTTAATTTTTAACTCATGGTGTGAAATGTTGATTATCTGTGCTTAATGTTATGAGAATCGTAAATCTGACTAGTAGTTCATTTTCCTTTGTTGTTTGGTTTGCTCGTGGACCTGATTTTGAGGTTTAGGTTTAGTTTGGGTGAAAAAGATACATGATGGCTCAAAGGTGTTCACGCTAGTCAGTTGTATTCAACTATTTTCACTAAAAGAATTTACCTGTGGTCTGTTTCTATGTGAGTTGGTAGTCTCAAGCTTAGGTTTTGCTTTTCAATGAGCATGCAGATACTGTTTTCTCTATTTTTAATCTAGAGATCCATTGTTGTTGGACTTGTTTGTGTATGCTGGTTATGAGTTAAAGTGCTTGGTTAGATACTAACCTTCATGCAATTTCTGTATGGATATTAAAAAATGAATGCTAACATGCAAGCATTGCTTTTGGTTTGAAGGGATGAAATCTAATGATTAATTGTGGTCTGTAATTTGCTTTGAATTGGAATGACCATGGGCAGGGGCAATTGTTTTCTTTGCTATAGGGATGAAATCTAGTGACTAACTCTCATTGGGTTTACTTTTTATGGGATTGTGCATGGCTGGTTGTGGGAATGAGTGTTTGGGGAATTTGGGAATAAGCAATTAGTGGAGTTCTGTTTATCGTTTGCATTTGTTTCTTTGCATATGATCAAGTGTGGGGTACAGATTTCTTGAGTCTTTAATTCTGGTTTAATCTTTTTGAGTCATAGTTCTGATATGCCTACAGATGAATTTGAAATGGTTCTCATGACACATTTTATGTTCTGTCATTAAATTGAGCCATTGGTCGTTTTGAATCATATTGTGAGTGTTTGAGTGCATTTGATGACAGTTTTCTTGTTTGTGATGTGAATCAGATTTTCTATTTTGGTTGTCATGGTTATTTTGGCAGAAAAGTTTCTAAAAGTATTTTGATGTTATGCATGCACTATCATCTAAAAGAGCTTTGAACTCACTTTAAGGATTTTCTATATTTTTCATTGCTCCTCTTTACTATAGATATCCTGTTCTGTTTTCCTTTCCACTGAGTTCATTGTTGATGATTCTTGGCTATTTGAATGTGACCAAATGTTGAATTCACCATGTCAACCAATTCTGGTTACCAAAGGTTTAAGGTTTGGTTTGGTTTGTTCATTGTTGGTGTTGGTTCAATAAAATGCGTGTTCTCCCATCACAGGTTCAAATCATTGGTTCTATTTTGCTTTGGCCTACATTTTCTAGTTTCACTACACCTTGACATTTGATGACATCATGCTTGTTAGTCCATTTTAGTCATTGAAGGTTATGCTTAGACTTTTGGAATTTAATCTTGCTCATATCTATCATTTGGGGCTATTGGGACGATGAACTCACTACTGTCATCTTTCTTAGAGTAAGCTGATTGAAGCGAATAAACTGTCTTTTGGGTGGGTAATAGGTTGATCACTGCTGTCATGTTTCAAGTTGTTATTCCATATCTCTTTTGCATTTGAATTTGCCATTTGATGCCTGATTTATTTAGGGGTTTTGGTGCCGCAATTTTACTTCTTTAGTGACTGTTTTTTTTAATTAGCTTGGGTTGTTCCTTCCTTTGATCTAATATGCTTGGCTATTTGTGTGCAAGTCAGGATTGCAAAAGTAAATGGTTTGGTGATCGAGTCTGTTTACTTTGGAAAGTGAAAGAAAAAAGAAGAAGAGATAAACAAATTGGTTTATATTGAACTCTGTTCATTGCATGAAAGTAAACAAAATGAAAATAAAAGAAATGGGGTCTTCATCAATGTAAAATGAAAGGGACGTGAGGTTATAGGGACGTTTAATTGTTTGTTTTATTTATTTTTATTATTGCATTATTTTATCGCGCTTTAACATTCTTGAGATACTTCGTTCACTTTGCTATTGTTGATTAAGGTATTGACATTCGATTAAAAAAAAAGGGAGAAAAACACTTTCCACAATCACTTGTTATTTGTCATTCTATTTTGACATTAACTACGTTGTAGGATTCTAATGATAGGACAATTAGAAATATGTTGCAACGGTGACTTTTTTTTTATTTTCTTGAGGTAAAGAAATTCTTTATAGTTTTGCAAGGAGCGCTGGCAGGGCTATAAATAATTTCCCACAAAAATCTTATGTCATGATTAATTTCACCAATTTATACATTTTCATCCGACTCATCTCAAATTTAATTTGTGGAATAAGGTTCCAACGACGGGATGTTTAAAATTAACTGTGACGGCAGTGTCATTTTAATTTCCCTGAGGTGAGGAGAAATTTTATAGTTTTGTCAGGAGCGCTAGCGAGTTATAAATAATCTCCAATAAAAGTCACATTTCATTATTAATCTCGTTGCGTTTTAATTTGCCATTTTTTTAACCCTTCACGCCACATTTAAAACTGGCTGATGACAGAAATTAGAAGAGGATCAGGAGTCTGATCAACACTCTTCCCGGTATTCTTGGGGCGTTTATATTGAATTTTGCCAGGAGCGCTGGCAGGGTCTGATTCCCAAAATAAATAAAAATAAATACTTTTCAAAAACAATAAAAACAAAATAACTGTGAACAAATTTACATAACCCATACTTGGTAAAAATGGTGAATAAAAAATTGAAAACCCCTTTTGCGAAAACTATTTCAAAAACCTTTTTCATTGTGAAATCCAATTTCAAAGAACCGTTTTATTTGAAAACATATATTTTCCTGAGAATTCAAATTTTATTTGGAAACACATATTTTCCTGGGAATTTAATTTTTGTTTGAAAACACATATTTTCCTGGGAATTTAATTTTTATTTGAAAGCATATATTTTCCTGGGAATTCAAATTTCAATTCACCATGTTCACTCTTGATAAGTTGTAGGCTTATAATTTGTTCCCCAATAATGGCTACTAAGCCACCCATTCCCTGTCACGATCATCTATCATCTTTGATAACATGCCCGAGAAAATGGGACATAAAAAAAATTATTTTCTTCAAATAATAAATGACCAACCTACCTAACTTAGCAGATAACTTTAGATTAAATAGGTAACCGTTCTCAGAACAGACGGTGTAGGGTACTAATACCTTCCCTACCCGTAATCAAACCCCCGAATCTAAGCTCTTAAGCGCAGACCATTTTCTTAGGTGCCCAATCGCACCATTCCATTTTTTAATGGAAAAATTGATTGGTGGCCACTCCAAAAACCTTTCCTTTCTCCTAAACCCTTTTTGTGAGGTTGCCTAATTTCGTAACGTGATTGATTTTTCCCCTCGGGGACGGTTGTGACAATACTTTCACATTCAATTAATTTCACTTTCATCTTCTCCCAATTTTTTCTCATTTGGGACCATGTTTCTCAAGAGTAACCTCTTCTCTCTCTTTTATTTATTTATTTATTTTTCCAATTCTAGCTCTCTGTTTCTTCTGCCAGTTTTCATCATCTTTGTTTGTTCCTTCCTTTTGCATTCTTATATTTGTGTTTGTGTGTGTGATTTCTTACAGATTGTACAAATTCTTTGTGTATCACAACATTCATTTCAAAATCCAGCGTTTACTTGTGTAAATTTGGGATTTTGGGCTCGGACCTTTCTAGGAAAACCATCATGTTATTTTAATAGTTCTTTTTTTCTTTTTTAAGGATTCTAGTTTAGGATTATGCTACTACGAAAAAATCATAATGTTCTATTTTCGGATCTTTCTATTTTCTAAGCCCAACCATTTATGTTTCATTTTATTTTTATTTTTATTTTATTTTATATTTTCCAATTTTACTAGGTTCTTCTACAGTTAGACCCGTTTCTTAATGAACTCACCAGCATGTTCAAGCGCAGCACTGAGATGGGCTCTGTTTGGGTTATTCTTAAACGATGTGTGTATGTGTGTTTTATTCTTTTTAATGTTGTCTTGTTAATTGGATACAAATTTTGGGTTTATAATTAAGTAAACATCTATTTTGTCCGCATCACATTAGTCCTCCATTTTTAAATATTTCATATTGGTCCTACCTATAATGATATATGCGATATTAAATTGGTTATTTAATGTTACATTTTTATCATCAAATTAGTCTTTAAAATGACATCAAATTACTTCTTGAATGATGAAATTAATAACATTAATTATTTTTGAAGGATCAATTTGATGTCGCTGATAAATAGAGAACCTATGTGATGTCAGATATATCTTTAAAGGATTAAAATGAGTGTTTACTTGTTTATAATATGTATGGCAACTGATTTTTGTTTTTATGCCTATTGTTGTGGCTTTAGCATCCTTGAAGTCTAAACTGCAGAGGAATAAATTGGCAACTACTGGTGAAGCAATTGAGTATAGATGCCTTATCCGTGTCACTGATGGGAAAAAGACTATTTCTACTTCAGTATGTGTCTTATTCTTATCTATTTGGAGCTTGGTATTTTTGCAGCATGCTTTTAGTGAACCCATGTGTTTATACTTCAATGTTTATTGTTTTCAATTGGTAACAACTGTGTATACTGCATAACACACAAAGGGTGCTCCCATAAGGTGAAGCCCAGGGTTCACATCCCCACTCTCCATTATCCCTGCTCGAAAATCTAGGTTTGACTATCAATGAGAAACAATTGTGTATGCTAATAAAAGTGGTTAAGTGGTATTAGTGATAGATGTAAACCTCCAGATGTATGAAATTACAAGTTTTGTAATGGGATGTAATATGTTTTACTAGCTACTTTAGTTTTAGACTTCTAGTCATTGTATAAGTCCTTTGAGTAAGAAAGGAGGTAAAGACTAAAGAGTTATTATACACTGCTAATTGTAGCTAAAACAAAATCCTGAAGATTATATAATCTAGATTAGATTAGTGTAAATATATTAGAGATTATCTTCTGACTAGTTATAGGCATTGAATTCTTAGTCTAACATGTAATTTTACTTTCTTATTTGTGATGGTTAAAGAGCTATTGATTAATATAGACTAATTTAACCTGAAAAGGAATAAGTGAAATACCACTACAACAGAAAATGGCGTTTAAATTCGACACTCAAAACACTTTCAATTCGGCTTCGACAACGGATTATGCTGGGGATAGTATTTTGTTATGACTTTTAAATTCGCGTAAAGAAACTGAATTGGAAAATAATTTTCCAATTTGGTTGTTGTAGTACCGAATCAAGAAGCACGTGATTTTAAATCCTGTTAAACACCAGATTGAAAACTTGACATTAAATTTCATTGTACACAACAGAATTGGAAAACTACAAAAGTCTATAAATTCGGTTAAACACCAGATTGAAAGCTTGACATTAAATTCGGTTGTACACAACCAAATTGAAAAACTACCAATGTCTATAAATCCGGTTAAACACCAGATTTAGAACTTGACATTCAATTCGATTATGAGCAACCGAATTGGTAAAGTGTGTATTTATTTAATTTAAATTCGGGTAACAACCGAATTGCAAAGTGTATAAGCTCATAAGGGTGAAAAATTGTCAGGCAATGTACCGACAAAAACTTGGCTCCAATGTGCCAAATTTGTCGTTTATTATATTTGTCGATGCCTAAGTTGACAATATTGCAGTTCTAGTTATCAATCTTGGAAGGGAACCTCCTCCACTGGGTTCTCACTTTCAAGTGATTAAAGTGTCAGTTGGATCAAAAAGTGTAAAAAGAAGAAGATGATGAAGATGAAGGTGACGATGAACAGAAATGAAAAGTGAAAGCAATTAAAGAAAGCAAGTAAAGCAAATAAAATGAAAATGAAAATGCAGTAAAGAACCTGAAATCAAATTGCATAAAATGAAAGTGGCGTATAAACTTGATTGATCTATTTTCCTTTGAGCGTCACTGGGACTTTAAGAGTGTAGGATGTTTCAAGTTGCAGCCTTTAATACATCGTTCTAAGTAATATTTATAGAGAAAATCCTACATCTAAAATCCTAAAAACCTGCCATTTGTTGGACAGGTGGCTTACATGCAACTAATACATGTTTATTCTTTAATAATAGCCTAAAACTACCAGCAACTGCCATTGAGTCAGCATCAGCAGTTCCTTGATTCTTGGATGCAATTGTCACTTTTGAAATTCAAATTGATAACCAACAGCTCCTGGATAATGATTTTGTCAATGCATCAGCTTTGTCAATAATTCGCAAGTCCCTTTGTCGGTTGATTATATACTTGAACTTTGTCGACTTCATATGTTACTCAAATGCAACTTTTATCGAGCACCTCTCTGAAACCCGATTTGTCGAGCATAGAATTATTGTTGGCTTCACACAATTGTCAAACGAAACTTATTTGTCGAATACCCTTCCTTGATTTGTCGGATACAACATTGTTGTCGGTTTTGAGCATTTGTCGGATGTAACACATCAAATGTCGGTTCAATCACAGATTTTGTCAACTCAACCTTTAACATCACTTCATGATTTCAACTAAGTATAAATTGTCGAATAACACATTTACTCCATTTCGGACTTGCACATTTCCAAATTCAACCTTGCAAAGTCTTACAATTTGTCGATTACCAATTTTGTCGAAAACTGGAAATTTGGTAATAACATATGCCCCCCAATATTTTTCTCTTGACGAGATTGGTGGAAAGAGATAAATATTTTAATCGACAAATCTTTTCGACAAAATATTAATCATCCATTTCGACAATTAACACTTGGCAAAATAATTACACTGCCAAGGCATATGTTACGTTTAGGTTTTTGGGCCTTTTCAAATCGACAAATTTTAAAACCAAATTGAATATTGGCCAATATAAATGTTTTGAAAATAATCCCCAGGATTCATTTTGACAAAACGAATTAACAAATTTCATATAAATGTCAGCTATATAAACCGACACATTTTACTTTGAATTCTAGGTAATTTTTACAAATGTCGATAATTTCAAATAGACAAACTATTGGCCAGATCAATCCGTTCCTAGGAAATAGGAAACACCTTTTCATTTTTTATGGGATTTTAAAATATATTTTGATATTCAAAATTATAACAACTTTATCTAATCCCAATCTTCCTTGAAAAGGATCATCTCATGATGTAACCGCCAACTATGCACGTTTTCTGCTATCACGTCCAAGTGGCAATTTTTGGTTTGCCAACATCTAAAAAATTAAATACAATAAAGGCGGTAACTCATCATTATACCCTTTATAAATTCGAAAAAGGGTTTCTTTTATCCTTTACCCTTTTTAGAAACCTTCTCCGAGTATCTCCACACTTCTTCAAGATTAAACCTTTCTCAAAATCTTCTTTAAACCTTCATCAATGGCGTCTTCATCAAAATTTCAGTCAGCTTCTTCTGCTACCCAAAAAACTGGGTCTTTCTCAACTTCCATTCCACTGGCTTCTTCTTCCGTGGAACCCATTCGCCATGATGATGGTCTCACTGTTCCTGACCCTTTAGTGGAAAACTCAAAGCTCTGGAAAACCCAGGTACTTATACCTTACAAGCTCACACATAGAATAAGTGCTTTCTTAGGTCCTCTTCTTCCTTCTTCTGAAATTTCTGAAACTTCCATCTCGAGTCATTTTCCTTGTCAAGAGGATCAAGAAATCATTGCCTCTAAAAATGTTATTCCCATTTTTATTTTGACCCAAGTAATCGTTTGTTTCGATGTTTTCCACCAAAATCGACAAACCAGTATATAAAATGGCTCGACAGAATTCAATCTGTCAAATCCACCTTTTGGAAAGACAACGGCATTTTTGATGCCATTCAACTTAGTCGGTTTAAAATCAAATTTAACTACCCTATGCTTGGAGCTGCTTTTTGCTTTTGGAACAAAACCACCAATAATTTTCATTTTCCTTATGGGATGATGGGTCCTTCTCTTTTTGACCTTCCTGCCATTGCTGGATTTAAGCCCAATGGCATCCCCATTACACCAGATTTGTCCACCGACAAAACTTTTGACATTGAGGCCGACTCCATGTCCTACAGCCCTTTTATAAAATTTCATTCTCAAACCTCTGGGGATGTAATAGATTCTAAACATGTTGCATTTCTCACTTTTTGGCTTTCTGCACATGTATTTTGTACAAAATCAATTCAAGTGTCAAGAGCTTACTTACCTTTGGCAATTCTACATCATGAAGGTCAGCACTTGGCCTTAGGCCAACTTGTTATTGCTCGTTTATACGAGTCAATCAGTGAAATTGCCGAATCAATGAAAGATTTGACAAAGAAAACAAATCTTGGGGGCCCATTGTGGGTTCTTCAACTTTGGCTTAATGTTATTCTTCTTCCACAACTTTCTACAAAAGCTCCTGACAATCTCCTTTCTAATATTCATGGTATTAAATTATCATTTCTTTTTGCTAAAGAAAAGTCGACATCTTTCATCGACAATTTCAAACATTATTTTGAATTTTTTCATTCTTTATCTGCCCTTTTGCCCAGAGATCTGTCGGTCCAAAATGGTTTACCCGAAACACAAGCTGAAAACAATGATATTTGGTCAAACATGCTTTGTCAACAAATTTTCACTTGTGGTCTACCGGGTAGTGGTGACTTAAGCATTACTCTCCATCTTCCAAACACCATTGCCCGACAAATAGGTTTTTCTCAAGCATTACCGGCCCCCATTTCCTTAAATTCGACATATAGGCTATGTGATACCGTTCTCCACAATTTGATGTCATTCCAAAACTTGTCAAGAGAAACACCAAATTTCGTCAGCAGTTTATCCCTCGAGAATTTCGACTAAATTATTATGTAACTCAATCTTTTGTCGAATGGTGGGATAATTACTACAAACCGCTTCACCACCAACTCAAGGATTGCTTTGACAAATTGCTTGATCAATTTACTCATACCAGGCAGACTGGGAATCCAGCAAAGAAATCCAAAGGTATGCATTTATGAGAAATTCAAGCATTTGAAAAATATTTCAAGGTTAAATGGAATCCCAAATATCCCAAATCAGTTGTTCGTGAAGTTGAACTTGTACTTAAGAAAAAACGAGAAGCACACGAGAGTAGGTGCTCATTAGCATACCATAAAGCTTGGCTTGTCAACAAAAAGTCGACCCCAAACACTATCTCAAACCTTTTCGTCCAAAACCAATCTCTCTTCCAAATGCTCCATTCGGATTGGCTGACATTTATCCAGACCCAGCAAGAGGTGCCTTGGATGTTTTTATCGACAAAAAAGAATGAATAGAATTTGTCAGATACTTATACCCATATGAACTTCGTTTTGTCGAATACTATCCTCGAATAGTTCGTTATCCACCACATGGTAAAAATATTTTCTTACAATATTCTTTTTATCAACCATTATATTCTGACATTTTTTTCCTTTTGTTTTTCAGTTTCTGAATCAACCCCTATAATGTAAGCTCCTGAGTCGACAATTCCTACTTCTGTTAGGAATGAAGAAGAAGAAGAAAAAGAAGAGGAGGAAATTGTAACTCCTCAAAAGAAAAGAGACAGGTCCACTGCCAAACCTGTAAAAGGCCGAGGCCAGAGTTCCGAAGCCCCAAAAAGCCGGAAAAGGATCAAGACTTTTGGCCAACAATCTGCAAAGGCTACTGAAAGCCAAAAAGTATGTTTAACATTTTATTTTGTCAATGGACTTTTATACTTTGTCGATTAACTCTTCATACTATATTCTAACATCTCTTTGTTCTCTTATCGGAAAAGCAAAAAGACTGAGGAGATTCCAACCAAAACTCCTTCTCCTCCAACTTCTCAGACCGACAAAATAAAGAACAAGAAGCCGAATCTGAAAATGTCGGTCTATCTGTCGAGCCTTTTCAAAACCCAAATATCTTGGACCTGACAATTGAAGAGTTCACTCCTGTTCCCGACAAAGGAAAGGCTCCAATGGAGATCGACATACCTGAATTCGGCTTTTCAGATGATGAAGACCCCTTCGCTGAGGTGGAGAGCATTTTGTCAGGAAGTCATCGTTCTTCTCCAAAATCCATTAAGTCAGTCTCACTCGGCAATACCTCTGTCAAGGAAGCACTCTACAATTCATAGTGTTTATTGCAGAATCCTCTTGACTCTCTCACTACTGATCCAGAATTATGTCAACAGCTCCAACTTGCGCTTGCTTGCCTAGATGAGTGTGATGATGACTTGCCTGAGGAAATGGTTCAATTGGTCGACAAAATGAAGACCACAATTCCAAACCTCCTTGAACATTATCCTTCAGCCCAACAAATTGTCAACAAGCACCTTGGGCATCTTGATGAAAAAGATACTATTTCCAAGACCACAAGTGATGCCAAGCAACGACATATCCTTCTAATTAATGAGATTGTCGAAGACAAGGCCGAGGTCGACAAAATCAATGCTGAAATTGCCGAGGTCAAACAAAAGTTAGAAGGCCTTGTCAAGAAGCAAGAAGAGTTGTCCTCAACTTTACAGAGTCATGAGGAAGAGAAAAAGAAACTAAGAGAAGAAGGCCGACAATTGGTTCGAAAGAGCAAAGAAATTGTTTCGGCCATTGAGAACTCTGAACCATATTACAAAGCCGCTTTAACTAAGCAGGCTAAAATGAATGAGAACTGGGAAGAGTTCAGAAATCATTTGGCCGACAACATTCAGAAACTCATGTAATCTTTGAAAATGTCGGTCTCTTTTGTTATTTTGAATTTTGTCGGTTTCTTTTACCGACATTTTTTTATATTTGAACTTTGTTAATTTTTTAATATAGTATTCTGGAAATGTCGGCCATTTTAGGCCGACAATTTAATGACAATTATCGTATTCGTACTTCACGCATTGTCGGTTTATAAGCTTTCAAATACTTCCCATTTATTGCTTTTATTTTCTGTTTGGAATCGACATCAACTACTTCATAAGCATTTCCTGAAAACACTTTTGTTACTTCAAAAGGTCCCTCCCAATTTGGGGTCCATTTTCCATATGTCCGACATTTTCTACCAATTGGCAAAATGACTTTCCAAACTAAGTCACCAACTGAAAATGTTTTAAATTTAACTCGACGATCATAAAATCGGGCAACTTTTTCTTTTTGTCGAATAAGATTTTCAAGTGCTGTTATACGCTCATCATCTAATTGATTTAACTCATCATACATCAAATTCCAATAATCATCAACTGACAAATCATTTTGTCGTTGTAATCTAATCGTTTGAATATTAATCTCAATTGGAAATACGACATCATGACCACAAACCAATTTTTAAGGAGTTGTTCCTGTTGACTCCCTTGGTGAATTCCTATATGCCCATAAAATTTGTTCAAGAGTATTATGCCAATTCTTTGGCTGTCGGCCAATATGCTTCTTAATTAATCCAATAATAATTTTATTGGCAACTTCAACTTGTCCATTGGCCTGGGCATAATAAGGTGTCGAAGTCAATAATTTATATTTCTTGTATCAACATATTCGACAACATTCCTACCAGTAAAAACTGTTCCTTGATCAGTTGTCAAAGATTGTGGTATTCCATACCGACAATAATCTTGTTTTCGACAAAATCAATAATCTCTTGTTGTGTTACTTCTTTTAATGCCACTGCTTCCACCCATTTGGTGAAATAATCAATTGCTACAAGAATATATTTATGTCCTTTCGGCGAAAAAGGATGAATTTGGCCGATTAAATCCAAAGCCCACCCTCTAAATGGCCATGGTTTTATTATAGCATGTAATTCACTTGCTAGAAAATGTTGCACCACACCATGCTTTTGACATTCTTCACATGATTTACAAATTGAATACAATCTTTAATCATTGTCGGCCAATAAACTCTTTGTCGATTCAAAATCCATTTCATTTTTCCACCTGTTTGGTGAGCACCACAAAGCCCCTCATGTACTTCAGCAAGGGCCAAATATGCTTCTTGTTCACTTAAACAAGTTAATAAATTATTGTCGACAGACCTCTTATACAAAGTTCCACCCAGCAAAACATACTTCATAGATTTATATTTCAATTTTCTGTGGACATGTTGATTTGGATTTGACAAATAATCAATAATTGGCTTTCGCCAATCTGTCGGATCAACAACTCCTATAACATTAACTTCTCTTTCTTCAAAGGGAAACAATTTCTTTTCAACCTTTATTCATTTCAATAATGTCGATGATGACACCTTATATCCAGAAGCTATTTGAGCCAATTCATTGGCTTCTTCATTATCTTGTCTAGGTACATGTCTAACAATTACTTCATCAAATTCATACAAGAGCCTTGCTGCTTTTAAGAAATATTTCATTAAATGTTTACTGACACATCTATATTCCCTCGACAATTGTTTTATAACCAATTGAGAATCTCCAATAATTTCAACATTTTTCACATTCAACTCAATTAAAATCTTCAAACCAGCAATTAAGGCTTCATATTCTGCCTCATTATTTGAACATTTATATTCAAGATTAAACATAAATTTTGTCGGTTCATCTTTTGGCGACAAAATTAATATTCCAAGACCTACATCATTTTGATGGCAAGAACCATTAAAATATAATTGCCAAGGTTTGATTCCGACAAAATCAACTTCGTCAATTTCAACACTAGGATGTTCTGCTAAAAAGTCAGCTATAACTTGACCTTTCATAGCATTCAAAGGCACATAATGTAAAGAGAATTCTGTCAAACCAAGGGTCCAACGTCCAATTCTCCCATGTACTATTGGCTTAGATAACATGTACTTAATTACATCAGTCTTCGACAGTACATATACTTCTGTCGGCATAATATAATATTTCAATTTGGTACATGAATAATATAAAGCCAAACAAAGCTTTTCAATAGCACTATATCTACGTTCAGCTTCATTTAAAACTCGACTAAGGTAGTAAACGGCTCTTTCAACTTTGTTCTCATCTTCTTGAGCCAGCATACTTCCTATTGTCTCATTAGAAGCTGAAATATACAACTTCAAAGGACGTCCAGAAACCGGTGGAGTCATCACTGGAGGATTTGTCAAATACTCCTTAATTTTGTCGAATGCCTCTTGGTGTTCAGCTTCCCATATAAACTCCTCTTTTTCTTTCAATTTCAACAAAGGAGCAAACACTCTGACCTTGCCTGACAAATTTGAAATAAAACGTCGCAAGAAATTGATCTTGCCAAGGAATGATTGTAATTCCTTTTTATTTGTCGGCGGTAAGGCTTCCAAAATTGTCTTTGTCTTGTTTTTGTCAACCTCAATTCCCTTTTTATGCACAAGGAATCCGAGGAAATTTCCTGCAGCAACTCCAAAAGTACATTTTAATGGATTCATTTTTAAACCATGTTTTCTCATCCTATCAAAAGATTGTCTTAAATTGACTAAATAAGAATCATGGGATTCAGATTTAACTACAACATCATCAATATAAACTTCTAAAAAATTGTCTATCATGTCATGAAAAATAGTATTCATAGCTCTTTGATATGTAGCACCTGCATTCTTTAAACCACAAGGCATTACAACCCATTCATACGTACCTATAGCACCTGGACATCTAAATGCAGTTTTAGGCACATCATCCTCTGCTATAAAAATTTGATTATATCCAGAATGTCCATCCATAAAGCTTAAAATTTCATGACATGATGCTGAATCTACTAACATGTCAGCAATAGGCATAGGATATTCATCTTTAGGTGTTGCAGTATTTAAATTTCTAAAATCAATGCAAACTCTAAGTTTCCCATTTTTATTGACAACAGGAACAGCATTAGATAACTAATCGACATACCTGGTGGTCCTGATAAATTTTTCCTTTAAAAGTTTTTCAACTTCTTCTTTAATCTTCAACACCACCTCTGGTACAAATCTCCTTGGACTTTGCTTTACAGGTCGACAACCTTGTTTCATTGGCAATCTGTGCTCCACCAAATTTCTACTTAAACCTAGCATTTCATGGTAATCCCATGCAAAACAGTCTTTATACTCTTTAAGCAATGCTATAAGAGCACTTCTGAAATTGTCCGACAATAATTTACTGATAAATGTTGATCTTTTATCATTATCATCACCCAAATTGATCTCTTCCAAAGGATCTTGGACTTCGGTCTTCTTAGTATTATCTTTTAACGGTGAATCTTCAAATCCTAAAGGTTCAACATCATAAACGCAGTCTGGTACTGTGCTTGATGCTGCACAGACCAAATTGTTGGCTAAGTAAGCTGACAATCAAGCCAGTTGGCTCGACAAACTCATTCTAACTCATCTGATGGCCGACAAAAAGCGGCCTTTGGAACAAGATGAATGCCATTGCAATCCATAACACATACCTCCAAATATTCCTTGTCAAAAGATTCATCAATCTTCATTGGTTTAAGTTGAGGGTTATAAATCTTGTAATCAACATGACATTGTTGCATATAACATGGACTATCATCAGCTTCAATACTTTCGACAAAACCATCATCATTCCATAATGTCATTTTCTGGTGAAGTGTTGATGGAATTGCTCCAACAGCATGAATCCAGTCCCTTCCCAACAATAAATTGTAACTTGCTCTTGAGGGCACAACAACAAATAAAGTTGGTCTTTTAATAGTTCCCACTTGAATGGTTTGTTAGAATTTTTTCTTATAATTCTTGTGGGCTACAATCAATGGTTGTTTTTTGGTTTGTGAAAAACGGGCTGATCTTATGACCCATTTGATGATGCTTAAGCCCGCTAATATAGTGATCTGTTTGTAATGGGCTATAGGCACCTAATAATGATCTTTGTGGGTATCAGTGTAGGCCTTAACCCATAAGCCCATGATGGGGGTGCCTAGGGTTAGTGTATATTCTTTGGCTAGGTCCCCTTTGTCGTCACAGATATTATTATCAGTTGCTCCACGGCTTGCCCCATCGATAGTCGTGGATTGAAGAGTGCGTGAACAGGCAAGGGAAGACTTGGTTTTTCGATTTCAGGGACTTGGTGTTGACAAGGCAATTCCCAATTTTGGTGATCATGTCTTCAACAAGTAAGTACATAATCGGTGTTCTAATTTCATATAATATGACATGTGAATGTTCGATTTATTCAAATGTTCGATTTATTCTAATATTTGGTATCAGAGCCATGATTATATGATTTAGGACCTGATTATTAAACATGATCTTTATTATTTAATTATTTTATGGTTCCAATTTTGGTGATTTTCGTTTTTTATTATGTGTGTTTTTTCAAACCATAATATGCGAGAAATTGGAACCTAAAACCTTAGGGCTATTGTAGAGCATGATGATACGAATCTATAGACACCAATTTCATTAATTTTCGTTCATTGTAGAGAGAGAATTTCGAAAAATACAGTGGCGTTGGGGTTCTTGTGACATGGGTTTTTAGAGCTGAAAATTGCATGAATTTATTGTTACAAATTGGGGCTTTTATGCTAGAATGATTAGGAATTTTATTGTGAGTAAAACCCATGCGAAATCGTGGAGAAAAGAGCTTGATTCGAGCATCCATGGCTGCTGGATTGCGCGACCCGCGCGCGACACGTTTCTGGTCGCGGGTCGACCCAGCTGGAGGTTAAAGATGCTGTCAGCATCCTGCGCAACACCCACTCTCGGCCTACGGAGAGTGAGGGAGAGTGTGGAAGCTACAGGTGTCGGTTTTCAATGCCGTTTTTTGCGTTGTGCTGTACTCTCAATGCTTGTATTTTCTATATAATTTTCAGAATTTTTCCTCTGCACTAAATATTTTTTATAAAAAAATAATACATTAAATTGATTATTTAATTATTTTTCCGGGTGAAATTAAATTAAAAAAATATGTTGGAAAAATAATTTGCCATATTCTGAATTTTATGGTGATATTCACTCTCCCTAGATGGTTGTACATGATTATGTACTATTTTTTTTTTATATACATGCTTTTAATAAGCCTGCTTGTTGTGTTATATGTTGTTATTAAACTGTTTAAGTGCAAAACATGTTGGGAATGCTGTTAATATTAATACATGACCAGTATGGGTGCTTTTTTTTTGGTGATGTACCTCTTGTGGACTGAGTCATGATTTGGGCAAGAAAGAAGTGATTCCTATGCAAGAGTTTTCATGCATTGCTATAGGTTGTTACCACCAAAGTGGGACCGCTTATATCAGTTCATGGAAATTTCTTTGTAATTTGAGGAATGCTTTTGATCATTGCACGTAATTACCTGCCCAAAGGGAGTTATTGTGTGTTATGATTGGAAGTTCATTGGGGGTGGAGTTATTGGAGAATGCATTGGGCTAAGGGATTGATCCACCCAAAGGGGACAATTTTCTGAACTCAGTGTATGCTCATGGATTAACCCATCTGAGATTTTGACCTTGGTTATGACCTTGGTTTGTACATTCTGCCCAAAGGAGAATGTACTATTATATAGGCCTTGTTGTGATAGCTTGTTTTATTTTGAGTTATATCTTGCCTTATTATATATTCTAATGCATTCATGTTTTGTCTTAGCAGTGACTTTTTCCATGAATAATTGTTCTGCTTCAATTGAAATTTTGACTGGCTCAAACTACAACAAATGGAAGCAAGACTTGGATTTCTCTTTAGGAATTGCTGATCTTGATTTTGCTTTACGTGAGAAAAAGCCTGAAGTCAATGCAAAGAGCACACCTGAACAGAAAGAACTTTTAGCTAAGTGGGAGAGATCTAATCGATTGAGTTTGATTGCTATTAAGAGGACTATCTCTGAGCATCTTCTTAGTGGCTTGCCTGAAAAAGGAAGTGCTAAAGAATTCCTTACTGCACTAGGAGAGAGGTACCAAATATCTGATAATGCTGAGTCCGAATGTCTAATGAAACAGTTAATGGACATGAGGTATGACAACAATGGGGGTGTAAGGGAATTTATTCTGAAAATGGTTCATATCCAAACCAAGCTGAAATCCCATGATATTGACCTGAATGAAAAGTTCATTGTTTCACATGCCTTGAATTACTTGTCTGCTGACTTCTCACAAATTAAAACAGCCCACAATACCATTGGTGAGAAATGGACCATTAATGACCTTATTACTAAGTGTGTTGCTGAGCAAGAGAAGCTCAAGAAAGAAAAAAATGACCTAGCCTTACTATCCACTCATGGCAAACCCTTTTCTGGCAAGGGTAATTGGAAACATAAGAAAAATACTTCTAGTGCTCCTCATAAAAATTAGGACTCTAGGAAACAGGGTAGTGGTCAGCACAACTTTGTAGGAGGTCCTAAGCCAGCTCCTTTTAAGAAAAATATTTGGTGTTTCTGGTGTAAAAGTAAGGGGCATAAGAAAGCTCATTGTGGTAAGTTCAAAGCTTGGCTAGAGAGCAAGCAGAAATCTGAAGGTAATAATTTAGCTCTTGTCTGTTTTGAGTCTAATTTAGTTGATGTCCCTATTGATTCTTGGTGGCTTGATAATGGTTCTACAACCCATATTGCTGTGTCTTTACAGGGTTTCAAAAATCTGAGGGAACCAAACCTGAGGGAAAGCAAACTCAGGGTAGGAAATGATCTTGAAGTCGTTGTGGAGTCAGTGGGAGATGTCAGCTTAGTTTTAGGATCTGGATTTGAACTTGTTTTAAAAGACACTTTCTATGTACCTTCCTTTAGAAGGAATTTGATTTCTGTTTCCTGTTTGGATAAAGTTGGTTTTAGTTTTGCTTTTGGTGATGGAAAAATAAATCTGATGTTGAACTCCCAACTTATTGGTTATGGATATCTAATGGATGGTTTATATAAATTGTCTTTGGCTTCTGATAATGTTTCTTCATCCTTGATTGTTGAGAATACTGTTGCTAAAAGGTCTAAAACCAAGGAAAATTCCTTTTTGTTGTGGCACAAGTGCTTAGGTCATATTTCTAGGGAAAAAGTTGAAAGATTGACTAAAGATGACATTTTACCTTCCTTAGATTTTGATGATTTGGGAACTTGTGTGGATTGCATTAGAGGAAAATTTACTAAGACCAAAAAGAAAGGTGCAACTAGAAGTTCCAGTCTTTTAGAAATAATTCATACAGACATTAGTGGACCCCTTTCTCCTACAATTTGTGGTAATAGATACTTTATTACTTTCATTGATGACTTTTCCCGATATGGCTACCTTTATTTGATTAAAGAAAAATCGGGAAGCGCTTGAAAAGTTTAAAGTTCTTAAAACTGAAGTGGAAAAGCAATTGGGAAAAGTGATCAAGATTGTAAGGTCTGACCGTGGTGGAGAGTATTATGGTAAATATGATGCTACAGGGCAACATATGGGACCATTTGCTAAATACTTGCAGGATTGTGGAATAGTTCCACAATACACCATGCCTGGTAGTCCTGAACAAAATGGTGTGGCCGAAAGGCGTAATCGCACACTTAAAGATATGATGAGGAGCATGATGAGTAGATGTAACTTGCCAGAATTTCTGTGGGGTGAGGCCTTGAAAACAGCCCTTTACATTCTTAACAGAGTTCCCAGTAAATCCGTCCCGAAAACACCTTTTGAACTTTGGACAGGAAGAAAACCCAGTTTGAACCATCTTCGCGTTTGGGGTTGCCCAGCAGAAGTTAAAATTTATAATCCCTTGGAGAAAAAGATAGACCCCAAAACTAGTCGTTGCTTTTTCATTGGATATCCGGATCGTGCTAAAGGATATAGGTTCTTTTGTCCTGGTAGAGGTACTAGAATTGTGGAGTCTATGCATGCTAAATTCTTGGAGCTTGATGTGGCAGACCCTGTTGTTCTATCTGATGGGACTGATGTTCCTTTGCCTAAAACCGTTTCTTTGCCTTTGCCTGGTCCTGATAACATCATTTCATCTATTGTTCCTGTTGAAACTATTGTTCCGGTTGAGGATATGGTTGATTCTCAAGTTGAAAATGTGACTGATCCTTCTGCTATGGTTGAGGTTCCACAACCTACTGAGCCAACTGAGCAAATTCCTTTGAGGAGGTCGGTTAGACAGAAGCGACCTGCTATTACTGATGACTTTATGGTCTATCTTAGTGAGGATGCTTATGATATTGGGGATGTTGTTGATCCCAAGAATTATCAAGAAGCTGTTTCATGTCCTCAGTCTACAATGTGGATACATGCGATGAATGAGGAAATGCAGTCTATGGTCAACAATGGTGTATGGTAGCTTGTTGAGTTGCCTGAAAATTGTAAGGCAATTGGTTGCAAATGGGTATTCAAAACGAAGAAGGATTCAAAGGGTAAAATTGAAAGATTTAAAGCCAGGCTAGTGGCTAAGGGCTTCACTCAAAAAGAGGGCATTGACTTTAATGAGACTTTTTCACCTGTGTCAACTAAGGATTCCTTTAGGGTCATTATGGCACTTATAGCTCATTTTGATTTGGAATTGTACCAAATGGATGTCAAGACAGCTTTCCTGAATGGAGATCTGAGTGAAGTAGTATACATGCAACAACCTGAGGGTTTTCAGATTGATGGTAATGAACACTTGGTTTGTAGATTGAAAAGGTCAATTTATGGTTTGAAGCAAGCTTCTAGGCAGTGGTACTTGAAATTTGATGAAGTGGTAACTTCTTTAGGCTTTGAAGAAAATAAAGTTGATCAGTGTATATACCTTAAGGTCAGTGGAAGCAAATTCATTTTCCTTGTGCTATATGTGGATGACATATTACTTGCTTGTAATGACCTTGGCATGCTTCATGAGACCAAACAGATGTTAACTAGATTCTTTGACATGAAGGATCTTGGTGAGGCTTCTTTTGTGTTGGGAATTGAAATCCACAGGGATAGATCGCATGGTATGCTTGGGTTATCCCAAAAGGATTATATTGATAGAGTGTTGGAGAGATTTAATATGCAGAATTGTAAACCTCGGATGTTCCAAATACTAAAGGTGACAGATTTAACAAGGATCAATGTCCTAAGAATGAAGTTGAGCGAGCAGAGATGAATGATAGACCTTTTGGGAGTGCTTTAGGCAACCTTATGTATGCTCAGGTGTGCACCAGGCCTGATATTGCTTTCATAGTTGGCGTTTTGGGTAGATACCAGTCTAATCCTGGGAATGATCATTGGATAGCCGCTTAAGAAAGTGATGAGGTACTTGCAAAGAACCAAAGAGTATATGCTTGTATATAGGAGAGTTGACAACTTGGAGATAGTGGGGTACACAAATTCGTATCTTGTCGGTGCCCCGAATGATAGGAAATCGACTTACGGATACATTTTTATGTTGGTTGGAGGTGCGATCTCTTGGAAGAGTAAGAAACAGACTCGTTGCCTCTTCTACTATGCAAAGTAATTTATTGCTTGTTTTGTCTTGCTACTCATGCTGTTTGGTTGAGGAATTTGGTGACAGGACTTCGTATTGTGGATTCCATTGCTAGGCCACTGAGGATTTTCTGTGATAACAGTGCTGCAGTGTTTTACACTAAAAATAATAAAACTACTAATGGTTCTAAGCACTTGGATTTAAAGTACTTGACTGTCAGAGATCTTGTGAAAGATAGTGTCATAGTGGTTGAGCATATCGACACAGATTCCATGCTAGCAAATCCCTTAACCAAGGGACTCAGGCCCGTGGTTTTTAAAAGACACGTTAAGAACATGGGCATTGTGAGTTCTTTTAATGTGCTTGGTTAGTGGGAGCTTGAGTTTTATTTACTTGTTTTTATGTCAGATATTTTATTTTGGACACCTTTTATGTTGTTTACCATTTGACTTTGAGAAATTAATGATGAATTGAATTTTATTGTTATATACCTTTGTATATGTATGTCAAATGGAAAATTTTGAAGCTCGGTGTCATTGGGACCACTATGCCCGTGGTTGACTCCGTGTTGGAGCTGAGGCATGATGGTTTTTTGATGAACCATGTAGTTTCTCTGGCTTTCAGGCATTTGAGAGAAATTGAGGACTGACAAAGAAAATGAAAGTATGGCTGTTGGATCACACTGGCATGTCATTTTCTTGCTACACTCCACACTGATGACTAGTTGACGGAGTAGGTAATATTTGTAACTATGGAAGGTCTTATATCAATAAAGGATATGACTACCGCCATAATTCGATATTACTTGGCTTTTGTTGGATGGAGTCTTAATTAGGTGTTGCATCTTGGGATCATATGTTTTGTGGCCACATTAAGAACATGTCATTAGCCCGAGAGTCATTTTCGAAAATGTTTTCTACAAATTAAAATTACACAATTGATTTTGCCCAAGTGGGAGAATGTTAGAATTTTTTCTTATAATTCTTGTGGGCTACAACCAATTGTAGTTTTTTGGTTTGTGAAAAACAGGCTGATGTTATGACCCATTTGATGATGCTTAAGGCCGCTAATATAGTGATCTATTTGTAATGGGCTATAGGCACCTAATAATGATCTATGTGGGTATCAGTGTAGGCCTTAACCCATAGGCCCATGATGGGGGTGCCTAGGGTTAGTGTATATTCTTTGGCTAGGTCCCCTTTGTTGTCACAGATATTATTATCAGTTGCTCCACGGCTTGCCCCATCGATAGCTGTGATTGAAGAGTGCGTGAACAGGCAAGGGAAGACTTGGTTTTTCGATTTCAGGGACTTGGTTTTGACAAGGCAATTCCTAATTTTGGTGATCATGTCTTCAACAAGTAAGTACATAATCGGTGTTCTAATTTCATATAATATGACATGTGAATGTTCGATTTATTCGAATGTTCGATTTATTCTAATATGGTTAGCATGGTAACCCCATCAGATGGAGAAGTCCTGCCATTAAAGTCAGTAACAACCATATTAGTAGGAATTAAATCAAATTCAGATTTACCTAGCTTTTGAAGACATTTCTGGGCACTAGGTTGACAGCAGCACCACCATCGACAAGTACACGATTTGTTGGAATGCCCTCGACAATTGCTCGAATATGCAGTGGTCTCAAATGTTCTTTCATTGCTTCAGTTGGTCTGTTGAATTGAGCCATGAAATCATAAACAGTCAACATGTCGGTTTCAAATGTCGATACTGTCCATTCAAGGTTGTTATCGACAAAATCTTCTTCAGAAATTTCCCAAAATTCGCTTCGCTTTAAATTCAACTGGTAAAATCGACACCAGATTAACATCCATATTGGTCAAAATATTGTCGATTTCATCATCCAAGCCATCAAAATTGTCGAGATCATCAATATCAGTACTTTCATCTGTCGACAAAATGACTTATTTGCCTTTTCCACTTGTTTCAGTAACATGCTTATCAGTTCCTTGAATAGTATCATCAATGATCAACGAAGCCATTTTCTTTGGGTGTTCAGTCACCTTAGTTTTACCCTTGTTATCCTTGACAATTTGCTAAGAACCTTCGCAGCTCTCATTTGCTCGCCCTAATTCTTTGCATTCTTCTCTTTTGAGTTTTTGTCATGGTATACCTGGGGTAAGAAGTTCCAGCCTGATTCTATCAAACCCGTATGTTTGTTTTATGATACGCTAGAAATCACAAGAAGATTCCTATACCATTGATTTTGCCTGTGGAAGAATCTAGGAATATATGGTCGATTTAAATGATTGAAAATTTTGCACCCATTAATTATGAGGAACATTTGCCGGTGGAGTTCTTGTACGTCCATAATTTTTCATATTTTTCGGAGCTTCGACAACCACAACAGAGTGTTGCTTAGGAGCTGACATTTCCTTCTTAAGCATTTTGTCGGCTTCCTGCTTGTCGCCTTTGGCTTCTTCAAAGACGATCGCCACTACTTCATCATAAACAACATTGCATCTTAGACAAAGTTTCACTTTTCCTTTGTCTTTCTTACGTTTGACAAATTGAGCCAAAGTCTCTCCTTCTCGAGGATAAACATCATCAGCTTCAGTTGTGTCGATTCCCAAATTTTTGTCTTCCTCAGAAATATTCAGCATATTCACCTGCATACATAAAGGTTCGACAAAATTTGAGTTAACTTCAAATGGATCCTTATCCACTTTCATGTCAGCTTGGGCTTTGTCAGCGAACTTCAGACGTCTGTCTTTAATGCCCTTTTGAATAAGATCCCTGAAACGAACACAATTGTTAGTATTATGTTCATAAGAATTATGAAATTTATAATACTTTTTATCCTTAACTTCATCCAAAGTAGGAATTTTATGTCCATCCGGCAATTTTATCTATTTGTCTTTCAATAACAAATCAAAAATTTGATCTGCTTTTGTTATGTCAAAGGCATAATTCTTTTTATTGACATAATTCATTTTTTTCTTAGCCCTGACAGGTTTCGAAGCTTGACAAACATATGGTTGTCTAGATTGTAATTCTGCGACATTTATCTCATTTTCGACATATGCAATTTTATCCTTTCTGACAAATTTCCTAAATTTTTCTTTCTCATCTTTGAGTTGCTCAATTTGTCGAACTCTATCAGCCAATTGGGCCATATCAAGAAATTGTTGACTAATCAACTTTTTCCTTATAGAATAGTCAAGTCCACTTGCAGCAATCTTGACAATTTCATGTTCAGGAATAGGTGTAAAACACCTACTTTTTATTTGTCAAAATCTATTCAAATACTCATCCACCGACTCATTAACCATTCTTTTGATATTGAATAAGTCAGTAATACTTACTTTCATCTCCCCTCTAAAAAATTGGCCATGAAACAATCGTTCTAACTGAATTCATGAATGAACTGAATTTGGAGGGAGAGTAGAATACCAAGAAAAAGCATTCTTGGTTAAGGAACTAGGAAAATATCTCATTTTAAGATATTCATTTGTTGCTATTTCTCCCAGTTCCATTGTGTACCTAGCAATGTGTTCGACAGTTGACTCTCCATCTTCACCAAATAATTTTGTCAATTTTGGTATTTTCACACCTCTTGGTAATTCAATTTGCTGAATCCATTCAGGAAAAGCTGACACAAAATGTGGCTGATTTGCATAGCCGACATTAAAACCAAACCAATTAAGGATTTGTTCAACAACATTGTTCAAATTTAGATTCACAACTTAATGTCCCCCAACATTATTTTGTCAGAATATCCTATGGGCATCATTGTCAGCAATGTTATTCAAATTTGGATTGACAAATTGTTGCCCCCCAACATTATTTTGTCGGTAGAATCTGTGGGCATCATTGTCAACAACATTATTCAAATTTGGATTGACAAATTGTTGCCCCCCAACATTATTTTGTTGGTAAAGTCTGTGAGCATCATTGCCAACCCTTTGTTGATTTTCATCTTAGTTTCTTCCCAAGATTCTGACATTTCCATATTGTAACTCAGGTTGACGATTTTGATTATGAGAAGGTTCTGCTCCTCCAATGTGGTGTACAATTGGATCGTCAAAGGCTCTTCACTTTCCTAAAGCACTGGCTAATCTACCAACTTGTCGAGCCAATAAATTACAAGTATGATTTGTAGTTTCAATCAATGGCGAGATGACAGTATTCATCTGTTGTGTTATCATAAGTGCCATATCATGATTACTTTCATCCATTTGTTGACGAACAACAGCCAAATTATTTAAAGTTGGCCTTAAACTTGTCTCCGTCATTTCCCTAGACATTACAGGAAACGTTGGTCCTCTTGAAGTCCCCAAATTCAACCTTTCAAGTCCAGGTGTTTGACTACTAGTTCCTGGAGCAAATTGTCTATTATATTGGTTTATTACACTCATGGTCGCCAAATATTGGTCCATATTAGGAGTAGCCATTTCTCGTAACAGTTGATGTAATAAAGTGGAGACAATCGGAGTTGTATTCATATAGCTCATTGACGTTGTTCCCATAATGGGTTGCGTCATTGTTTGTGGAGTAAATCCTGGTGGTAAGCCATACATTGGCACAAACCTGGAATTTCCACCATTCACATTCCTCAAATTATTATTTGGCACTATAGTTTGAGGATTTGTCATTACAACTTCTTGACCGTTGCTTCTAACAGCCTCAACATTAGTATTAATTGCATTGACATTACTACCATTGCTATTATCATTAGCCTCATTTACATTATCATGAAGCTGTTCACTTGAAGAAGAATTATTTCCAGACATTCGTGGAACTCTTGTACCACTTCTTAATTGCATGAAAATATAGGACACTATTTAAATCACCAAATGTCCCATCGGGCATGCCATTTTGTTAAGGGTGAAAAATTGTCAGGCAATGTACTGACAAAAACTTGGCTCCAAAGTGCCAAATTTGTCGGTGCCTAAGTTGACAATATTGCAGTTCCAGTTATCAATCTTGGAAGGGAACCTCCTCCACTGGGTTCTCACTTTCAAGTGATTAAAGTGTCAATTTGATCAAAATATGTAAAAAGAAGATGAAGATGACGATGAACAGAAATGAAAAATTAAAGCAATTAAAGAAAGCAAGTAAAGCAAATAAAATGAAAATGAAATAAAGAACCTGAAATCAAATTGCATAAAATGAAAGTGGCGTATAAACATGATTGATCCGTGTATCCTTTGAGCGCTGTCACTGACTTTAGGAGTGTAGGATGTTTCAAGTTGCAGCCTTTAATACATCGTTCTAAGTAATATTTATAGAGAAAATCCTACATCTAAAATCCTAAAAACCTGCCATTTGTTGGACAAGTGGCTTACATGCAACTAATACATGTTTATTCTTTAATAATAGCCTAAAACTACCAAAGAATCGCCATTGAGTCAAGATCGCTAGCCCATGATTCTTGGATGCAACCGCCACTTTTGAAATTCAAATTGATAACCAACAGCTCCTAGATAATGATTTTGTCGATGCATCAGCTTTGTCAATAATTCGCAAGTCCCTTTGTCGGTTGGGTATATACTCGAACTTTGTCGACTTCATATGTTACTCAAATGCAACTTTTATCGAGCACCTCTCTGAAACCCGATTTGTCGAAAGCATAACATTATTGTCGGCTTCACACAATTGTCGAACGAAACTTATTTGTCAAATACCCTTCCTTAATTTGTTTAATACAAAGACTGGTTTTGAGCATTTGTCGAATGTAACACATTAAATGCTCGGTTCAATCACGCATTTTGTCGACTCAACCTTTAACATCACTTCATGATTTCAACTAAGTATAAATTATCAAATAACACATTTACTCCATTTCGCACTCTGCACATTTGCATTCAACCTTGCATAGTCTTTCTATTTGTCGATTATCAATTTTGTCAAAATCGGAAATTTGGTAATAACAATAACATATCCTTTTTAACAAGGAAGGTCTATAAACCATTACTAATTTTATATTTACAATTTCCATAACCAAAACTCGTATAACATTGAATTCAAAGATAAATGAATGTATTCATGTACATAATATTCACATTTACAAAGTTAATTGACACTGCCAATGTAAATAATATCAACATAACAATTGTTCCTATAAAACACTGCTTATGTAAATAATTTTCGTAAAAACAAAAATCATCACATCTCCTCATTCTTATTCTTATTCGATGATGCAAATAGAACAGATGCATACCTATTCAAGTCAGATCTCCTTTATCTCTTCTTTTGTAAAAGTATTTGCTTCAAAACTAAGTCAAGCAAAAAGAAATAAGATCAAGTTCAGAATTTTGGTACAAGTAAAAACAGAATCCACATCCATGTATAAAAATTAAAACTTACTTTCTGTTTCATTGTTTTCATCTTGTTCGTTATGATGTCTCTCATATATTTCAAGAAATAAAAATATTGTGAGAAACATAATAATATAATTTACATTATTAATGTTCTTAGAAAGTATGTAAAACATTAAAAATCTATTTACCACATAAAAACCCGAACGTCATCCTAAAGAATGGGTTGTATCATCCAAGAGAGTCATGGGTGGACTTTTGGTTTTTCAACCAACCCTTTTAATAAAGCAAGAGGTTCTTCTGCAGCTTGTTTTTCATGTAATGAAAAACTTGTTGGAGATGGTGTTTTTTTTTTGTTTCCGTTTCCCCCCAACAATGATTGGGTCCTCTGTAAGATTTTTTTGATATGCAAAAGAGGTGACATTTAAATTTATTGAGATGGAAGAACTTAGATTGATACCTTTGTCTCTCATCAAAGCCTTGATATCTAATTTTGGGATATTGGGGTTTGTTTGGGCTAGCACTTCTTGCCACTGCAGAATGCCATATAAAATTGTCTCCATTTGTGATACCTTACTGCACACTGCCCTGTATTCTTCTATGCCGACCGCGTTCCTTTTTCCCCAATACATCGTTGGATTGGACAACGAGCTAGCCAATTGCACGTAATCGCCCACCATGCTCCGGGAGTGCCCAATGCCTCATGCCAATATATCATTCTTTCCGTATGACCGGAAAGAACCTAAACTTTGCTTTTGTTGCGTAGGTCATCCTCGAAACCATATATTTAATAGTTACTTTAAACCATATAAGTATTAAATATTTTTTTAGTTACTTTAAACCATATAATTTGGACACTTACTATTCTTCTTGCGATCTCAGCTTCTTCTGTTTCTTAAATTCCCCTTTTTGTCAACTTTTGTTTGTTTCCTAGCTCATAGCGTTCGATTTTTTCCATGGTTTGTAACTTCTTTTGCTGTAAGACATTAAATAGTTACATGTATTCTAAATTAGAAAATGATTCATATTCAACATCTGTGGACAAATGAATTTAATAAATGTAAGAAGTTGCATATATCCTTACCAACTCTCTCTCTAATTGAGCGTATCCCTTCCTTGAAGTGCGATGCCGGAATTTGGTTTTCCAGGCCTGTGCTATGCTCTTCTCCCTAATTTCCTGTTACATTAAGTAGATGTCAATAAATGACAGAACATCATCAAGCCATTAGCCCAAAAATAATAATTAATGTATCTACTTTGAATTGATCAAACAAATGCAATTTCACGCACTCATTCCATATATCCTGTGGTGATGAATTTGTAATGTGATGGAGGTTTAAACATCTGCTCATTATCCACCTCATAAAAAGGTCATATGTAATCCCTTCCATAATCTGGTCTTGAATTGTTTTAATTTATCGCTTGCACTCTTCATCATCATTTTGTCTAAATTTTTCAAGATCGTGAATTATAAAATGAGTTCTATTGCATGGAAAAAACAAATGATAAGTTGAAAATTTAATATAATATTAAGATATATTTTTAAATTCAAAGTATGATATAAACTTACTCATTAAAGTATCCCAAATTCTATCCTTTAATGATTTGGGAACCTCACCCTATGATACCGCAGTTGATAGGAACTGTGTCTCTTGTCACTATGCCTAGATATGTCATCAAGTCCTTCCCACTGTCTTCTATAGGAACACCATCATAATTAGTTTCAACCGGTATTTTTTGCCCAATTGCACTCACCTTAGAGATGCGGTTCAACACAGTTGGACCCCTAATTCCCTTCTTTAATGAAGTATGTTTACTTAATGAATCACCGTTGTCGGAGCTTGGTTGGTATTCCTGAGCGGACGACATCTGTAATATTAGAGTCAAGAAACATTGCTAACAAAGAGCCAACATATTAATGAGCATATAAGAAAATAACTAGCACCACTAGATCCAGTATTACACCCCTAACAATGAATAATTTTCATTGTCAATGTTTAATGATAGTCTAATGGGAGTGTTCAAACTAAGCATTGCCCATGATAACCATGGAAGTGAAAGTCAACAAAGGATGATATCTATTACAAATCTTTACATAACAAGCATGCAAGGTCTTCACTTTATCCACACTGAGTAATTACATGTTATTATCATTTAGATTCTTATCCCACTCGAGGTTGACATGGCAACACAAAAACAACATCAATCAAATTCAAGCATACATGAAGTTAGAATTTTGCAAGATGTCGTAAACTAGTTGATAAACAAAGTATGGTGACAATAATCAATTTAAGATACACTTAAAGCACACGAAGACATTAACAAAGGTACACAAAGATGCATGGGAAATGACTCCAACTAAGAGTTGTAGCTTAAGAGGTACCAAGTCCCTTTGGAAACTACTTGGCCTAGGATTGAATCATATCAAGGCCACTTTGCCTGTATTCTAGCCTATTGTCCCTGCCGCATAAAACGCCTTAGACCCCCTTTAAACCAAAGAAAGCTAAGTAGCAAGGATACATAGAAACACTAGTTGAAGACCCTAATCGTAACATCAAGCCATTAGAACACCAATATTCAAGGTTGTTACCATTCGATGAACGCTTGGTATCCTATGAAGTATTTGAGTTAAACTTTGGTCCAAAAATACCTGTATAACCCACGTCAAGACCCTTGTTTCCGTGGGACGTTAAGGCAAAAATTTATGAGAAAATGTAAAATAGAGTAAAACCGGTTACCCTTTTTAGTGTTCGACGATGATGAAGATGAAGTAACTTCTTGCTTACAGAAACATTAATGGTTGTCTTTTTTGTGTAGGATTAAAAAGTCTTGTTTGATACGCAAAGACCAGAGAGAAAGCAAGAGAAAGAAATGTAAAGGTTTTCTAACTTTGTTTGTTTTTTAAAAAAATATTCCAGACTACCCTATCAATTCGGTTAACAAATAACCGCATTGCAAAATAACACCTTTCAATTCCGTACTTGTGAAAACTGAATTCGATTGTCTGAATGCGACAAGTCGTATAAGACTTATCAATCCGCCATCTCATCAACCGAATTTGAAAGTCTATTTTTTTTTAAATATTTTATGACTCACACGTCTTCATAGAATGACTTTCTAATCCGGTTGATGTGGTAGCGAATTTGAATATATGCACTTATTAATTCGGCACCTCATCTACCGGATTAGAAAGTATTTATAAAAAAAAAAAAAATTTATGACTCACATCTTCATGGAATGACTTTCAAATCCTGTTGATATGGTAGCGAATTTGAATATATTCACTTCTTAATCTGGCAACCCATCAACCTGGATTAGAAAGTCTTTATAAAAATAAATATTTTTTTGACTCATACGTCTTCACTAGATTGACTTTCTAATCCAGTTGATGTGGTAGCGGATTTGAATATATGCACTTATTAATTCGCACCTCATCAACCGGATTAGAAAGTCTTTATAAAAATAAATAACTTTTTATGACTCACACGCCTTCACTAGATTGACTTTCTAATCTGGTTGATGTTAGTAGCTGTAGAGAATTTGAATATATGCACTTATTAATCAGGCAATCCTTTATCAACTAGGATTAGAAGATCTATTTAAAATAAATAATTTTATGACTCACAGCGTCTTCATATAGTGATGACTTTCCTAATCTCCTGGGTTGATGTGGTAGAGGATTTGAATATGTGAACTTATTAATCCGCAAGAACCCATCAACCGGATTAGAAAGTTTTTATAAAAAATAAATAATTTTTTTGACTCACGCTTCTTCATTAGATTGACTTTCTAATCCAGCTTCTGACTTGTGGTAGCCGGATTTGAATATAGTGAACTTATGTAATCCGGCAACCCATCAACCGGATTAGAAAGTCTTATATAAAAAATAAATAATTTTTTTGACTCACACGTCTTTCACTAGATTGACTTTCTAATCCAAATGATGTGGTAGCGGATTTACTGAATATATTGCACTTATTAATTCTACACCTCATCAATCGGATTAGGAATGGGTTCTATTTAAAAAATAAATAATTTTTTATGACTCACACGTCTTTCATGGGAATGACTTTCTAATCTAGTTGATGTGGTAGCAGATTTGAATATATGCACTTCTTAATCCTATGCACCTCATCAACCGCGTGATTAGAAAAGTCTTTATAAAAAATAAATAATTTTTATGACTCACACGCCTTCACTAGAATGACTTCTTCTAATTGCTGATGGTGGTAGCGGCTTTGAATATATGCACTTCTTAATCCCAAGCAACCCATCAACTCGGATTAGAAAGTCTATTTAAAAAATAAATAAATTTTTATGACTAACACATCTTCACCGGAATGTAATTTACCATCCTGTTAGCTGCCTTTACTCAAGCATCATAATTTTTATGTTAATACCTTTACACAAGTATAGAGCCTTAATTTCATGAAAGGACCAAAACACATTGACATTGGTTCCTGACGTAATCACAAAGTTTTATTCACATCGCCTGGAGATTATACAATGGAAAATATCAATGAATAACAACCGCATTTTGATATCCGGTTTCTTAAAATGAGAAACATTAACTCATTTAAATACAATTAATTAAAATTAAGGTTTTGATTCTTCTATGAGTCGCATCTCCCATTGCCCAACCATTAGCTTTTGGTTCATCATATGCATTAGTCAATGAACATGGGATTAGTAATTTAGTAAATGTTCCCAGCTCCATGTCATCTTCTCCGATGGAGTACCGCCACTTCTCACATGAATCTTGAATTCCTTGCAAGGGACTATTTTCTTAGCCGCATTGCTACCGTCATTGACACGTTGAAAATTTGTGTAGCTTGTGTAGCCAAGATAAACTGGGATCATTCTTAAACCCAATATTGTTGCAATCAATAAATGTTAACCCCAAATCATCAACTTTCAATCCTATTGATCTAAATCATCTACACTTTAAAATAGGAATTTTGAATCTTATGTAATCAAGTTCCCAAATCTCCCGAATCACCCCAAAGTAATGAGGTAATCGGATAGTATTGGGTTTGCATCCTTCACCGATGACACATGGTATGATTCCGCAACTATTGTGGACTCCGCAGCTTCTAAATTAATCAGACATGTTGTTTCTCCCCGCACGGCATGGGAACCTAAAATGCGTTAATTAGGTACCTCTTCACGTAAATTTCGAGGACTCATACTTGTGGCATATGAGCTAAGTCATCTCACAAAGATCATCAATAGATGAACCACTTTGAATCTCTTTATTTATATGTTTCTCGCAACCATGTCATGGAATGATTTAGTATGATAGTTTTGTAAACTTACCTCTATTCCTACACTTAGAAGGTAATGATTCTTTAATAAATGTAACATGTTCTTCTCCACATATGTGTCTGATAATACCCATGTTCCTCAAAACATATAGGTAGAGCAATATTAAGCTCGTCAATTGGTACATCCACTCATGTTGGGTCCAAATATTCCTCTTCCCAAGCTTCATCGTAAATATTTTTTGGGCAGCAAGTAAAGTCCAATGGGTATTTGCAAAGTCATCGAGGATGGAAAGATCCACACTCTTTTAGAACATAACTTATTGAAGAAGAAACAAAAGTTTGGTTATGGCAATCCCAACTTCTTTTTACAAATTTCTTCGCAAAGCCACAGTGAAGAATACGACGGCATTAGCACATGGCAATCATGCAGACTTCATGTTTTGCGCCTTTCAACTCTTGCATATTAACCCCTGGACCTTATGATTCAGACGAAAGTATCATTCAGGCACCTTTAAATCCTTCATGAATAGATAGAAATTTTGTTTTTCTTTCTTTGACATTATATAACATGCTAGAAGAAGGTACATTCGGCTATCCTTTTCAATTGGAGTAAGTTTAGTCCTAATGCCTAACTCCACCATGTCGAGCCTAGATGAGAGAGAATCTTTAGACTTACCTTTCACATTTAACAACGTGCTAAGCAAAGATTCACATACATTTTTCTCTCTATGGCAGCATGACATCCAAATTATGTCGGACCATTAATGGGGAACCCTCACATAAGGAAGCTCAGTAAAAGATACACTTTATCTTCCAACACTTCGTCATTGGGTTATCGTAATTCAAAGAATCAAGTAATCGTAGGATTTGGACAAAGTAAACTTTAAGGCTTTGGTGCACAATCAAAGTCCTATTGACCATTAAATGACTATCTTCACTTTCCATATGGATGGTTTGATGGTAGCCACTTTTTGATGTCCCATGTATAACATTTTTCTTCCTGCAGTGCTTTTAAGTGTAAAAACATTGGGTATTATCTCCATAAATTCCACTCCCATGTATCCCTTTGTCACCATATGCGAGGAAATTTGACACACGCCACACATCATAGTTGCTCTCGTGATTAGCAAAGGACTCCTTCCGATAACCATCATAAGCTTCAACACCATCACTCCATAAATTCTTAAGATCATCAATTAGAGGACGTAAGTGAGTATCTATCTTGTTTCCAGGTTGTTTTGGACCAGGATATCAATATACAAAAAGATCGCATGGTGAATCTTCATTTCATCGTATTGTACAGCCAATTGAGAGAGGTTATAAATAACTATAATAACGAGTCAAGAAGCTGTATTGTGTGTACTACGATCACCAAAAATGGCAGGTTAATTCCATCGATTGTGCCACCTGATCCCAATTTGAGATTTTTAAAGATCTAACGAAATCTAGATATGTAACATCGAAACTCCTCACTAGTGAGATGCATCGTAGGATGCCGATCATAACTTGAAATCCACACTTCTTATTTTCTCCATCCTTATGCCATGTTAACATTTTTGCATGTTCCTTGTTCGTAAAAATTCTCTTAAACCTTGGAATGATTGGCAAGTACCAAAATACATTCTCGCAAGAATTTTTTTCTTCCTAGAATCAGTCCTAAACAACTTTGTAATTTCCATCATGATTTTCCTCATTTTGCAAACAGCAGTGGTACCGTTTCACTTTGTGACCCATCATAGTAGATGATGCAAATCATTTGAATGACGAGGCATGGATCTATTCATTTTTTAACCAAGTGATGACATTGTCTTCTTTGCATTGTTTATTGTTGTCGGAAGGAGTGTTACCTTCAGGGGAACATATCACGAATTAATTGAAGAAGTTCAACAAACTTTTATTAGACCCATCTGCTGAAGCCTTCAAATTTGAATAATCTATTAAGTGTAGTAATTTTTTAGAAATGTTTACAACCTTCATATAACGATAATTCCGGCCTCCCATCCATTTCTTTCTTCAAAATTTTTAGGATTGTCAACAACATCAATTTCAACATTTGTCCTTAATTTGTCAATCATGTCAAAATCTTCATGTATTCCAAATTTGGTTGAATTTGGTTCTACATTAGATGTGGTCGATGAAGTTACTTCACTATGCCAAATCCACACCGCTTATAAGTCCAAGTCAAACCCGTTGAAGTATAAGTGACTTGACTTGTTGGATGCTTAACTGAGTTAGGTTGCCACAACTCTAACATAGAAATCTTATCAATCCATTAAACCCAAGATTCTTTTGTGCGAAATCAAGGAAACACTCAACACCCATTCCATATGCACCAAGACAAAGCGATCCATGCTGTGTACCCTACGCGAAGCGATCCATGCTTAATCTAAAAAACCAAAATAATAGCACACCATCCAAATCAACAAAAGCGAGGAAGTAACGACACTAAAAATGGAAATATTTAATTACTTCCTTACCTAACAAAATGAATTGATGAAATGGAAGCCCTCGATTCACATAAAAATGGAAACTTAGATGGAAATACACCTCCAACTAGAGATAACACTCAATGTACCAAATTCATATTTTGCAATAGGTATATCGAGACGAATTTATACATAAAAATTCATATAGTGCTTAAAGAAAAATTAGAGAGGAACTTATTTTTGATTAAATTAATTGATTTCTAATTCAATTGTTCTAGTACCTCTAATTTAAACATAAGAACTTTGTAATTCGGTTACTTGACATCCCTGATTCGAAAAACAACTTTTTAATTTGGTAATAATGAAAGCGAATTGAAATGTCTTATATATGATTTCTCGATTACTTGACATCCCTGGGTTTCCAAAGCAACTTTCTAAATCTAGTAATAATAAAACAAATTTAAATGTCTTATATATGAATCTCGATTCACTTGACATTCCGAATTCAAAAACAACTTTTCAATTCCGGTGCAATAATGAAACAAATTTAAATGTCTTATATATGAATCCTGATTTACTTGATATACCGAAATTTGAAAACTAACTTTTCAATCCGGTAATTATTTCACCGAATTAAACCTATGCGAATTTAAAAGTCATTTCTTACATTTGTAGTGTAGAAAGTAGAAAAAAACAGAAGTTAATCGAACCTTTGGTTTCGTCATTCCTTTCCTCGTCATCTTGGTTTGGTGATCCTATTATAAAGGTAGATTCCTTTGTCTAATGTTATAAATCTTGAGGAGTTGTTAGCCAGAATTAATCGAAAAAGCTGAGGATAACTTAAGTGCAATAGAAGCAGTGTTTTTTAAATACTTTTATATGTTTGGTAATCATTTTAAGTTTGAAAATCTAGTTACTCGATTTGGTACTCAGGTTTTTAAGTCAAAACTAGATTCAAATGTAAATCCAACAAAAAGTAGGTTTTAATCAACTTTTTATTTAAATCAAAGTTTCCCTTGTTTCTCTCCATTCTATCTTTATACTCTTTCTAAAGTTAAAAGCATGATTCACCAATATTTACTAAAACAATATTTGATATATTAAGTTAGTTCAAAACCAAATCATAGACAATTTATCAATACATTAAATCCAATTCAAATTTATATAGATTTATGAAACCTAGGAATTAAAACTAGTTGTTTTAATATGCCAAACACCTTCTACCAATCTTTTCTTGTATCGCTTCTTTTAAAGATTACACCTGATCTTTGCTTTTATTTAGGGAATTGGCCAATAGGAGTTGGAGATGTAATTTTGGGGAAAGATTTTCTTAAATGTGAAAACTTGTTTTATTAATTAATTGTAGTACCACTTGTTTGTGTGGAAAATTCCTGCGGAGTTGGTCTCGGATTGTGAAAAGTTGTTTTCCACTAATTTCTTGCATTTTTACTATTAGATCTTTTGGGTTGTTTGTGCTATACCTCTAGTGGCCACCTTTAGGAATATTATTTTATAGTATTTTTAAAACATATTGTAGATTAAGGCATAAAAATGAAAGGCAACAAAGCATGGATGACTTCTTTGACTCTATTTCATATTGCAATTTTCTCGTAAATAATGCCTTCTCAATTATGATTATAGAGTCATATTTATTTATTGAAATGGGCTAAGAATCGAGGTTCTTAATTATTTCTCTGCGTGATCAAATCTTGTTAGTAGTCTAATTTTGCGTACAATCTTTGAAATGGATGTCACCTTTGAAGTTTGACTCCCCCTTAACCTACTTTTGCTACTTTCATCAGCCCCTCATATTTTCATGTACTCGTATAAGTTATATCGAGGCCTAATATTTAAGAGTACTAGGTTTCTCATTGTAAAAGGTTGGACCAAAGGGATTAACAAATGCGGTGTTTATCGGTAAGGAAATTTGCAAATGCAAAACTTCAAAAACAAACAAATATAATTTGCTCCCAGTCAATGAATGTGAGTTGCGACGAAGTTGTATGGTTGGTAATCTCGTATGAGAAAGCTGTGGAAAACTTGGTGCAAAACAAGGAAAGGAGTTACATAATAACAAAGAACAGCATGGCAAATGTAAATCGCGAGATAAAAACGAACAAAAGCAATAAATGAATGCAAGTAAAAATACAATGAAACGATAAAAGAAAATTTAAAGGACAAAGCAAAGTAATGTAAATTGCGTAAAGTGAAAGGAAAATAACAACGTGACAAGAGAGAGAAGTAAATGAATTTAAAGAACATGACTCACGAAGTCAAATGAATTTTAAAGGACAAGGCGCAGAAAAGTAAAAGGAATTCAAAAGAACATTGCATTAAGATAAATTGCTTAGAAAGCTTGAAAATGGAAGGCATACATGGAGATCCGAATCCTTTAACTACGCTTTCGGGTGAGATGTTAGGATTGTATGTATCCAAGTAACCAACCCTTTTTTACATCAGAAATTCTAGTACCTTTATAGACAAACTGAAGTAAAAATCAACCCTGACTTAAACATAAACACGTATACATGGCGGCTTAAGCCATGTATTCGCTTGTACAAAACTCGTCAAAGTCATAATGAAATTGGGTGCAACTTTTTCGGAAGCGGAGACTATTATTCGACGATCAATCAACTCAGTTTTCTTGACGAAAATCTCTGTTATCCGAATTTAACAACACCTCGAGGAACTTCATTGATCACAGTTTAGATAATATTTGCAGCATTTTCCCACCAATAAAATGAATCTTTTTCGATATTTACAATCATCCGAAGCGCGACTTCAATATTTTGTAATATCATCTCGCCATGCTCGATGAAAACTTATCATCCAGACTGAAAAATGAATCCTTTTCGAAGAACACTCAATTATCCCATTGCATAAATACATTGTAATATCATATTCCAACGAAAAACTTATCATCCTAAGCGAACAATGCTTGCAATAACTTTGAGCAAAACCTTGGAGAAATTTCTTCAAGTTCACTTATCCGTCCGAATTAGAACATTTCTCTAACTTATTTTCTTCATCCGAGGAATAAGAACTTCATTTCTTCCCAACAACATGCCCCCCAAAATTTTTGCTTTCAACATCAAGCCGAGAAAGATAAATTTTAAAACGCTTCATCTCCTAGTATTGTAATCAAGACTTTCTTCGATTCGATCTACTCGACGATATTATATGTAACTTGCCAAGTATATGAAGAAAATTTGTCTCAATTAGGTCTCTTATCAATCTTTTACTACTACTACCTACTTCTATATGGCTTTAAATATTTGCCATTAATGGATTTGATCCTCAAATTTGAAATCAATTCCGACAAGTGCATAAGCATTTTAAAAATAATCGAACAACTTTAAATGGTCCTTCCCATTTGGGGGACCATTTTCCATAATTTCCTCGCAATTTTTATCCATGGGCAAAATCACCTTCCAAACTAAAATCATTAATTTTGAAAGATTTATACTTAACTCGACTATTATAAAATCTGCCATTCTTTCTTTCGTTTAATCAAGTTTTCTTTAAGGCGATTAATCTTCTCATCACTTAATTCTGCTCAACTCATTAAACATTAGGTCCCAATAATGTTCGATTGGCAACTCATCTTGTTTCGAATGCTGGCTGATTCGAGATTGATCTCGACAGTAACATAGCTTCATGACCATATACCAACTTATATGGTGATGTTCCCGCCGATTCTCTAGAACAATTTCGTAGACACCACAAAATTTGGTTAAGAGTATTATGCCAATTTCTAGGTCATTGACCAATATGCTTCTTTATCGAAACTTATAATTATCTTTGTTCATAGCTTCTACTTGGCCATTGGCCCGAGCATAATAAGGAGTCGACGTAATCATTTTAATATTCTGGGAATTAGCATACTCTAGAATTTTTCTGTTTTACCGATAAAAATTGTTCCTCGGGCCGTAGTCAAAGTTTGCGGTATACCAAATCGACATACTATATTATTTTCTATAAAATCAATCACATCTTGTTGGGTCACTTCTTTCAAAGCTATGGCCTTCTACCCATTTACCAAAGTAATCGAATTTCACAAGGATGTACTTGTGTCCCTTCGACG